>LPNX010018213.1:2935-26239 GCA_001517045.1 Pseudotsuga menziesii | reverse complement strand
TTTTTCAACATTAAGCTAGCATTATGTTAGGATCTTTACTGAGAGAATAACAAGTACAGCAATCAAACACAAGCACATCACAAGAGACAAGAGACACAAAGATTTTTCCTCAAGGAAACCATAAAGGAGAAAACCCCGCAACTTCCTCAGAGATAGAATCAACACCAAAATAGTAAAAGCCCCAAAGCAGTAGTCTTCTTCTTCTGTCTAGTCCCAGTGTATTTCCTTCCTCACTAATGTGCCACACTTGAGTGAGTGAATGATATGTGTTACAAGTGATAAATAGAGAGGCTCTCACTCTCTATTTATATTCTTCCATTCACTTGAAGTGCACTCAATCATGTCGGCCCAAATTAACAATTACTTACTAGAGCCTACATCTCTATGAGTGTATAATAACCCTAGTGCCCCGAAACTGTGGGGAGTTTAACAATGACTTGACATGAATTGTTTACATTATTGATCCTCCCGATCGGAACATCAGGGCATGAAAAAATGACTCAAATACATAATAGAAACATCCCGGAATAAACATCGGGTTACAATACATAAGATACATAGATGAATACAATCCGAAGTTACGTATACATCAACAAGTTAATCATGGGAAGAGTTGGGATGAATGTATAGGTAGGATAGTTTATTCCACAGCATCATCTACTTAGTGTTTAAGAAAATATAGTGTAAATTATCTTTGCAATAAAAATAATTTCCTGGGTTGACAATTTATATTGAACATTCTGTATGTTGGCTTTAATTAACTTGCACATAGAGTGCCCAACATTTTGGCGTCGTTGCTGGGGAAGATAATTATTAAACACCATAGTAGTTGCATCCATTCATTTTTATTCAATTTTTAAGTTTGCATGTTTTGGGTTGCATGAATACAAGAAGGGTACAGCGTGACATTGCTACAACCCCCATAACTCCCCATAATACTGACATTGCAGGTGGTCGAGGTCATGGAACAAATCCAGACATGGGAAGAAGAATATTCATTGATGATCTGGTTGCCATAACCAATTCCTCTACTGGATCTCGCCATCAGGGGTCCTTCGTCAAAAGAAGACCAATTACTTCTAGGGTGGAAGCATCAGTTTCCATAGTGGATAACACAGGAGAAGTTGTGACACCCTGAGGTGTCCTTATGGAGGAAGACAGAGTTAGTGTTGTGGGATCAGCTGATTGAGACATGATTTATCACATTAACGAGAAGGTGGTGACAAAACAGGAGTGGACACAGTTCCATCAGAAGTGGGACAATTAGAGGAAGCACAGAGAGGAGAGAGCAGAATAATATATGAATAATATATGCGATCCATAAGATCATGAAGAGGTGATGGGGGAAATCATCACAATGAAGATGATCCCCTGCCTGAGGGGAAATTTTACACACTCTAGTTCCCCATGAAAAACATATCACCATCAGTATTACCTCATTTTAATGGGAAAGCCACAGAGGATCCAAATGAATTCCTTTTCAAGTTTGACATCCTCTGTCGCGGCTATGACTACACTTCCAACGAGCAGAAGTTAAAAAATTTCTCTGCTACTTTGAGGGATAATGTGCTACATTGGCTCATGAGCCCGAGTGGTGGAACTGTCACCACCTGGGACCGAATGAAACAGGTGTTCCTAGAAAAATACCAGGAGTACTGCAAGACCAAAGATAAAAGAGAAGAACTGTTCAAGATGGTACAAAGGGACGAAGAAATATTGAGAGGGATAGATAGAATAATATGGGATTAGATGTGCTCAAGATAATCCCACAAAACTCAAGATAATCCTACTTTGTGGGATTAGGGATTACTACCTAGATATGTTGAACCTGCTAGGAAAGGGGGATATCTCAAAGGAATCCTTTGAAAACATTGTTGAATTGTGCAAAAGGTATTCCAGAGGATCTTCCAGGAACAAAAAACGGGATAAACTAGAACTAGATGCCTTCGACAGAACACAAAAATCATCCAATGGAGGAGTTACCTGAGTAGAAATAGGAAACCTTCTCGATAAATTCAAGAAAAAAATGATGAGATCCATCTCCTCATAAATAGATGCCCTGAGGAAAAAGAAGAAATAAGTAGTAGAATATATAACACTCGATGTATTTTTCCCTAAATGTGGGAAGAAACATCCCCTGAAGGAGTGCCCACTTGAGAAAGTGGAAATGTGTTAGCTCTGTGAACTGAACCATGATACAAAGGAGTTGCCTTCACTACCTCAAGTGAAGGTAGTTATGTAGACATCAACTCCAGATGTGGAACCATCCTACTTCATTGCCTAGAAAAAGCCTTGGAAGCCTCAAAACCAAGGTATGAATCCATACTCGCTTCCATTTTTGAATAACATGAATAATTGGAATAATATGCATCACATGAATACACGATTCCATTCATCCTATTCCAATTATAAATTACATCCTTCTCAACCTCCTATGCAAAATTTCAACTCCTGGAACTCTTGGACACAGCCACCAAACCAACAGAATTCTTAGTCTCCTGGGTGGAGGAACTTCCATCCAGGAAACAATTTTTCCCATTGAAAACCTCCTCAATAATTTCCACATCAACATTTTCCTCAATAGCCATACCCCTCTCAAAAATACCCTCATCCATATCAGCAGTATCAGTAGCCGTAGTTGCAACTCCAGAACAATGATGCACCCAATATTCCTATACGACTGCATCTTCCTTCTCAACCTAACCCAAACCGAAAAAACAAAGCATTCCACCAATTTGTGACTACCAACATGCCTTCTTACTCCATTACTCCAGTTACCTATAATGACATCCTCTTATGATTAGGGAGTGTAGTGGAGCCTTGGTCATTGAGGATGTTCCATCCTCTGCGACTGAAGAAAGGATGAATTAGCAGTACTTATCCAATGGAGCAATCCCCATTATTGAGGACACTGAAAGTCCTAACAAAACATTGGTTGAAACAAAAGGAGAAACATCTATTGACACACATCCTATACAATTGATTAGAGAATTTCCATATCCTGAAAGACTGACACTACAGAAGGAAGTGGAGCAACCTCAGTTTAACCTCTTAGAAGAGTTGAAAAAACTTTACATTAAAATTCCACTACTATAGGAACTTCATGATGTGCCTATCTATGCTAGAATTGTTTGGGATCTGTGTACAAGAAAACCCAGGGATCCTCCCACTGTCCATGTTATAGGGAAATTATTTGAACCGATAATGAGAAAAACCTTCTTGGCCAAATACGACGATCCTGGGAACCCTACTGTCACTGTGCAGTTTGGGAATATGTAGATACCAAATGTAATGGTAGATTTAGGCGAAGCTATTAATTTCATGACCATAGAAACTGTAAGAAAAATTGGGCTCACCAATCTCAGGCCAACCCCTACCATTCTAGAACTTGCAGATAGGTCCACCATCAAACCCGAGAGAATCTTGGATGACCTTGTCATCTCAGTTGATTCATGGAAATACCTAGCTGACTTGTTGGTTTTACAACCAAGGTCGTAGCTAGGGGGACATCCCCTGATCCTAGGGAGACCCTGTTTAGCTACAACAGACACTTGTATCATCTATCAGTCAGGGTCTATGACCATATCATGTGGGATCGAAACAAATAACCTTACCCTCTATCCTCAGCTCGACCTAGTCTAGAAGCTGAAACTCCATTGTGGATGGAGCTAAAGGAAGAGGAGGGCATTCAACCATTGTTAACGATAAGGAAGGCCTTGAGTTTTAAGGATGAAACAGAGGATGATGCCATCAATAATTTCATCAGTGAGCTCACTTCTGTTAACAATTTTTTTTATCAGATCCTGAATATTACTCTAGGTGAAGAAGAGAAATAAAATATCACAGAGGAGACATTAGTCAGTGACACACATAATTCCAGTATTGAAAAACTTGAAAAGTGTTCCAGTTGAGATAGAGTTAGGAAAAACCCTGAATATCAATCCCAATCTTACTCTTGATGAACAGGAGTGCCTATCACTCTCTTGAAAAAGCATAAGGGGCAATTCACCTAGGAGTACACAGACATGAAGGGTATCCCTTCTAATCTATGCACCCACCACACTTTTATCAAAAGTGACTCTCGGCCTGTGTGCCAGCCCCAACGAAGGATGAACCCTAATATTAGGGACATAGCGAAGGAGGAGATTCAAAAAATCTTGGAAGCAGGGTTTATATACCCAATCTTAGACAATGAGTGGGTTTCTCCACTCGTGATAGTACCCAATAAAAATGGTAAATGGAGATTCTGTGTGGATTATAGAGAGCTGAAAAAGGAAACATAGAAAGACCACTTTCCTCTGCCTTTTATTGTCTAAGTACTTGATACCCTATCTGGGAATAAATTCTTCTCCTTTCTGGATGGTTTTAGCAGGTACAATCAAATCTAGATTTCTCCTGAAGACCAAGACAAAGCCACATGCACCTGTCCCTGGCGTACCTTTGCATACAGGATGCTCCCCTTTGGATTATGCAATGCACCAGCCACCTTTTAGAGAGTTGTGATTGGTATCTTTTCGGAAATGGTTAATGATAGTATGGATATTTTCATGGACAATTTTACCCTTTATGGAAGTGACTTTGAAGAGGCACTAAAAAAAGTGGAGAAGGTTTTAACATGCTGTGAGAAAACCCAACTATCTTTGAGCACTGAAAAGTGCCATATGATGATGAGCAAGGGTGTAGTGTTGGGGCACTTTATCTCTGGTGATGGTATCCAGGTAGTTCCATAAGAAATTAGGGTAATTGAAAACATACCCACTTCTAAAACATAGAAAGAGGTGTGCATCATTTTAGGGCATGGTGGTTATTATAGAATATTTATAGAGAATTTTCCGAACTAGCTTCTCCTTTATTTACCCTATTGATGAAGGATGTACAATTTATTTGGAATGATGCATGTCAAACAACGTTCACTAAACTTAAGAAGAGGCTGTGTACAACTCCTATATTAAGGGGGCCCAATTGGGCTCTACCTTTCCATATTTCTTCAGATGCCTCTGACACTGCCATTGGAGCAGTATTAGGTCAGCAGGATGGTCAAGCACCATATGCAATTTATTACATCAGTAAAAGCTTGGCCCCTGTTGAACTCAATTATACTATTACAAAGAAGGAATTTTTAGCCATTATTTACTCCATTAACAAATTCAGACACTACTTCAGTAGAGATCCCAACTTTGTACACACTAACCACTCATCCATCAAGTATATAATGAACAAACCAGTTACAAATGCTAGCGTAACTAGATGTATGTTACTATTACAGGAGTTCGATATTACTATTGTTGAGAGGCCAGGGAAAGAAAATGTTCTTGATTATTATTTACCTCGTTTTACTAACAGTGATGACATCTTACCAGTTGAATATTATCTCCCAGATGAACACTTGTTTGCAGTTTCATCTCATTCCCCTTGGTATGCAAATGTTGCTAACTAATTGGCTATAGGTAAGCTTCTAGCACACTTATCAAAAAGAGAGAAAAGGAAGATTATTCAACAAAGTGCTATGCATTGCTGGATAGATGGTCATATTTTCTACACAGGTCCTGATCTTGAGATCTGGATATGTGTAAGGGAGGATGAATTCTTCCATATCTTGAAGGCCTGTCATGATGAGCCATGTGAGGGACATTTTGCAAACAGGAAAATAGGTCATAAGGTGCTGAGAATGGGTTATTATTGGCCAACAATTTTCAGGGATGCTAAGAAGTATGTCCAATCTTGTGGAAGTTGTCGGAGAATGGGGCAACCTAATAGATTAGATGAAATGCCTCTTCTACCATAGTTGGTGGTGGAACCTGTTACAGCCGCAACGTTTTCCCAAATTTCTAAAAATTTTGGACCCTCATTTTAATTTTATCTTGCCTGGATTTGCTTTTGATTGATGAAATTGGTTGTCCTCAGCTACAGATTTTGATCTTTGAGGTTAAATTGATGTAAATTGTTGAATGACTATATTTGTCTACTGATGTTTTGACTTATGGATGATTTTATTTTTCACTGTCGGAAGCTTATCAAAGTATGAATAGGGGCCATAGTTTTCTATGCAGCCGCTGTTGCGGAAGGTTAATAAAAAATGGCCTGATCCAAAGCTTTGTTTTTCACCGATGCATTATTCATTTTATATTCATATCAACGTTTTTTGCCTCATCACCATCAGAGCATAATTCCTTTGTGTGGCTTCCATTTCCGATGGCAAATTGCAAGCACTCCGACGGAATCCTTTATCTTTGTCGATCCCATAGGGTATTTGATTTTGCTCATTTCGCTATCAGAGCTGTGTTAAACATTTGATCGGGGGATTAGTCTTCGGGTGTTTTGATCACTAATGTTTTTTATTGTCATAGAGTTTGTATTCTATTTGAATCCCACCATTGCGGCCTTGGAGCAGACTAACCATCTGACATGTAGTTTTTTCATTCGCCGATGGTTTGATTGATTTTCGCTGATGTTTCGCTTGATTTTCATCGATGGTTTGTTCTATTTTTCTTCGATGTTTACTGGTCTATGTAACTTTTGGTCCATGTGACTTCCACCATTACGGCTCCTCTTTCAACTAGTCATCTGATGCTATAGTCGTTTCGATGTCTGATGATTCTGTCTCTAGTGTTTATTTCGTCGACGTTTTATTTGGCTGTGGAGCCCATAATCTATCCATCGCCTGCTGTTGTGGATTATCAGTGAACTGATCATCTGATGCTTAGTGTTTTTGCTTCTGACTATCGGTAGGATTTTCCCACCGTTTTGTTGTGTTGTTACTCTTTTTTATGGGATGGCATAGTTTTCCCATGGGTGCTGGTTGAGTCAAGGTTTTTTCTGAAGTGAAGAGTGTAGTTTGGGGGTTCGGTGTTTGAGAGGTGGTGGTTGCATTGTATAGATTCATGCTTCTTTCATAGGGTTTCTAGTTAGTTCAGTTGAGGTTTGGTTTTAGATGAAGAATCTATTATGTTTAGACTGTGGTTTTAGTGGGATAGCAGGATTAGAATTTTTTTGAAGCCAGCGTGTAGGATTTTCTTTGCCTTATATTTTTTATTTTCATGCATTAATATTGTTTATAGCTCATTTTATAGAATGCATGTATTAATACAGTTTGAGTTACTTTGTCAAAATCTAAGTGATCTAAGAACTGGTTGTTCATGACAGGGTGATGGCTAGTGCAGAGACAATATGTCTAGAAGACTAAGCAGAAAAAATGAGGCAGTAGGGAAGGAAGAGAAAAGAAAATGAAGAAACAGAGAAGAAGAAATTAAAGTTTTTAGATCTCAGACATATCAATAGCAGCAAAGGCCCAAGCTTGGGGAATATTTTGTCAGTTACCAAGGTGGTCCTTTTTATAAAAGTGCTTTTAAATCTTAGTTCAAAATGTAACATTTGTATGAATCATGAGCACTCACAAAAGACAAAATTGTGAGATTAAATAGTTGGGGGAGCCCAAAGGTCACCGAGGCATAGTTGAAGAGTTTGTATTGTAGTATAAGTATAGGAGAGTTAGAGAGAAGAAAGGACTTTTTCCCAGTTAGACTTGTGAGAACATGTTGTAAGAACAACTATTTCCTTTTGCAATAGATAATTACATTTTTTCCTGTTGGAGAAAGCTTTCGTGGAATGTTCAAATGCCATGCAATGGATGTTGTTGAAGGGGAACTATTTTGTTTTCAGATTTTGTCCATTAACTGTGAGATCGTTCTAACTTGTTGAACCTATGTTCTCTTATAAATGCTCTCTAGTTTATTTTAGGGAATTTCCACTATGAGTAATGAATGCTTTTCATAAACAATGAGCTATCTTGTTGTTCATCTATCTATTCATGTTTATGTGTTTTGAAATAAAGAACAACTACCTGTGATTTTTCTTAATGCATGAACAGTAATACATTACTCATTAAATGATAATCTCGCTCCCCAGGGACAGTTTAGTTAAGTTAGTTTTATTTTTCTTCTTGTGTGTGATTTAGATGCGAGAGAGTTAAGATGAGAGGTAAGAACCTGTGCATCACATTGTGACCGCTCCTCGTATTCTCTATCAATTTGCATTTTATATAGGCATTTCCATATCATACTTAAAAATAAAAAACTAAAAAAGATACATGGTGGACCAGGCCGTAACCGGTAAAACCCTTTTTTTTGGTTACTTGACCTATAGTAGCCGGACCGCAAATTGGAAGGATTCCCCATACCAAATAGTAACGGGCTAATTGGGAACGTTTACTAGGGAGAATCCCTTACTGTTGTCGCATACAATTTTCTAGGCCTCAATAGTTTTTGGTGCTAGAAGGAGGGCCACCAGTGCATGGCTGGTCGAGGAAACCCATTTCCTCGAAATTACTCCACTGGTGATAGTTTTGAAAGCAGTTCACTTCCCAATCTGATTCCTGAAGATAAATGTAAAGAACATTTGTATTCTATAAACAACGAAGTAGTTAATGATCTGAGAAGACATACTAGGGAATATGTGAAAAGTATTGGACGATTACTGATTATCCTTGATTTACCCAGAAGATAGTATAAAAAAAACACTGCCCTATATTGGAAGACTCGGTTTTGGTTGGAGATTTGGAAGAATTGGTAGAAATAGCCTTGCAAGAAGTTGTTCAACCTTTCAATCAAGTGGGCCCAAACACACCTTGCAGTTCACCTGCTCATACTCTTGTTCATTCACCACCTCACTCTCCACCAAGACTCATGGTAGGTTTAAACACTAATCAGCCACCTAACCCAACAAATCCACCACCTGCTTGGAAATCCAGATCACCTTTAAACCTAACACCTCCTTTGCATGAATTACCTTAGGATTTTGAGAAAATGATACCCAAATTTGACCCAAGTGAAAAGATTTTAGTAGACGATCACTTGCAAAGTTTCTACTTGGACATAGAAGGACTAAAGGCTGGAGAACATGAAGATGTAGTCTGTGTACTTCTTCCACATACCCTTAAAGGAGCAGCAGCCTCATGGTATTTTGTCCTGCCTACAAACTCAATCCCAAACTGGGATACTTTTGAAAGGATATTCAGAAGCAAATATGCAGCCCAGAAGACTCATGCAGCTCTCATGAAAGGACTTTGTGCTTTAAAGAAATAAAGAAAAGAAAAGGTGCATAGTTTTACCCAAAGGTTTGCTGCTTATCTTAAGAATTTTTCTGCAACTGATAAGCCTTTTGATAATGTTTTGATCGAATACTATACTTCAAATTTAGGGCTTGATTTGGCCATTTTTTCCAAGATGAAAGTCAAACCCACATGATCAGAAACTTATGAAGAAGTTGAGAGAGTAGAGGCTGAAAGAGAGAGCATAGAAGACTATCCTGAGCAGTCAGGAGAAAAACATTTTGGTAAGAAATCCTTATTATTTACTAATCCCAAGGAAGAGCAGTCACATGACTTTGAGGGGATGGAAAAAATGATGCAGAAGCTATCTAACAGAATAATAGATTTGGAAAAATAAAAGGAAACTCAGAAATATTTTAAGCCTTACTATAAGAGGAGAGAGGAAAACAATAAACATAAACCTCCTCCACACAGTCATGCATCAATGAACTTGACAAAGGTAGGTATGGATAACTTTTTCACTTTTCATCAACAGCCCCATTTTGAAAAAAATTGTCCTCAATGGATAAATTGGATGACATTAGTTATGAATCAGCTATTGGACTCTAAATTAACAAAATCTTATGATGAAGAGGAAAAGGATAGTAAACCCACAGAAAAACAAGAGGATGATGCTCTATTTTTATGGGACTCTGTCTTACTTTTTGATACAGAAGAGGAAGAAACAGCAAAAAAAAATGTGACAACAAGAAGTCAAGGCTTGTTAAGTAAAGACAGATCAGTAATCCCGAAAATTCAGAAAAGCACCCCAGCTGATAAAATACTGGAATTCACCATTATGAGTCAGGATCCAAAGCAAATCAACATGCATGTAAAGCCCATTGAAGATAAGACTGATGATGTAAAAAAGAATCTCAAAGAGCATAAGATGGAGTATGACATTGTGGAAGATATTAAGAGGGCTAAGGAAAATATCTCGTTGTTTGAAATGTGTAATATGCCCCAGCAGAAAGAAAGATTGTTAAAATCCCTTGAGATACCTGAAGAAAAGATTCCCACTGACATTCAACTGGAAGAAGAGGAAACTAGTGAAGCAAGTGTGGGAGGTAAGCCTAAATGAAAAACCCCACCATTTCTCCTGACTTTTGAAATTTTCAACCATAACGTACACAACTATTTAGTGGAATTAGGGGCATTAGTAAATGTTATGTCTCTTTCAGTCTGTAAAAAGATAAATGGACAGCCTAAACCATCTACCTGGTAGGTTATTCAGTTAGACAGAACAAATGTGAAGATAATTGGGGAAATGGAGGATGTTTTGATTCAACTATCTTCAAATGAAAAGGTATGTCAGTGCATAGATATTGTTTTAGCAGACATACTTGAAGCTTATGGACTTGTTTTGAGTTGGGATTGGTTAGTAAATCTAAATGGGTATTTTTCTTCAGATTGGTCACATCTATGGTTTCATTATAAGGGAAGTACCAGTCAAATTAAAGTATTAAGAGAGCCCCACATGAAGCATAATGTTACTCAGCTGGAGGGTAAGAATGAACCAGTGAACTCTGTATTAGGGAATTACTTCATTGAACTAGAACCGGGAAACTACCAAGTGGAAGAAGTCAGTGGCACACCAAACACATATCCTGATCTCCTTCGGTTTTCACGGGTTGATGAATTTGACTGTAAAATAGTAGAAGTAGTTTCAGATGTGGTTGTTGATTCAAGTACAATAGAAGTAGATAGTTTTTGGACGCTTTTTTTTTATGGATCTAAAACTTTGGAAGGATCAGGAGATGGCTGTGTCCTAATTGATCCAAAGAAGAATAAACATTTTCTTTCATGTAGATTAGAGTTTGAATGTACCAATAATATAGCCGAATATGAAGCATTAGTTCAAGGACTAAGAAAAAAAAATTGAATTAAAAGTAGAAAATCTGAAAGTATATGGGGATTCTGAAATAATTGTAAAATAGATTCGAAAACAGATACATTGCATATCACCTCATTTAAAATCTTATTAGAATGAAGTATGGGATTTGCTGAATTTTTTTTATGCATTATCCATTCATACACTAGTGGAAAATGAGAGATTAGTGACCAAAAAAATGACCAAAATCCACATATCAATGACCACTTCTGGTTTGGCGATCGCTGGTGGCTAATTTACGGTCTTTTATTGCGCGACCAAAATTGATCATTTTTATTTTGGTCATTTATAGCTTATCGGTTGGTCATTAATTTGGTCATATATTTGGTCATTGATTTGGTCATGTATTTGAATCAATGACCAAATATATGACCACATTTATGACCAAATTAATGACCACATGACAAGCTAGAATATGACCAAATTTGGTCGCGTAATAAAAGACCGTAAATTAGCCACCAAAACTGTTTTTTGGTCATTGATATGCGAATTTTGGTCGTTTTTTTTGTCATTTATATCTCATTGTTTGGTCACATATCTTTCAATTATTGGTCACTAATTTAGTCATTTTTAGTCGCTTTATGTGTGGTCATTATATTTTAGTAGTTTGAATGGTGTCAATTATTAATCAATATAAATTTTTAATATGATATTATGTTTAATTAAAAAAAATAATCATACATTTATTCTCATCTAATACACTTGTGAATTATGCAATGTCACATTATAATTAATTACAACACGTGTAAATAATATCTATTACACATGTAAATCATACAATGTCACATTAATTAGTTAATAATTACAACATTGGTACATAACATAAAGTACAACCATATATATAAGTTTTAAACCACAAATTATATTTTATGAGATGTCAAAAGTATTACAATAAATATGAGTTTTCCCAAATACTCATATTAATTTCCATATAACTTTACAGGAAAATCATCACTTTTCAAAATATTACAATGGCTAAACCATCATACTTGCACTTGGCTGCAAAACCATACTTAGATCCCACGTCAACAGCTTCAAAACCATACTCAGCACTAAACCATACTTAGATCCCACGTCAGCAGCTTCAAAACCACACTTAGCAGCTTGAAAGACTTAACATCGGGTTCTTCATACTAAATGGAAAATCTTCAATAGCAAGCTCTTCATACTCAATGGCCCACTTATAAGTTAAGCTCACTCCTGCAAAATCCAATAAAAAAATATCACTTGTAAAGTAGAAAAACAATGAACTGTAAAGTAGAAAAACAATGAAGCAAATTATTTATCTTGTTCAACAGCTAACAACAATAACCAAGATCATGTGCAAAATAATAAAATCTAATCTAACAAATTCAATTTAAGAATTGGTTAAAATTAAACTTGAACAGATAAATATACAACTATTTAGTACCTAAGAAAAGTAAAACTGAGCTCTAAACCAGGAAATGGATTTCAACAGGAAATCTAATCAACGAATCCACAAAACAATTATGCTCGACTGCACAGGTAGAAACCTGCATACATAGTGCAATCTGTGAAGGAGTTCACCCCTATATGTCATGTGGTTAGTGAATGACATGAAAACTATGGAAACTAATGAATGATTTAAAAAAATCTCAAATCCAACATCCAAAAAAATAAATAATAGATTGCTTTCCCTGTGGAGTCACCATTCTACTATGTATGATTTGGTGCAAAAGTGTAACAAATGCACTGAAACACAAGTTAAAAATGCTAGTGCAACAAAAAAGTAAAATGTATGAATTTTGTATTTGAGAAAATATATACAAACCTAGTTTCCCAAATATGCAATAAACATAAATCAAAAGAGAAAAGGGAAGTGAAACCTTAGAGGAAGGCACTTGTTGAGATGGCCTTGTTGGAACAAGATAAGGTGGGCTGAAAAAAAGAATCGTATTTTATGGCCATGCACATAATGACAATAGAGGACCAACATTACAATTCTCAAGAAATACTAGGTTGATTCTGTTGAGGGTGATTGTATTTATACTATATAGGATTTTCCCAAAGGATGGTATCTAAGTAGAGATGTTTCCCAATCTTTGTCCATGAAATTGCCTTCCTACACCCTAATCATTTGGCACATTCATACATTATCATTGGCCTTGATATTAGTGTTTGTCAACATTTGAATATTCAAATATCTACAAATGCTTGAAATCGTATTATGTGCATAAGCCTCCTATGGTAAGAGAAGTCTGTAGTCCACTAGAACATAGTTGCCTAACACAGTGATATTATACTCAACCTTTAGTATAATCAAAATATATCAAATAGAATCAACCATTGCAATGAAAACACCTTTCCCCATCAAACTATTGTGATGTTATGCTCAACCACTAGTATAATCAACCCATCAAATAGCATCAACATTCCCAATTTTCTACATGCCTACCTTGTCCTTGTTTCAAACATATATTTGTATATAAACAAAAAAAAATTATAAAAAGTTATTTTTAACTTGTCAGCCTCAAAGTGTTCATGACATAGTTCAGGCATCAAGCCAACAACCATCATATTTTACCCTCTATATCTATATATAATCAAAAAAATTCATGAGTTTTTCTTTCTTGGACTCTGGACTCTGGAAAATTCACTTTATATTCACCCAAAACATTTCATGAATTTTATCTATATATACATACATATTCTAGTGACATGCCATAACAACACAATGACATTCATACATGAACCACACCCATACAACCTAGCCACTTTGGAATAAAATCATATATACTAGTATATGCAAAAAAATACTTCTATGAATTATAATCACGAATCTAAAAAGAACTACTGCTTGTTTTTTTCTTTTCCATTTGAACTCATTTGGCATGTTGGACAGTCAGGTTTCCTAATAGTAAAAGACTTCTAGGAATGTAATATCTGCATACCAGTGGTAAATTGTTTGAAATAGCCTCAATATCATCAGTCATGGCCTGTGCTTTTGATCTGATAAACTTTGCCTTCAAAATATGAACTTTTGATCTCATAAACTTTAGAATCACTTGTGCTCAACACATACACACAATCAATTTCTGCAAATAGATTAGTCCACAATCACCTGAGACTGGCACTAAAATCATACCAAATGCAAGCATGCTTCCTTGTGTCCATGTGAAATAGAGATCTGGCCAGATTTCTATAATGCTAATTGGTCACCAGCCTCTGTAAAAATAACACAAAAGAGATGAGAGTTGGTAGAATATTTTGAAATCTAGACATTCAGATAAATATAATGTTCAGTGTTATATAAGCCTGTTGTGTGGGAATGCACCCCATTTTTTGTAAGTAAATCCCATAAGGTATCAACGCAAACAATGTAATAATTTATAAATAAAGTGCATGATCAATATTGCCAAGATCAAACAAACCATTAGATAGGGTCATTGATCGATCTATTGATATTGTCAATAACCTTAGGCTATGTAGAGACCTAGTCCCAAGCTGAATAGGTTAGCTATTATCTCTATTACAAACTTATGCTATTAGTTGTACTAGTGTACTCTTATTCTCCCAAATATAACCAAGCTCTGCCATTTTGACAGTGGGTTTTCCTCCTCCTACTTAGGTTTCCCATTTAAATCCAAGTGTGTTATAGTGTGTATGTTGCTATTGTTTTCATTATTTCATTACTGTTATTTTGTTTGATGATAATATTATTGATCTGCAGCAATTGTTTATCATAATCATGGTTATATCGTTATTCTATTCGTAGACTTCATGATAAATGATACACTTGGTTGTGAAACTATATTTACTGCTACTTTTTTGCAGGTTGAATCCTTTTCAAAACCAACAACATGATTTGGATACAAGTTTCTGTATGAAAACATAATGTCGTATGCAGGTCCAGACCTCCATGCATAACAACTACTTTCAATTTGATAAGGAGAAAACAAAATGTAAATGAACTTTACCTTTGGGAGGAACAATCACTATAGGGAAGCTGCTATGGTGAAAGTAGTACTCACTCACACTCCCTTGCAATACACTTCAAACCATAGAAGATGTTAGAAACAACAAAACATTTCAACCAAATATAGCATACTCGCATTTTAGATATGCTCTAACTTTTAAACACAACTTTAAGCTTACAAGGAGATGCAGAGTATTCAAAATAAAAGGGTCTTACCTCTTGATTATCCCCAGTCCTCTTGTTCCCATTACAAGTGCAGCGGGATTGATTCTTACAGTTTCACGACAAAGTGCTTTACCTACATCACCCTCCATAATCCTAGCTTCTGTTTTCACCTTTTTCAGTGGAAAAACGACAACATAGTAGTCAAAACCAATGGACTAACATTCTCTAAGAACTATATTTACAAGGTTTCTTATTGGAATTAGCATGGAAACTTCATATGCTTCTATTGCAAGCCTTTCCATTAGACCTTGTGTGGCATCAAACAACACCTCATCATCTAAATCTGTGCTTCGAAGCATATCACAATGAAATAGAACTCTTATCAGTATGAAATCATCTATGGTACAAAAGAAGGTAAGTTTAAATAGAAGCCCAAATATATTTAACCAACTCCAAAAAAATCTTGTAATGATTCAAAATGTGATAAGGAACATGATCATCCAACACATAAGTTGATCAGCACAAGCTATTCAGAAGTGAGTTACAACTTGCCCCAAAAGAAGAGAGGGTAGGGTGTCAAACTATGAAAACAATATTATCACAAAATCCATATAGACCAAGTGCAGCATCTAAAATTTGTGCATCCTTCTCTCTGCAGAACTAGAGAGAATCATGACTTGAGTATATTAAACTACTATGATGTTAAGTCACAAAAATTTGCTTTGCTCAAATAAACCAGACATATTGTAGGTGGATAGATTGGACATAAAACCAATAAAGGTGTTATTATCAATAAGAAAGTAAATTCTATGGATTCTCGAAACTGTAAGAATACTTTTATATATGTAGAACCAAAAATTGGAGAATTGAAGGGAGAAATCAATTCTTTAGACTTCACTGCTACTTCTTATACCATCCTCAATGGAGGCAGCTAGATCTCAGAGTCACTCAGACTACTCGTTTGTATAAGGTAAAATAATCTTGTCTGCAAGATCAAGGTGAAGCACAAGTAGCAAGAGAATGGCATAAGCAAGAACGAGGGGAAGTGCAAGTGCCTAGTCTTTTTGGCATATCTGACTCATTCACACCATGTTACTATATTGCATTAACACGCTGGATTTCCTGGTCTGTATAGCTCAGCAACCCTGTTGGCACAAGCTCGACCAAACACTATAGTGTGTATGTTGCTATTGTTTTCATTCTTTCGTTATTGTTATTTTGTTTGATGATAATATTATTGATCTGCTGCGATTGTTTATCCTAATCATGGTTATATCGTTATTCTATTCGTAGACTTCATGATAAATGACACACTTGGTTGTGAAACTATATTTACTGCTACTTTTTTGCAGGTTGAATCCTTTCAAAAACCAACAACATGATTTGGATACAAGTTTCTGTATGAAAACAGAATGTTGTATGCAGGTCCAGACCTCCATGAATAACAACTACTTTCAATTTGATAAGGAGAAAACAAAATGTAAATGAACTTTACCTTTGGGAGGAACAATCACTATAGGGAAGCTGCTATGGTGAAAGTAGTACTCACTCACACTCCCTTGCAATAAACTTCAAACCATAGAAGATGTCAGAAACAACAAAACATTTGAACCAAATATAGCATACTCACATTTCAGATATGCTCTAACTTTTAAACACAACTTTAAGCTTACAAGGAGATGCAGAGTATTCAAAATAAAAGGGTCTTACCTCTTGATTATCCCCAGTCCTCTTGTTCCCATTACAAGTGCAGAGGGATTGATTCTTACAGTTTCACGACGAAGTGCTTTACCTACATCACCCTCCATAATCCTAGCTTCTGTTTTCACCTTTTCAGTGGAAAAATGACAACATAGCAGTCAAAACCAATGGACTAACATTCTCTAAGAACTACATTTACAAGGTTTCTTATTGGAATTACCATGGAAACTTCATATGCTTCTATTGCAAGCCTTTCCATTAGACCTTGTGTGGCATCAAACAACACCTCATCATTTGAATCTGTGCTTTGAAGCATGTCACAACGAAATAGAACTCTTATCAGTATGAAATCATCTATGGTACAAAAGAAGGTAAGTTTAAATAGAAGCCCAAATATATTTAACCAACTCCAAAAACACTCTTGTAATGATTCAAAATGTGATATGGAACATGATCATCCAACACATAAATTGATCAGCACAAGCTATTCAGAAGTGAGTTACAACTTGCCCCAAAAGAAGAGAGGGTAGGGTGTTAAACTATGAAAACAATATTATCACAAAATCCATATAGATCAAGTGCAGCATCTAAAATTTGTGCATCCTTCTCTCTGCAGAACTAGAGAGAATCATGACTTGAGTATATTAAACTACTATGATGTTAAGTCACAAAAATTTGTCTTGCTCAAATAAGACAGACATATTGCAGGTGGATAGATTGGACATAAAAATTAAAACCAATAAAGGTTTTATTATCAATAAGAAATTAAATGCTATGGATTCTGGAAACTGTAAGAATACTTTTAGATATGTAGATCCAAAAATTGGAGAATTGAAGGGAGAAATCAATTCTTCAGACTTCACTGCTACTTCTTGTACCATCCTCAATGGAGGTAGCTAGATCTCAAAGTTTCCAAATATTGATCTATAGTGCTTGCCAAAAGGAAGGAGAATTTACACTGTCAGTGATTCCCAGTTTTAAATCAATATGCCCAAATGATTCATATTTGTTGACTATACAGTAGTTATGTTCTAGAATGGTTCTAAAACTCATCGAATGCTTAAAATAACATGATTCTCTTGTAGATATCAAGGAAATAAAACTATCAAGGTGACCAAAACAATTTCCAAAAATGAAGTATTAAATCAAGTGTGAATTTCAAAGGTGTATAGTATGTATGCGTCAAGCAAACCCAACGACAAAACGGATATGACTGTCATAGCATGTACTGCTGTTGGAAATTGCAGCTCTTCTTATGTTTCAATATGCATGCTATCTCCAATTTATTTACTTCAAGAGTGATGAAAAGGATTCCAAAGTTTTTGCACCAAGTATAAACACAATCCCAATGTCAGTATTGTAATTGCAAGGTAGTGATATGTAGTTCAGATTTGGTTTATGGGAAAGTTTCCAATACTAAACTTACACTTATGAAATTATACTAATAATAGAAGCAATAAATTAATCAATATGTATGCCAAGTATCACTATGGGACATAGATAATACCCAGGTATGCCAAATGCCAATGAAAATCAAAATAAAAATCTTCAACTTAAGAATGCAATTTTCAGTATGACAGTACGAAAGATAAATACAATGACAAGTGTTATTCAAGATGCCTAGTCAAAGGATAAATACATATGTCATGATTATGGGAAGAATTCCAACAAGTTGTAGAGATTAATAATACTGATCTTTGCCATTAAATAAGCATAAAAAATAGATCAGATGGTAAAGCTTTATGATCTTCTTATGTTTATGTTTTAGGTGTCCAATAGATGGCTAGCTGAGAAGACAATCACAATAAAGTAGGTGCCTTGTGGTAGGATGGAATTATGGGAAGACAAACCAGACAAATTTTAACCAACAGTGATCTTTGGGACTATATTAGGGCCTAGGGTGTGCAAATTTTGAGAGTTTATAGCTTAGGTGTCAAAGGGATGTTGGTAGGTTGGTGTAGGGTCAAATGAGCTAAGAAAATATGGTGATGGTTGCCTCCTTTATGAATCTATAGTTAAGAGTTTATGGAGGGATGAGAGGTATGAAGATGGATGAATAAGGAGCCTAGAGCCCTTGCATTGAAGGTTTATGGCCTTGGGATCATGGAGGAAAGAATCCAATCCAAGGTGAGTGTAACGCAGGCTGTTAAGTTCTATAGGCCAAATCAGTGATGCAAATGGCCTTGCGTTGAGGGATAAGTTGGCTAGGGTTGAATGGGATGGTAGCTAGGCTAGTTTAGGATGATAGGGGTGTGACCTAGGGATTCCTAACAATGTTTTTACATGCCTTTGAATTTTTGATCACTGTGGTCAAACAAAGCAACAAGTGCATCTTCAAAAGATAATGGTGTGTTCACTAGATCCTCCATTCTCTCATCAATGGGTGACTAGTACAGCTGGAAGGGTTTGCTTCATAGGGGTGCAATTTATCATTTTGCATTAAGAGAACAGGGTGGTAAACAAGCATTTATATAATAAAAAAGTCTTAGAGTCCCAATCAAACCTTCAAAACACAACATTGCACTCACAGTGGGAGAGAACACGACATTACACTCATAGTGGGAGAGTCTATTAGATGCTAGAATTCTTCTACAACCATTGGAAGTGTTTCTCTTTGGGATTAGACTTTCTACTTAAACTAGTTTGCTGTATGAATCATACAATGATTCACCCAGTTTTAACCTTTAGCTAAAAAGAAAGTCCCTGGTTCAACATCTTAGCTCCAAAACAAATTTAGTGTTGGATGTTGCGATATTTTAGGTTTTTTCCACG
Organism: Pseudotsuga menziesii; assembly: GCA_001517045.1. Classification (NCBI taxonomy): domain Eukaryota; kingdom Viridiplantae; phylum Streptophyta; class Pinopsida; order Pinales; family Pinaceae; genus Pseudotsuga; species Pseudotsuga menziesii. The sequence goes on along the minus strand of LPNX010018213.1, from coordinate 6,688 downwards.
TGGTATCCTCCAATGGAAAATCCTTCCACTGACTGAGGTATTCTAACAGTACCTTAGTCCTCAAATTATTTTCTACAGTTACCAAAAAATACCTTAGAATCAGAAGAATATGTCGTTTATGATTTAGGGGAGGTAAAACATTGAATTTTTAAAAAAATTCCATACCACTTTTTTCAAGTATGAGACTTGAATGGTTATGCACTCATGACCCTGATGGTAGCTCAAGTATATGAAACTTGTCCCACCCTTTATAGAAACTTATAAGGCACATGGTATTTAGGTCCAGGTTTCTCCACCCCTTTATCTTTGAGATACCTCTGCTTTTAAAGGTGTAGCCTCAAGAAAACACAATCTCCCTCTTCAAATTCATACTCACTATGGTGCTGGTCCTGCTACGATTTTATACTATCATGGGCTAGTATGAGAATCTCCTTAACCTGCTAAAATATATGTTGTCTTTTCTCCAAGAAATCCTCAATAGCTATCATTTAATTTAAAGAATATTGACATAAAGATAATGGAAAGAAGAAAGTAGAGGCACCGCATGTACCTATAAAGGTCACTAATCTAGAAGTGGTTGTGCAGAAATAGTTGGAGACCCTGAAAATTACCTAATTGTATAAGGATGGGGATCTACTTCCAGCTAGAGGGATCACCAGTTCCCATGTGCCACCCCACAATACAACCAATTGCAGAGGTAAGCATTTGTACTAAATATTGCAAGCACAAAAGAGGAGGATCCTTGGGAGTTGTTCAAAGATGATCATATATCCGAACTAGGATTGGAACCTGAAGAAGGAAATAATTACAATCTTGTGACTAGGTTGGTTTTTCTATGAGTCTTCCAGGGATTTGTTTTCAACATTCAGAAAAAAGACAAATCGATATCATCAACTTGTTGGCAGCCAGCAACAACCTCTTCATTTCTTGACAAAATGAAGAGAGATCGGCTCTTTATGTGATTTATCAATTTAAAAATTATGAAAGAGCACCTTCAGAATCTTTGATTCTGAAGGTACTCTCAATCAAAGGAAAGTGATTTAATGATTTTAGAGCTGAAAGAAACTTGATCATAAAACTTGGCTTTTAACTGTCAGATAAGTTTCGTAAATTTTCATTAAGTTATTGAAATCATCAAAATGAATTTATGTGACTTAAGGGATTTGTGCCAAGAGAAATTTCATAAAACACATTATATGTTAAATAGGGTATTATTAGTCCTAAGACTAAGAGAATTTTGAAAGTTAACATCATATGTAATACCTTATTATGAACTTTGTAAATATCATAGTTAATGGATAAATGATGTTTGTATAGGAAACTTTTACTTATGATAAATATCCTATATGATGGTATATATGTGTCAATAGGATGTTTAAAGGGTTTAAACTTAGTTTTGTACATATATAGTATAGACATTAATCTAGCCATGCATCATTAACATTAGAGTGCAATTTATTGCTCTTCATACCATTTACGTAACATGATAAAATAGGGATGATTGTTTGGATTAGCTGGCCATGCAATAAACCAATTGTCAAATTGATAAACGATCAATCATTTGGATCGATGAGTTGGTATGAAAACGTGGCTTTCACCCCTTGATAGAATCGACAGTTGTATGCATATGTTAATATCGTGTTGACAGTGTTAAATGATAACAGTCATTTCAAATTACGTCGTTGTACCTATTAGTTATGAACCACTGCCAATAATCAATGGTTGCAATGATGATTCTATCAGTATCCGTATCGCTGGTTCGCCAATTTAAGTGGTTATCGCTAACAGGCATGGTCAAACGTAGATAAACTGGCATAAATCATGGTGTAGTGTGAAGTTGTAACATTTATCACTGCTTGAAATCCCGCTAAAATGGCAGGTTCAGAGATTAGATCTCCGATTAGATTTGAAGCATGTGAATATTATCCATCATGTCATGTGTATGGATACCTATTCCCTCTGTTTTCACTTCCCCATTCATTTCACGTCGAAGCCCAGAAAGTGCTGGAGAAACCATGTCTCCTCTGAATCGTTTTGAGATTTCAGGGTTTGAACTTATTGAAGCTAACCAGGAAGCTGCCAAGAGATTCGAGAAAATGGGATGGGTAAATTTCTTTAGGTGTTTTGATGGTCACCATGTGGAAATTACTAAGATGTTCGCAATGAGTTTTGAAGATGACAGGGTGAAAATTGGGGGTTTCAAATTTGTTATCAACGAAGATAAAATTGCTGAAGCCACAAAACTCCCACAAGTGGGAGAACGCTGGTTTAAGGGCACTATGGTCAACAAGAAGAAGTGTTTGGCTTTGTTAATGCCATTACCAGATAAAACGAAGCGAAGGATAGGCGTACCTATGAAATTTCTAAAGCCCGAATGGAGAGTTTACTATGAAATCTTAGTAAGGTACGTAACCTATTGTGGACGCTATTCCCATTTGCGCTTGTATCATTTATGGTTACTATTAGTAGTAAAGGGTTGTAAACTTAATTTGCCCTTCTATCTTTGGCAAAGCCTTAAGAAAATGTCACAGTCTGTAAGGAATTTCAATAACCCTGATAGTAGTCTTTGTCACCATGGGTTGATAAAAATATTACTGCAATTCCAATTATCTGCTAAAGGTGTGTCATGGGATAAGTTTCTAGTTGATTGTCAATTGGGACCGACACAGTACTGGCCCAATCCATCTCCACTAACTCGTAGAAGACGAAAGGTCACAAATCCTGAAGTTAATAGATCAGAGGTTAAGGAACCAGAGGTCGTAAACATGCCCATAGATAATGAGATTAATGAAAATGTTGATAGGGTTTCAGTTCCTTGCGATTCTAGGGAAATATTGGATAAACCCGAACCTGGTAAGAATGATGGCAAACCTGCAAAACTAAAAGAAGGATTAGCTGAAGGTGAAATTAATAAAACTGATGAATGCAATAAAAATTCTATGCATAAATTAGATCATTTGGCTCAGGTTTGTTGTGACAAAGAAGGGTTGAGTTTTGAAAACTTATCGTTTTCATTAAGAGTCACAAGGAGCATGCATAATATTCATTCGATTCCAGGATATAGGGCTGATCAACAGAATTCCAAATCTACAGCTACTAAACCTACAGTTGTAAATATTGAGGATGATATTCCACTGTCTGTCCCTAACACAATGGCTGTAGGGAATTCTGCTACTGCGCATGGAAGTGATGTACAATCAGATGATGTCGAAGGCATCCAATCAAAAACAAATGCAAACATTGTAGATTTTGAACCATTACACAGTCAGCATAGCGACAGTCCTCGTTCTCCTCAGGTAAATAAAGAAGACGAAACTCTACAAAAGGTGTTAGGCAATGTCTATCAAGATAAAATCATAGAGTTCAGAGGAAAGCTCAAACAGTTTCTATCAAGTAGAGCCTTATTGGAAGAAGAAAACAAAACTTTTAGAAAAGAATTGCTAGAATGGATTGATAGGTAGAAAAAGGTGAACATTAAGAAGAATCAATACAAAAAGTCCAAGAAATCAATTTTAAGTACAAATCAGCTGCTACTAGACCGAATTGAAAAACAAAATATTAAAATTATCAGGTTGAAGGCTAAACTAGCCGAAGCTAGAAGAGTAGTCACTCTTCATAATGAAAATTGAATGGTTTTCTCATCTCATATGTCACAGCATAACAGGTAATGGTCATTTCGATTTTGCATGCCTGTAAAATCGGAGATTTAACAGGAATGCATTTATAATTCTAAGTTATTTCTGTTATCTGTGT
>LPNX010018208.1:41784-51922 GCA_001517045.1 Pseudotsuga menziesii | reverse complement strand
CAGATCCAGCAGTGATGATCCAGATCGAGAGATGATCCAGATCCAGATCCATATCGAGTGATGATCCAGATCCAGTCCAGTGATGATGATCCAGATCGAGTAATGATCTAGATCCTGTGATGATGTTCTATGATGATCCAGATCGAGAGATGATCCAGATCCAGATGACTTGAAGATGAAGATGACTTGAAGACGAAGATGATCCAGTTGATACAGAGAAGAAGACCAGTGCTGAAAATCGTGTCGAAAGAATACCTTCTTAGTTAAGAGGGAGTGTTGATGTATATGTAACTTCAGAATGTATTCTTCTATGTATCTTATGTATTGTAACCCGATGTTTATTCCGGGATGTTTCTATTATGTATTTGAGTCATGTGGTCATGCCTCGATGTTCCGATCGGGAGGATTAATAATGTAAATAAGTCATATCAAGTCATTAGGTAAGTCCCCACAGTTTCGGGGCACTTGAGTTATTATACACTAATTAAGGTGTAGGCTCAGGTAAGTAATATTAGGTCGAGCCTACGTGTGAAAGTGCAATTCAATTGAACGGATGAATATAAATAGAGAGTGAGAGTCTCTCTATTTATCACTTGTGAAATACATCACTTGCTCTCTCAAGTGTCGCGCACCTTTGGAGAAGGAAATACTTGGGCTTCACAGAAGACAGAAGGCTATTGCTGTATTGGGAGATCATCTTACTGTTTTGAGTATCACATCTTGTGGTGATACTATCTTAGAGGAAGTTGCGGGGTTTTCTCCATTTATGGTTTCCCCGATCAAAACTCTTTGTGTCTCTTGTCTCATGTGATGTGCTTATGTTATTGCTGTGCTTGTTATTCTCTCAGTGAAAAGATCTTAACATAATGCTAGCTTAAATGTTGAAAAACTAACAGTTTAATCTTGTAATCTGAAAGCAATTTGTTGTTTGATCTTTGACATAATAACTTGTGCATATTGTGTAATTCTTTAGCATTTGTTCATATTGTTAATATTGTAGATCTTGCTTAAGCTTAGGCAACTGTGGATAATCATTCTTAATTCTTTTGTAAGTTTGTAATTTGTAATCTTTTGACTCCATTTAATCTAGGCACTGGTCTTGTAATTTTGTAATCTTAATAAAAGATCCCTTTAACTAATAGTTAATAATCTTAGGAACATTTTCCTGTAGGGACTACCCCCCTTGGCTCTGTTGGGATCTTGCCTAAACGGAGGAGTTGTGGACTGTGGTGACAGTGGTCCCCAGCTCTCGCTTGCCCCCAAGGACACACATAGCAGGTTGTGACTTTCCTGTGTCTTAAAGTGTGAATTAGGCGGCAACAGAGACCACAGCGACAACCCTTATACATGAGCACTATTTTCATTGGTCTTTACTTTTTTCATGCTTAAATCAATTTCTACAAATGTCATGAATGGTGTTATATTTTGAAGTTGTTTATTTAAATCTCATATTGCAGTAATCTATTGTTTTTAAGTTATTTCATATTAACTCCTAGAACAATTGTTTTCCTTTTTATAGATTAACAACCTTAGCTTATTTTCATAGGGACCACCCCCCTTGGCTTCGCTAGGAGTTGGCCTCGACGGAGGAATCAAGATCAAGTGACAACACTTGACTCTTACTTTCCTCCAAGGTCGCAGCTAGTGGCTTGAAGATTTATGCCACATGACCCGAGGTGCAAATTAGGCGGCAACAGAATCAAAACCATTTTTTATTTTTAGGAGGGGCTATCAACCTATGTGCTATGTTGAGAGAGGAATATTTTACTAAAAAGATGCCATCAGGGTTGTGTGGTATTTTTACTGATTCACACAAATTTAAATGGACAGGATAATAGGACCTGGTAAGACAAGATAAGCATTGTCTAAGTGTAGAGAAAATTGTAGGCCCAGGTTATTGGTAAATAAACCAAACCTATAAGCAGTAATGAAGTCTCAACTCTCAAGCAATGCCCAAAATAGTTTGATTAAAAAAAAAGACACGACCTATGTTACAATATCTAGGATTTGCATTTCTGCAGATCAGATCCTAATCCAAATCCAGATCTGCTCGGGATCTGTTCTGTCAATTAACCCATGTCTTCTTCTCAGTCAGATCCGATGAAGTTCTAAAGGAGGCAGGGGCACTTGTGTTCATCACTAGATGGAGGTAATTTTGGATCAATATTTGATCCAGAATATCTTAATCCTATAATGGATGATATAATAGAGAAACCTATTGCTGGTATTTCTTCTGTGACAGCTTTTTCTCTAGCAATCAGTTACCAAGTTACCATACATTACCATCAATGATTAGCATGTTCCAACTACTGCTATTGCATCTTATTATTCTTTCCCACAAGCTGAGAAAGTTATTTGAAGGATCCATGCAAGTTTGCAGTTGTAGCTGCCCTAGTTGCTAGTGCTATAGAAGTTTCTTCTACTGTCGCTGTTCCAAACAAAGAGGAAGAGTACCGATGAATTACAAAGAGTGAGCACTAGTTTTAAATAATTAAATGCTACAATGGTATATGATACCGCTTCATGTCAAAATGGCAGGAAAAGTACCCTCCATTGCTAGAGAACTCCAAGAAGCATGTGCTGACACTTCACTTGGGAAAGAGAATTTTCAGTTCTCTCCAAGCTGACCGGCAAAGGTTGAGCTTCTGTGTTGAAAGCATCGCTATCTCTCCAACCCTATTCACAATAACTATGGCAGTGGGAAAAGCAAAAAATAGGCCCAGCTTTAGCTTCAAGTGAAACAGTCCAGCAAGAATAGAAAAGACTACATAATACAAAAGTATGCAACAAGGAAAAAATATAAAAACGACAAATGTATACAACTGAAATATACTAACTACACAAAACATTACAGCTAGTTGTTCAAATTTAGCGAATGGAGCTGCATTGAAATTGTTTATTAACGTGTAATGGACAGATCTTACTTTTAATCCTTAGTTATGCAGTGCAACAAAAATAGCAACTCCACAGACTCAGGACACAAGATTATGACAATTCGCATGTCTTATTATTATATCATCCAGAAAGTCAGAACTTTTGTTTCCTCCAGGAAAACCCTCTTCATAATATTCCTGTTTCAAGGTACAAATACAATTCATTCATTAATTGTTCTCTGTACACCTTTTAACAAGATGCAGAATACATCACATTGCTGACACAAGCACATCAACAAATAATGAGGAAATCATCTGGAATTTTGTATTTCAATGCACCTAAAAATGCAATAATTGTCGTAGACACTTTTGTATCAGGCCTATATTCATTCTGTGAACTCATCTTACCCTTGTATGGAAATGGGATAATTCAGGTGCAAGGCCAGTGGTAGTCACACCATATATCTCATAACAAGCTTTTGCAAGATCATCTGAAGTTTCAAATTTTCTGGGTCCTCACTAGTCATTAAACATTGTTTTATCGGTCTCTAGTTCGCCATGCTCCTAGTTGCCCCGAATGCAAGAGTGCCTAGCAGGAAACACAACTTCAGATACAATCATGGAGAAGTTTTAAAGTTCAATTTGAATTTTGTCTTAGCAAAGTTGTATCAGACATAAAAACATGAGAATAAACAACTTATTCAGCTGACTTTAAACTTTAAAGTTGAATATAGCAATTTTCTCCCTACAGCTTTCATGTTGATCTTTCTAGACTATCATTTGATTTGAATGGATGCATGACCCTATTCCCATCCCTTGAAAACAGAAAGTTGTTTTGAAATTAATAATTTGTCTTCTAAGGATTCCATAAATTATTGAATTTCTTGCACATCCAGGATTTATACAGTTAATAGCAATGTAAAACTTACCAGATGGTCCATTTGTGGATAGAAATGTGCATAAGCTCCATTAGGTAGTTCTCCCACAAATACCAATCCTTTGGGAATGGACTTCTCAGCCAATCGATTCTTAACACTATTCATTGCTTCATCATACATCTCACATAGGTAAGCAACATTTGAGAGCTCATGGGCTTCCCCTCGTTGTTGAAGACAAACTTTAATAAGATATTCATAGCAGCTATCTCCACTAGATCCCAATCAAATATTTTCTCCACTAAACTGCAATGTTCTGGGACAGCGGGACGTGGGTGCGGGGAAACGCATATTCGGGACGTGTGGAGACCACCCCCAAATTTTAAAGAAATTCAGCGGGGAAGGCGGGACGCGATAGTTATAAAAATATGAAAAATATAAATCCCATTAATAACATACATTCATCATTCTGGAATCTGCAATCATGCAGTGTAAATGCAAAATTCAAAGTTCAAACACATTACAAGATTCATCAAGATTATCATTATATTAAAAATAATTTATAAATATATGAACATCATATTTGATAATTTATAATTTATTAACATGAACATCATATTTGATAATCTTCAGATTTGATTTTTAAGTAATTGAAAAAATGAATCAATGATACTAGATAGTATGATACTGCACATCAACAAGACAATTTAAGTTTTAATTTTTAAACAGCAAATTGCAATAAATTTAAAATTACTAAACTAGTAAGCATTGAACAATAAACAACAACACTCACAGGCTCTCTCCTCTCGCTCGCAGCAACTCATGGCGGCAGCAACACGCTCTCTCCTCTCCTCCGCAGCAACACTCACGAGTCACGCGGCTGCTGGAAGTTACAGCTGTGTATTTGTTTCATGGGCATTGATAGTTTAGAATTAGACTTTAGCTTAGAAAGTAAATTAGATTTAGTTTTTATTATTTAATTTTTAATATTTTTTTAATGTTTTAAATTTAAAATTTTAATATATTATTATAAGTTTATAACTTTATAAAATTTTAAGTTTTATTAAATGATTTTAATTTTTTTTAAATTAAGAAAAATTAAAATTCGAAAATATTTAAATATCCTAGGGAAGTTTAGGGGAAGTTTCAGAGTTTCGAGCGGGACGCCCACAAGTCTCGACGAAGTTTCGGAGTTTCGGGCAAGGCGCCAGGAAGTCCCCCCAAGTTTCGCCACCTACCGAAACGTTTCGCTCTGCGTCTCGCCAAGTTTCGCCAAAAGCGAGACGTCCCGAAACATTTCGCACGGAGTTTCGGAGTCCTCGAGACGTGAGAAATGCCGAAACGTTTCCCTGACCATTCGGGGCGCACCCCCGTGTAACACTGCTAAACTGTCCATATTGTGGACTGCAATAGCGAATACTCTTTTCAATTTACAGATTTACAAGAGAGAAAATATATCTATCAATATACAAGGGGGAAAGGACTAAAGAATAAAGCTCTAACTAGTGAGTTTACTCAACTCTTTAGATATAGGCAGCTTAACTTGAAAACAACCTTCTAAGTACTTTAAAATCATCAACAACAAAGTGTTTCGAAGAAGTGAAATAAATCAACAACTGCAGTGTTAGAAAAGGCCTCACTCAAAAGCAAAACTAAAAGGAATCCACCCATCTAAGTAAAACATTCCCATGTAAGGAAAGCCCTTGATCTTTCACAACAAAGAAAATAGAAAGGGATTAAACATGTAAGGAAGGGTTGACCATTGTACATGTGTGAAAAGTGAAAACATAAAAAACACTGATAGAAAGTGGTAGTAAAGGCTCTAAATTCACATTATGGGATATATTTTTGAAATAGAATAATATATAATTTCTTGAACATAAAATCACAGTAACAATGATTTGCAACAATAATAAAGAATAGGGAAATAATCACAATAGAACTAATTTTCACAATTAGAATAATCAACAAACATTTATTAAACATATGACAAAGAGGAAGACATACCAAAAACCATGAGCTTAGACTTATAGTTGTACTACAGAAGCCAATAGGCTGACCAACACCGGTAGCAACTCAAGAAACCGCATGTGGGGGACCACTCTCCTTCCAACCAATCTCTCAATTATAAAATAAGAGCCCCTGAACCCTCACTCCGCAATACTAATCCAGCCAAGACCATTGACATCAGGATCTTGCATTCATCCTTGAAACCTCCATCTCCTCCAAGAACCAGGAAAGAAACCCCTTCCCCTTCTCATTTCTGCCCTTTTAAGCTTTTCCTAACTCTCCTCAAGGACACATGTCCACATGCAAAAATCCCCATGCAAGATTCTACTAATTAGATAAACAGCTCATAATTTACTTATTTTATTATTTTTCCTTAATAACCCCCTCTTTAATCTAATTACTGATTAAATTATTTTAATTTGTTAAGTTATGTACTTATGTTACCATGAATCCCCATGCCCTTATTTGTATTTTTAATATCAGCATATGAATCTACATAATCTAATACCTAAGCCATCGAACACGTCCAAAACCCTCCTCATGTCTCGTGGGGCCGTGTCGGATACAAACACGACATCAACACGGGTCTGACACATGTTTTTTCGTGTCTTGGAATCAGGACATGATGTCAACACGTGTCGAACACCTGTTGACATCGTGTTCCAATATCTAGGGTTTTCAGACTTTCAGCATCTAAGAACTGGTGGGGCTGCAATGTTTCAAAACTAGATTCTATCATGTGTGAGGGATGGGATTGGCATTTAATTGATAGTGCCAAGCCCTCTAAGTATCATGTTGTCGGTTGTGTTGACTATTGAACTCATCTGTCATACCCTTGGTAAAACTGTACCCTTCACACAAACCAAAACCAGTGATTATGCATGTTAAGCTTTTTGCCTCATTTTAACATTTGGCTTAGCCATCTTCATCAAATTGGGGAGTGATGACTTGAGCAACAACAAGATGGATGCACATGGATCCACAAATTGTACAAAGCACTAACACTGATGTCCCTAGAGGATTAAGGCAAAGGCTAGAGGAGGCATTGGTGATCCTATGGAGGGGTCATCCTCCACACCAACAAGATGCAGAGCGTTAGATGGGCAGACAGGAGGAGGAGGAGGAGGAGTAAGAAGAGGATCAGGGACATGATGAGTTTGTTGATTTAGGCATGGAGGAGGACTATTGACAAATGAGATTCTTCCATCTTGATCTCATCTATGATCTACCCCCTTTTGTATTTTACTATTTACTACTACTAGTTTCCATTGGCAATCTAACATCTATGTAATACATCTTGATTTTGATGACCTAATGAGAAATATAGTTTTGATATCTTAAGCTATCTTCTTTGTGTCTCATTGTGATTTGTGAATGATGTGTAATGTGTATTGATTCTAATTAGTAATTTGATTTCTATTCAATATTTGTAAATATTCTAGTTTCTAAAAAAATTTGGATCTATATGTCTATATTTTTAATATATATAATTTTTAATATATATATATATATATATATATATATATATATATAACGGGTCATCCGTGTCCTAATTCCAAGGGTCACCGTGTCTGTGTCGAACACTCATATTTTTGTCTCATTCGTGTCTCGTTTCCTCGTGTTAGGTGAATTAGTCTAATAATATTGTGCAAGAAATGGCCACACTCGTGTGTCCCATGCCTACACTATAACCCAGGTATGCTCCCCTGGTACTATTGCAATATGTGACAAAGGGGTGTTACATACTCCTCCACTTTCAAGGAACTTCATCACGAAGTTATTGTTGCAAGATTCCTAACCATAGCACTTCTACTCCCTCGCTTACACACCCTCACCCTGAGAATCAAACCATACGCCACCTCCATAGCTCTTCTCATGGTCCCTCTTGCCATGGCACGGGCCCTCTACTATAACCTGTCTATGGATCATACAATAGACATCGAAAATTCCCTGGGAATTTTTTGTGTCATAGCCACCCTCCCAACTTCTAGTAAATTTGCGGCCCCATGGGAATTAACCAAAATCTAAGCCTCATCGAGAATCACATGTGTTTGGTTACCGGTACCCCAACATCAGGATTATTGTACCCCAAGGAGATCAAAAGTTTGGCCTATACTTCCTCCATATGCATTCTCAAGGAACCATCTCTAGGCATGGAAGTCCTTCTCCATATACCCCTCCCAAAGCAAAAATACCTTAAGTCGTGGCCTTTTTTTTAAATACTTCTTGTATTCACATCAACTTATTTACATTAAAAAAAGATGGCAGTGGAAGGGTATATACAAATCCTAACCGCTTCCTAAAGCTTATAAGAACATAAATAAAATCAAAATATATAATAGGATCCAACCTTTTGGCATCCTTGATTAACCAGGTTCCCTTGGTTAGTAATTGATGGTGTACCTCATCTTTCTAGTGAAATCATTGAAGCAATGTCACGCACAAATGGTCAAAAAAGGATTAGAACAAAACATTCTCTTGGCAACTAAACATGTGAACATGTATGTTATGTTTGATAATATGGTGAATGCATGCCAAGTGTTCAACAGAATTTGTGAATGAAATGTTTCTTGTGGAATGCCATGATTAGAGGTTATGCCTAGAATGGTCCTGTTATCACTCAAATTGTAGTTACCACTAAAGATGATCCTATCCAGGATGGTAGAGGACAGGTCAACTAAACCGGTGACACTTCAAGGAACCCAATCACCATTAAATGAAATGGTTGTCACACCGAAAGGGATTCTTGACACTTTATGATATTCGATAGCAAAGGTGCAGACCCTTTATAGCCAAAGGAGACTAACAAATAGACAAGAAACTCAAACAAGATTAATAAAAATGGACACAAAGAGATATTGATCCTTTCCTGCAAACCCCAAATATTAAGATAGATAGCAAGAGAGGCTTAGAGGGAGGGATAGTGTTTAATATGAATGGAAATAATCCCAAATAGTTTCTTTCTTACTATTTTGATTAATTAAAGTGATCCAGGTTGAAAGTGTTAAATTCAAGATGATCAAGCCTGTATCCTGAGGGTTTTTTAAGTGGAAGTTATGAAGTTTCCCAAGATAAAGACTTGACTTAATTATTAGGCTTGCTAACACTTAATTGATTTGCTTGGATGATATATCTGAAAATGTTTGATTATCACAAGCAATAGGACAAACACAAAATAAAAAACAAGCTCCAAGCCTATGTAGCGTGGAAGTCACAAACAATTACTCAAATGCTAAGAGAAATAGACTTTTCAAACAAATCCAAGAACATCCCACAAAGAAGAGCCAAGAATTTCTGCAAAAATCTCTTTATTCCAATTCTCTAAGAGCCAAAATTCCCCTTACAATGGTGGAGTCACCTATCTTAAAGAGAAGAGTGATTTCCACAATCTAAGTAACTCCATCCAATGGTTGATATTAAAACATCATCAACAGTGNAAAATTCCCCTTACAATGGTGGAGTCACCTATCTTAAAGAGAAGAGTGATTTCCACAATCTAAGTAACTCCATCCAATGGTTGATATTAAAACATCATCAACGGTGGAGATTTCATTTTATAACATTACATGGATCAATCTCAAGAGAGGGGGCACACTTTTTGCCTCTAGAGCCGAAGCTAAGGTGGATAAACCATAATAATAAGATATAACATGTAATACATGGTGGAAGGGGGTCACCTAGGGGATTAAATCACCCTATGTCTCCCTCAATACAAAATCATAAGATATAACATGACATTTGTTATCACATATATAGTAGCCAGGCTACCATATTCTATTTTTCAGACACAGTACATTTTTCAGCCAGATCTCTTACATATGAGATGCTGAGATGAGCATTTTTTATGGATCGTGTTTATATTAGTGGACTATTGTACTCTCCCATGTCAGGACTGAGTCTCAAGACACTCACATTTGAGGACCGATGTAGCCATTTATGACATTACAGAGCAGTCATTGATGCCCAATTTTATATCAGTTCTTTCTCATTAGACAGATGGTGTCTCAGATGGATTATATTGCATGATTATGACTCAGCATTTTATATTGTGTTATGGTTATTATTGCTCTTATACTGATTTTTGTGACATGTATTTGTTAGATTTTTATCATTCAAGCTACCATTATGATCTTAGGATCTTTAACTGAGAGAATAACATGCACAGCAATAAAACACAAGCACAACACAAGAGACAAGAGACACAAAGAATTTTCCTCGGGGAAACCATAAAGGAGAAAACCCCGCAACTTCCTCATAGATAGAATCAACACCAAAGGTAAAACCGGAAAACAGTAAGATGATCTCCCAACAACAACAGTCTCTCTCTCTCACACTGAGAGAACTTCTCCTCTCTCACTCATGCGCCCCAATGAGTGAGTG
>LPNX010018208.1:0-39087 GCA_001517045.1 Pseudotsuga menziesii | reverse complement strand
AAATTTTCCTAGGCTTAACAACCCCCAAACAAAATTACCATGGCATTATTTGATTTTTTCCTTCAAAATCAAATAATATGATTTTTTGACCTAGGAAAATTAAAATTTTCTCTAGGAGAGATAGACCCCTCCTGACCAAAATTGGTTTATCTCTTGGACCGCTTATCAGAACGACATAGGACTCGAAGCAGTGGATTAGGGGGTTTCATAGCAATTTTACTTTGCATTCATAGCCCCTATTACAAAATGCCATGCTTGAGCAATTACATTATTACATCAAAACTCAGTTAATTAACCACCAAGGGGTGGAATTAATTAACTGGAAAAAAAATTACAAAAATTCAATAACATAACGAAACTCCGCAAGACTTTAGACAAATGTCTGGCATGGTCATGAACTACACTTAAAGGCCTTAGCCACCTCATGGACCTGACTGGTAGAACGCCCGTCACCACTTTGGAGGATTTTGAGTGAAAACCAAACCGATTAAACTCGTTTGTTCAACAAGATCAATTGGAAAGGGAAAAACACTCGATGAGGGGACTTCCCTAACAATCAGTTCCATGGTGTGGCATCCGTATCATATGATCCACACTAGTACATCAAATTACATTAATTTTCCCACGCAGGGGAGCGGACATTTCGTTTTACAAAGGAGCAATAGCCCTGCAGAAGAGAAAAATCCTCAGATTTTCTAGGTACAATAATGTACATCCTAATGTACATGGAGTTGCCACCTAGTCGAAATAGGTGGGCAACAGGCCCCACAACTGTGGGGACTTTAACCCTTGACCAATAGGAGGGTTACCCACAATGACTTGACATAACTTTCTCATTATAGAAACTTCCCGGAACAAACATCGGGGTATGACATGACTCAAGTACATCACAAATACATCCCGGAATAAACATCGGGTTAGAATACATAAGAAATACGGATGAATACATTCCGAAGTTACAAATACATCAACAGTATTGACTTGTGGTATCATGATCTAGCGGTCATAATTATATGGACTTGGATGTATTTGTATTTATGTATTGGTGTCCCTACTCTAACTTTGAAGTTCTTGATCTATACTCATTGGTTTTACCCTCCTTAGGGAGAATAGAGGTAGTCATTCCCACCATTGTTTTGGCTTGCTAGTGTCGGCTCCATCATTCATTGTCTCCACCCATCCATTATCTTCTAGTTTAGTTTTTGACCCGACTGACTTCTTGACTTATAGCATGGAGGACCTTTTTCCCCACTAGAACTTTTGTTGAACAAACCTCCTTGTTTATATTGTGTCTCGGCCCTGAGTTGGTGACAAAACTTGCCTTTGGTGAGTTGGATTGTATGCCTAAATCATTCTGGTCAGTTGTCCTGATGTTTGGCACTGTGCAGAACTCCCCTAGTCACTTGAGATATTGTTGGCTAAAACTGAAAGCTCATGTACTACCTGTATTTAAAATATTGAATATGCGCCAATGGAAAATGAAAATTATAAAACTATGTTTCTTAACATATGTAAAGAAGGCAAGAGCAATGAAATGCTAAAATACTCCTTGAAGAGTATAAGAAAGGTCCAAAAAAGCAATGGTTAAAAATATGTTGTATCCAAATATTGCTGACCTTATATGTCCCGGATGAAAGCTGTGAATAGCTGTGCTTTTAAGCACTGGTGAAGTCCCAAAGGGTCACATAGGCCAAAAAGGCCATGGAATAAAATGATGGTCCTAATGAACTTGGATCAATCTTGATGTAATCATGATGCCTAAGTTGAATAAGCACTCTCTAAACAACTCACCCATTTGTGAGGCACTGCCATTCCTTGTGTTGTTGTTTGTCCGACATTGGTTAGAGTGAGTATTCCCTTTCCATTATCCAAAGTGTCATGATGTTAAGTAGGAAGTCATCCTTTGCCTTAGCCTTGTCATTTTCACCCTTCACCCTTCACTAGCAAAATAGCTACAACTATGAAGTGAGTATAATCTTGAAAGTCTAAGTCTGAGTAATAATAAATAAAGCCTTATATATGTATTGGTTGATGTACCGCAAGTGAAATGAATGCTACTTGTTGTGATTGTTACTTGGATGAGTTGTAGAGCATGTCTTAGCATTTTACACTTTCGGCAGATGGATGTAGTCTGAGTTATTATGGGTGTCTAATCAATTATAGATGGTTATATTGTTTATTGGATATGATTGATGATCAGATAGAGACCTGTGAGGGGTATGAGTATACACCTTAGATGGATTTGGACTCTTTGAGTCTAATGAGACAGTTTATTTCTAGTTCCGGGAACTTGCAGATATGATCTGGCTCATTCTGCCTTGTTGATGCAGTTTTTCTTCACAGGTTGATATGTTTGAGTAAGGAGATGTTTTAGTTGGATCTCCGAGGGCGTTGTATGGGCATAGGAGGCGCAGCCACTTGTTTGTACTATAGTACCCCCATCCCAGAAAGCCTGGTGGGCTCAGTTTGACAATGCAAGCAACCTAGGAGGCTGTTTTGACAGGATCACGTTTCCAAAGGCAGATTAAAAATGATTAAATGGCTATTGAAGAAATCGATTTGGGCTACT
The DNA here is from genome assembly GCA_001517045.1 of Pseudotsuga menziesii. NCBI lineage: Eukaryota > Viridiplantae > Streptophyta > Pinopsida > Pinales > Pinaceae > Pseudotsuga > Pseudotsuga menziesii. The sequence goes on along the minus strand of LPNX010018208.1, from coordinate 36,518 downwards.
GAGGTAAAGAAATGGCATGGGATGAGTCACAATGATGAGAGTGATGTCTTCCACACCTTCTCCAGCAGTTGCCGCACCTGATTGGGCTCACAACTATTTTTGGGTATTTTTATATTATTTTCTGGAGCTTTTGGGAGGCTCACGATTTCCTCAAGGAGGCACAAAGTCAAAGAATTAAATTATTATATTATTTTATTGTGCCATGGGGAGACCCAGAGGGAGTTAGTCAAACACTCCTTGGACCCACTATGTGCTTCATTTATTTCTTGTTGAGTGGGTTACCTTTTTATGGGTGGTTTAGTCCACTTTGGTAAATTATGGTTATATTGATCCATGTGTTGTATGTTGAGCTCATCTCAACCATTGATTAGAACATTTCATCTTTTAATCTTAGCCACTCCTTTTGAAAGTGGTTAGGATTCGATTATGATTGAGGTTCTCTCATTTCTATTTAAAGGAGAGAGCTTCTCATTTGTAAGGGGTCTTTGGCTCTTGGATCTGAATAATAGAAAGACTTTTTTGTGGAAATTTTATGGATCTGCTTTGCATCTGATGTTCTCAAATGGTGATCGGATAGTCTTCTGCTTCCTAGCATTGTGGAAATTCTTGTGGGATCTATATTTTTCTGCTATCATTGTTTTTCCTACAGGAGGGCATTTTGGCTGGAGCGTTTTTGCAGGGGGACCTCAACTCACTTGGTTTTCTTCGTCTTGGATCAGGGAGTTTTCATTAGTTTCATTGTGATCTATGATTACTTCGTTTTACTTTCTTGTAGCATTTGGTTTCTTTATCTCGTATCGACAAATTTGATATTGTTGACGTTTGCTCATGCATGATAGGGGGCGCATTGGTGGCTTGTGGCTTACATCCTTCATAGAAATCATTGGGATCTTCCAGAATTGATCGAGATAGCAAAGATCATCACTGTTAAAGACTTCTACAAGCATTTCCAGGTAAGATCTAACAAGTAAGTCTCTTCTCTTCAGATCTTAATCCATTGTACCTTGTTTTACTTCAAATTTTCTGAAAACTCCTAAATACTAAAAACCCTAAAAAGCAATAAATTTGGGAATCGTTCGATCTTTGGCCAAACCACTTCTGGGTTTCATAGATCGGGCCTCCCCTTCACTAAATATACTGCAACTCTGGTCAAACTCTTGTTGGTTTGACCTGGATCTGATTTTTGGCCAAAAAACTACATAAATTCCCCACTGAAAATTTGACCTGCTAGGGTTTTGACTTTTTCTAAATTCTTACTTCATAGACGGATAGATCGGGTCCCACACACTCCAAATCACCCTCAACGCTATCCAGATTCTTGGCAGCTTGACCTAGATCTGAGTTTTTCACTGAAACAGCCCTAGCGCCCTCACTGAAAACTGGACTTTTTCGGAATTGACTTTTTCTGAAATCTAACAAGATAGGTTGATAGATTAGGGCTTAAGCACTCCAGAACACCCCCAACGCTAAGCTAGTTCCTTCCAAGTTGCCCTAGATTTGAAAATTTGGTTTTCAGCCTCCTAGCCCCCCTCATCAGGTTTTGACTTTTCTAGATCTGATTTTTCTTGCGATTTTCTGATTTGGGTTTGTAGATCAGGCTACCCAGATCTCATTTCCTCTTCAACGCTGAGTTGACAACCTCCTGGTGACCCTAGAACTGCAGATCTGCTTCTCCAAGCCCTAGTGCTAGCTCTCTTCCTGTTGGATCTCTTGTAACCTGAGTCTTCCAAGACAAATCCTTTTCTGGGTCCATAGATCAGGGTATATCCCAAGTGGGTTCACTGAAATGTTGTGTTGATGCTGACTCCATTGCCCAATGCATTAAAGGCACTGATCTCTATCTCTAGCGCTATCCCTGACTTGAGCTTACTCCCATTCTCTTTACCAACATTTATTGATAACTCAAGTTACCTATCTTTCATTGAGTTTGTTTCCTTGGTACTAGACAATCCCAACTCTGTCTTTGCTCGCCCTGTCATAGTTACGTTTCCCAAGACAATGGTCATCTCCATCAGTTGCTAGTACCTAAACCCTAAAGCTAGGGTTTCCATTCACCTTGCACCTTCCGTACCTTGAAGCCCCATTTGATCTGTTCTGGTGTCTAGGTCTGATCTCTCTTGTCGGGAGCAAATCCGAGTCCCCCCGTTGTTGTCTTGGACTAGGATAACATAAAGTGAAGGCTGCCTTGACCATAGCTTAAGTAGTTGGAGCTTCCAATTTGATGCCTAACTCATCCAAAGCACCTACAGGACCCCCTACTGCTTCCAGAGGAAGAGTGGTGCCCCTTGCCTATAATAGGGGTAGAGGGGATCGATGATTTCTACTATTTATCATTGTATCATGTAGTATCTAGATGCCTCATGAGTCATGATGATTAATTTCTTGAGAGAGATTTATTTTGATCATTTTATGTGATTTTCTATCATTCCATCAAGAACATATTTCGATATTTTCAGTTTATAACTTTATAGTCGATATGTGATCATGATCCACCATTTGACATCTTATGCATCTTATATATTAGTTGTATTTTAATATTTATGTGGAAATGTGTTTATTTGATGTTGTTGTTGCTTTAGATGTTAAAAAAATTGAAAAAAAAATGTTTATTTTTGTATTTTTTAATGCAAAACGACATTTGCCGATATTTTTGCCGTTGCTGCCGATAAGTTTCATTCCGGACCCCCGGCGATATATTCACCGACACGATATATGTTACTTTGGTGATAACAACATCACAAGCAAGGCCATAGTGAAATGAGCCCCATGGAAGATGTCCTCCCTAGGACAAATGATACAACATGTGGATTCCTCCTATGTGAAGATATAATACATGAAACATGTGTGTAGAGCCTCGCCCTATCACAAAATAACATCCCTGAGTCATTTCTTAGCCAACATTAGCCAAATTGATTTTTCTGGAGTAGCCATGGTCATTTTTAAAGGGAATAAAATGCCAGTACATCATGTTGTAGAATAAAAGTGCCCATAAGTCCTCTTTCCTTTGCTTGGAATCATCATTTGAGTACACAAAGTGAATCAGAGACCTCAGAAACACTAATGATTACAAATACCACATAGATCCATCTAGATACGCATCTGGAATCCAACACCATGTCCAGTAATAAAAATATGGCCATAATAATCATAATTAATCATAATAATCCTGTATAATGGCCAATAATCACCAACTGAATATGGAAACGGTGTACTAGATACATCTGGGTGACAAATGTACAATCTTGAACACTGTAGTCAAACTGCCTCTTGAACTATGTTGACAAGGTCAAACTAGGTTTGACCAAGTCAAAATACTCAAACTAAAGGCTGGGCAATAATCTAAATAATCCTACATGCACAAGGGATGAATAACACTAACAAGTTCATGTTAATATCCAAACTAAAACATGGTAACCATAATAGTGGTAACGAAAGATCAAATAATAATATAAGTTGAGTTGGACTAACAATCAAATCTTTTATGAAGCCCCCTACATATGCTCACTAACAAACTTAACCAAACTGCTAGGATGGGCGAGGTAGACAAAAACAAGGCTAAGTTCAAAGGGATTGACTTATTAGACTTTAACCATGTGACCTCTCAAAGAAACAAGGGACACAAGGCACCACAATGACAATAAGCATTGTTATTTTTTCTACTTTAACTCAAAATTGATTAGGATATTTATCTAAAAGAATAACAAGCACAACAAGATATCCAAGATACACAAGACACAAAGATTTTTCTCGAGGAAACCATAAAGGAGAAAACCTCGCAAATTTTCTCAAAATGGTTTTGTCACTAAGACAATATCACAAGATGGAAAAACCAAAGAATAAGAAGTCTTCTGCAGCTCTCTCTCTTTCTCCTTGTCCTCTCTCTCTCCTTATGCAAACTTGAGAGTGAGTGAGTGTGTGTCCAAATGAGGTAGGGCGCCTCCCTATTTATACACATCATGTGACTGACCTAAAACCTAACTGGGACAACCTCTTAACCTAGCAAGGTTGACTTCACCTAGGGAGACTCAAAAATACATTTTATTATATTAATCCTGGGGATCACTGCCCCGACTTACAACGGAGGTTTTACCTCAATGACCATACATAATAATGACACCCCGAACAAAGGGAAAACATCTCCGACGGGGGTACAACAATATACAATGATAATGTACAACAAAATATCTTCCAAAGTTACAATTACAACAACACTCCCTCTTAACTAGGAAGGTATTCTCTCGCCATAGTCATCAGCATTCTAGTCACGTCATCATTGTTGGATCATCATCGTCGTTGCTTCCATAGTCCTCATTTTGTCGATCATTGATTAGTGACATTTGTCAAACCTTTGCGTCATAAGAAGTTTCTACAGAGCCAACCCTGTTTCATGATGGGTGTAGGCCTAACCCGAATCTAGGTCTTCATCATATCCACGAGCAAGCCATCGTGTAGGTACAACCCAGGACCATACATTACATTGTCACTGCAATCAACTGCGTCTCCTACCGTCGTCTCATCGTATCTAGATCATCTCATCATCGCACACGGAGAGCAACCCAGATGCATACCTAATGTCCAATAGAATACATGTGTTCTACCAGCATGGGAGCATGCCATGACACATTACTTCTCAAGGACTACCTGCATCTTCCACCATGCTAGAATCTCCTAGGAGCACACCAAGTGCATTACATCTCTTCACTGTTAGCCTGCGATCTACCAACATAGGAGGACGCCAAGACGCATTATGCCCCAAGGACTACCTACGTCTACCATTTTGCGAGAATCACTTAAGCGCACACCAAGTGTCTTGTGAACGGTGGACTTCTCATCGTCTCCAGTATGGGAGCACGCCAGGACACATTACATCCCAAGGACTACCTACGTCTATCACCCTGCGAGACCCGTCTCCAGCATAGGAGCACGCCAAGGCGCATTATGTCCCAAGGACTACATGTGTCTACCACCTTGCGAGACCTCGCTTTAGTGCATCTGCGTCTTCTGGTTTTTTGTCATCTCTAGCATGGGAGCACGCGAGGAGCACACCAAGTGCATTATGTCCCGAGGACCACCTGCGTCTTCGACCATGCAAGAACTCATCACTCCCTCTTTCTAGGGACCTCAATCTAGATGACACCAAGTCTCTGTCTGAAGTATTCGAACTTCATTCTAGCTAATGGCTTGGTTAATACATCGCCTATCTGCTCGTCTGTCGCCACATACTGGAGCTTCAATGCTCCTCTCTACACCATATCCCGTATATAGTGATACTTGATCTCAATATGCTTTGACTTGTGATGGAACACCGAGTTCTCCGACAACTTCACGCAACTCTGGTTGTCACAAAAGATACAAGTCGCCTCTAACTCTAGATCAAACAAATCAGACAGTAGCTTCCGAAGCCATACTGCCTCACAACTAGCCGAACAGGCTGCAACATGCTCTGCTTCGGTTGTACTTAGCGCAACGCGTGACTACTTCCTGCTAAACTAGGAGATCATACTGGATCCCAAACTGAAGCAGCATCTCGAAGTGCTCTTCCTATCACTGGCGCTGCATGCCCAATTTGGATCAACATAACCCAGCAGGTTAATCTTTTGATTCGCATCATACTTGAGCCCATACTCAACTGTACCCTTTAGGTACCTCAATACATGCTTTGCAACAATCGGGTGAGCATGTCTCGGACCCGTTAGGAACTGGCTCAGGGTGTTCACATCAAAGCATATGTCTGGTCTCGTATTCGTCAGGTACATCAACGAACCAATCATCTGAGGATATATCGTGGCATCAACTGACTCTAATGAAGCATCACATAGTAGCTTCAAGTTCGATGCCATAGGTGTGGCCATTGCCTTGCAGTCCAGCATTCTGAATCTCTTCAAAATCTCTATGGCATACTTTCCTTGACCAAGGAAAAACCCATTCGCGCTCTGCCACACCTCCATGCCTAAGAAGTAGTACATCATCCCTAGGTCTTTCATTTTAAACTCAATGGCAAGTCTCCTCTTTGCATCTACAATGAGTTTGTCTCCACTTATCAAAAACAGTTCATCAACATATAACAAGAGTATCATTGGTCTTTCGCCTTCAACCTTGAAGTAAAGGTTGGAATCCGCTGTACTCTTGGTAAAGCCTAAGCTTATCAGGAAGTTGTCCATCCTGTCGTACCATGTCCTAGGTTCCTGTTTCAATCGGTACAAGGCTTTCTTTAACTTGCACACATGAGTATGTCTGTCATGTGTCTCAAATCCCAGTGGTTGCTCCACGTACACTTCCTCTTCAACTACACCATTCAAGAATGATGTCTTGACGTCCATCTGGTGTACCTTCGATTTCATTACTACAGCCAATGCAAGCATAGATCTGATGGAAGTGTATCTCACTATGGGTGCAAATGTCTCCTCGTAGTTTATGCCTTCTTTCTGGGAGAAGCCAGACGCCACAAATCTTACCTTGTGTTTTCCAATGCTACCATCTGCAGCATGCTTGATCTTGTAAATCCACTTCGAAGTCACAACAGATCTCCCTTCCGATCTCGAGACTATCTCCCAAACATCATTCTTCATAATCGACTGGTACTGCTCGATTATGGCATCCTTCCATGCTTTCTTTCCTGTAGCCTCTTTGTAGTTGGAAGGTTCTTTATCAATGATGTCACATAGCAGGGCCACATAGTTGTTGTATGGTCTAGGTCCTTTCCTTTCTCTATGCATCCCATCTGGAGTGCCATACCTTTCTACATCTTGTATCAAATCTCGTGCCCATGTTGGTTTTCTTTCGTGGGAGTTCCTCTAGTGAAGTGGTTCTACAAGTTCTTGTGGTTTTGTCATGTCGTGGTCTTCATGGTCTTCTAAGGTTGCTTCTTCAGTGTCTCTGAATCTAGTTGTTTCAGGTTCTTCGACCTCTTCAATAGGTAGTTTTCTGGATGTAAAATATGTCGAGCCTCCGTCAAATGTTACATCTCTGTTGATGTCAATCTTCTTAAATCCTAGGAAGTATATTCGGTAGGCCTTTGAAGTGTCGTTGTATCCTATAAATATTCCCTTCCTTCCTCTTTTCCTTTGGGATGTGTATGTACACTGGGCAGCCAAATATCCTGAGATGGTTGACTTCTGGTTTATCACCTGATAAAGCCTCTTCTGGAATCTTGTTGTCTAGTACTTGGTGTGGTGTACGGTTCTGTACACACACAGTTATCCTTGTTGCTTCTGCCCACAAGAGTATCGGAAGATCTTGGTCGTGTACCATTGCTTTTGTTGCTTCCATTATTGTTTTGATCTTTCGTTATGCAACACTATTCTGTTGAGGATTGTAGGGAGTGCTCAACTCCCTCTTAATCCCAAATTCTCTGCAAAGTTCCTTGAATTCTTCCGAGGTGAATTCTTTGCCATTATCTGACTGCAAGGCCTTGATCTTCCTCTCATTGTGATTTTCGACCAAGGCTTTGAATTCCTTGAACTTGCTAAATACCTCATCTTTTCTTTTTAAGAAATAGATCCAAGTCTTGCGGGAGAAGTCGTCTATAACGGAAACATAATATACATACCCACTTAGTGAGTTGGATGACATGGGCCCGCATACATCTGAGTGGAATATCTCCAGTATTCCATTTGCTTTGCTTTCACTGCTGGGAAATGTCTTCTTTACGTTCTTTCCTTGCGCACATCCCTTGCAAATGCCTTCATGTTTTGTCTAGATTTCTGGAAGTCCTTAAACTACTTTGCTTGCAATCGGTAGTGCTCTATAGTGCACATGTGCAAGCCTTCTATGCCATAGTTCACTTGGTTCTATTGAGTCATGAACCAATGCTTGTTTAGGTTGTCCTTTCAACTTGTACAAGATTCCCTCTTGCTCTCCAATTATTGTTGCATCATCTATTGTCTTTCTTTTTGGCCATATTAGGACTTGGTCATCAACAATTGCAACCCTTACTCCCTTTGCATCTACTACAGAGATGGAGAGAAGATTCTTCTTCAATCCCAGAACATATAGTACATCTTTCATCTTCAGGGATTTGTCGAAATCTAGCTTGTAGGAAGCTTCTCCACTTCCTTTTATGGTATATTGATAATCATCCCCAAGTTTCACCTTGTAAGGTGACTCATGCTCAGATAGATTAACGAATGATTCTTTCATCCCGTTATATGTTTGGATTCCCCACTATCTACAAGACAATCATTGCTTCCATGTGAGATAGTGCCCGTGAGTGCTGAGATTAGGACATATTCTTCATCACTAGAAGAATCAACTTTTTCTTCTCTGAATCGTTTCCTTGTTGGTTCATCTTTTTCAGCAGTGTGAGCATGATATCATTTCTTCTGGTGTGAACTATGAGATTTTGATCTTTAGTTGCTCCCATCTTCTCTTCTCTTGTTATGAGCCAAGCCTCTTCTTGTGTGCATTCTTCCCAAAGTCTACTGAAAGTGATCAGCTTCTTTCTGGCACATATTCCTTAAATGAATGAATCCCATGATATTGGGAGACCATTCAAGGTGGTCATAACAATCTCTCCTTCTTCTACCTTCTCTTCGACTACTTCGAGTTGTTCCTTGATTTGAGCAACCCTCGTGAAGTAGGATTGCAAGGTATCTAAATTTTGTATCTTCACATTCTTTAGTTGGTTCCTTAATATCATCTTCTAATTGATGTTCTTTCCTTCGAACAACTTCATCAAAGCATCGAACATTTCCTTAGGTTTCTTCAAGGATGACACATGAGGGATGAGATGATCCTTAATATAATCTGCAATGATTCTCTTGGCCTTGACCAAGTTATTCTTATGGATAGCCTTGGCCTCATTTCCCTCTGGCTCTGGAACTTCCTCACTGATATACTTATCCAAATCATTTTCTTCAAGGATTAGGGAGATCCTATACTTCCATGCTTGAAAATTGTCAACTCCCACAAGCTTATCATCAAGCTAGGTGTGATGAGACATTTTGAAATGAGAACCTCAAATGGATGTAGCAGAGATTTAGGTCTTACCAATTTGAGATGCCCGACCTGGTTCTGGAGCTGGCTGACCTAGGGTTTGTCAGAGAAACCCTAATTTCCAAACTTAGAATTTTGGAATTCTATCTAGATAGAAAAATGCACCTCGTTGAGGCAAGTTTCTCAGTGAGGTCCTTTTCTGAAAAGTGTGGTGGGAACCGTCCAAAACTTGATGCCCTAGTTTCTTCCCATAGTGTCTTGCAACCAAAAAATTAAACTTCTTCAAATTTGATTCTGCTTCCACCAAAAGATGCGCCCTCCTAGGGAGAGTTAGCCTAGCCCTCTTTTCTTGATGATCTGTGCAGAGAAGACCTTGAACTAGGAAGCCCTAGTTTCCCGCTGTTGCACAGTGCCTTCTTTCAGAGAAGCTCCGATACCATGTTAGTTTTTCTACTTTAATTCAAATTGATTAGGGTCTTTATCTGAAAGAATAAAATCATAGAAAGATAACCAAGATACATAAGACACAAATATTTTCCTCAGGGAAACCATAAAGGAAAAAACCCTGCAAACTTCCACAGAATAGTTCTGTCACTAGTACATTATCACAAGATGGAAAAACCCAAGAATAAGAAGTCTTCTGCAGCTCTCCCTCTTTCTCTTATCCTCTCTCTCTCCTTATGCGAACTTGAGAGTGAGTGAGTGTGTGTCCAAATGAGGAAGGGTGCCTCCCTATTTATACACATTATGTGACTGACCTAAAACCTAACTGGATCGACCTCTTAACCTAGCAGGGCTTACTTCACCTAGGGAGACGCAAAAATACATTTTATTTTATTAATCCTGGGGACTACTTCTCCGATTTACAACGAAGGTTTTACCTCAATGACCATACATAATAATGGCATCCTGAACAGAGGGAAAACATCTTCGATAGAGGTACAACAAAATACAATGATAATATACAACAAAATATCTTCCGAAGTTACAATTACAACAACAAGCATGACATAAGACACTAGGGAAAGGAGGCGTCTCACAAATGGGTAGAGTGCCTAGAAGATCTCCAATAGACTCTAACAAGTACTCTTTTCACAATTCAATTGATTTAGCTTTTATAACATTTCACATTTCACAAGAAGACCCTTCTTTCACTAGCCACATAGATAGCCTTGCGGGCCCCAAATAATGATTTGGTCTGACCACCATTACTTGCCACTATCCATAGGTGCGACGAAGTTACCACCCTATTTCCCTGTAGGGGCAAATGGCCTTACATCATACAAAGGATGAGTACTCATCCCTTGGCAATTGACTAGCTACAAAAAGGTTTATTTAATTTCATTTCATTTTAGGCTTAGTGTTTAAAAACACAACTAATGACAGCTGGCCTTGCATCCTTTAGATATAGCATTTATGCGTTTCAATGCATTTCATTTCATAAAGAATAGCTTGCTTTGAGGACTAAAGGAGATACTTTCACACCCCAGAGCCAATACACAAGCAAACATGGAGTCCATCATGCACAGAGGTCAAAGTGGGGGAAGGCTCATCAATCTCACAGGTCCAAGTCACAAGTCAAGGATAGAAATCAAGACAGAAATAAACTGGATGTATGGAGAAGTGAAAGATGAAGCCATCATAGCAAGGACATGGGTAAGTCTGCATAAGGTAGGCAATACTAGTGAGCTTATATAATGGCCTTACACAAAAGATCATTTGACTACTCATGACACAAGTTTCCCAAAATGACCAGTATAACATATAATACCACTGTCAGCCGAATCATGCCTAATCACAGCCATTAACATAAACAATAGAGACAAATAAAACATCCAAATGCAACCTGTAAACCTACACAACCATATACCTGACTCTGCGTACATGGGAAAAAGAAATATACCGGTTGTTTGCTCTGCTAATCCATAAAATGAGCCATGACTAAACCAAAATCATCTCAATGGGGTCGTGTTGGATCGATCCTGACAAAGGGGACTAGATAATATGCTCTGCATAATCTGAATAGCTTTGTAACATAGCTCCACCTTTGATCATCATGTATGTGGAAAACATCCTCAACCATGTAAATAGGACTATCTCGTGCCTCTGACAAGCTGATATGCATCATGGTAGCCCCGCTTCTATGGATGTGATAACAGGTCCCTGAGAAGAAGCCTCAACGCTTTATTATGAAATGCAACAGGTTGAAATAGAGCCAAATAAGATTACTTATCCTTTCTTACTCAAGGCCTACACCGTGTTATTGGATTTGCAAAAGGGCAAGCAGATTCATTCTCAAATAATAAGAATTGGAATTGAATCAAATGTTTATGTGAACACTACTCTTGTTGGTTTGTATTCAAAGTGTAGAAGTTTAGAAGTATTCAAATTTAAAATACTTCTATTTCAAAATGTCTCAACATAATCCAATTTTGTGGAACACCATGATTGTAGGATATGCCCATAATGGATGTGATTATGAGGCTTTGGAATTTTTTTTCTAAATGCAATTGGAAGACATCAAACCCAATAAGTGACCATATTAAGTGTTATTCCAATTTGTACTAGGTTAGGAATTCTGCAATAGGGGAAGGAAATACATGGTTACGTTTTGAGAAATGGATTTGATTCAGATGTCTTTGTGGGTACTGCAATCCTAGAGATGTATGTAGAATGTACGGTGATAGAAAATGTAGGTCATGTGTTTGACAAAATGTCTAGGAGAGATGTTGTGTCTTAGAATATGATGATTGCAGTCTATTCCTTGAATGGATGTGCGAATGAGGCCTTAGGAAAATGCAATTGGAGGATATCACAATCAATTCGATCACCATGTATGCCATTGTCCTCGCTTTCTGCAAAATCTTGATAAGCTAAGAAATTTGAGCTCCAAATTTCTGAAATTGTAAAATCAATGCATATTGCACAAAGATCTTGAAGATCAAGAAAAGGTGCAGTTGCAAGAACACAAAAATCATCGTTATCATTCAGTTGTGGATGATGTCCATAACAGTAAGCTAGTGCTATAGTCACCGACTCCTTGTCAAGATTTTCATCATCGATTTGTAACATGACTACTGGAGCACCAACTTCTTGCCATGGACCTTGAAGCATTTGCCTAAAATAGAAGCTCCTGGAAAGGATCATCCTGTGCAATTTATAGGTTGCACCCATTGATTTGATCACTATATCGAAAAAAGCTCCTACATTCCACCCGTACACTTGAATGTGTTGACAAAGTCAGGCCACATTGCTATCCATGGCCCTTATTTCTTTAACACTCCCACACTCCAACATACTCGTCGAAAAAGCATTTACATTCCCCATTTTTCCTGTCTTGAAGCCCAAATTTAAATAAGCCAAGCCCAATTGACCTCAACCTTGGACCTGAAACCTCTGCATATGAGAGAACATCATCCATTCACAAGGTTTTAAGCTCCTCGCGGCCTTTTCATAAATCAAAAGGTTGCAATTTGAATCACTTGATTTGGAATTGGAATGAGACCTTGACATGCATTTTTATGCCAATTGCAGGGATTTGGCTAAAACATTGAAAATTGGATAAGTTGGCATTTTGGTATACTTGTATCTCTGAGTTGGTGATGAATTGGGAAATTCTAACACATGGTTTTTGTGATGAACCTAGATGACTCTAGCTTGGTACATTTGGTTTTACAAATTCATCCATCTAACAAGACTAATACGCATTTTGGTAAAGCCTCATAGAATTTTTGTACTCTGTAATGAATACAAATTTATGAGATTTTACACAGTTGTATATTTCTGGATTGCATGTTCTAGTATAAGGTTTTGTATGTCTATTTGGGTGGAAAAGTGCCTCCATTTGTCTTTCTAGGGTTTTACTTGGCCTTGAAGGTCGTGAGAGAGGAGAATGGTTGGTCATAGATACAGGTAGCATTATAGTTGATGCTCTTGATGAGAATGCTCATACATGTTAGTTTTGTAGCCAGGGAGCTGTTCCCCTAGGTGACTTTAGCCTTAGTCACTTAGAGAGGGAACATAAAGTGACCCTTGTATTAAATGACTTAAGTGAAAGCATTTAACTTGACTTTAGAGTGTAAAGTCACTTTTTGATATATTTAAGTGGGTGAGTGAAATTATTATTTTGAGAAATAAAATATGAGCAATTAATTTCATCCGTTGATCTAGTCTAATCTCAACCGTTGGATTAGAGGAATCCTAGGGTTCAATAAAAAAGGCAAGGGAAAGGCATTTTGCCTCATTCTTGAGAGAAGAAGAGCTGAAGAGAGAGAGCTGAGAAGAGGGCACAAATTTCGAGGTGTTGGGCATTTTCAGGCAGCACGATGTTCGAGGAGAGGTACAAATTTGGCACACATCCCAAGGCATCCGTACAGTACGGTTTGTTGGCACAAAAATTGAGGAAGGTGCTAGGCACATTTACCAAGAAGGTGGACAACATTTATTATTGTCTGTACCCTACACAAATTTCAAGGTCGTACAACACAGAAATCAAGGTCCGTACAATCTGTATAGACTGTACCTTTTTGAACATTTTTTTAGGTTGATTTTCAGGCACATTTCTCGAGGAAGCATTCTGGTTTTTGTTGGCACAGAAATCAAGGTCGTACGACAACATTAAATGCAATCCATACAGTATGGATTCTGAGGTTGTTGGCATAGTTTTCGAGGGCAGATTATTGCAGATATTTCTGGCACATTTTCCAAGAAGGATTTGCACAAAAATCGAGGCAACAATAGCACGAAAAAGGAGTCAAACTGCTGGGTCATTTTCTGGGTTGAGATAAGTTGGATTTTGACTGTAAATGATTGTCTGATTTTTTATCTAGAAGAAATAATATACTCTCTCTCTTTGACTGGTTTTCCCCTTGTGGGTTTTTTCAGGGCCATTGGCCAAAAATTCCTGAGTACTGTGTTGAATGGAGTGCATTTATTTACTTTTTGTCCATGAAAAAGTGAAGTTACAGCAGTGTTATTAAGTCTGATATTTATGTTTATTTCCAGCATTTTAAATTTATGAGAATGAAGTAAACTGAGACAAATATTTTAACTTATAACCGGAGGCTGAAACTTGAGAAAAATCTACATGGTATCAGAGCTAAGCGAGGCTGAAAACTAAATATTTGCAGACTGACAGTCATTTCCAGAATTCAGAAAAAACTTTTGTGACTGTAGTACATTTTTGCTAAAACTTGTTCTTCGAGAAAAATCACTTTCGTTGGGTTGAGAACTAAGGATAGGTTGGATGGGGCAACGAATTTTGTCTCATGGAAGGCCCGGATATTACTTGTGTTGAGAGAGAATGAGTTGCGGGAGGAGGTAGTCAGAAACACTACAGCAAATCCCAATGCTATTCCCGCTGCTACTGATGCAGTAGCATTTTCAGCCTTTAATAAGAAAGATATTAAAGCCACGAGGATTATCTTGGATGTTGTTAAAGACCATGTTATACCTCACATTTCAGCGAAGGATCATGCGCATGAGATGTGGACTGCTTTGACTGGATTGCTTGAGAGTTCCAATGAGAATAGGAAGATGGTTCTGAGAGAGAAACTGAAGAGTATCAAGATGGTCAAAGGAGAAGTTTGTATGGCTTATCTTACGAGGATCTCTCAGGTGAGAGATGAGCTTGCAGCTATTGGGGTGGTTGTTACTAATGAGCTTGCAGCTAGTGCGTACAGTGGTGACTATTGGGGTGAGAGATGAGCTTGCAGCTAGTGCGTACAGCGATGACTACACCTTGGGTTGTGTTTGTACAGGGTTTGGTGGCTAGAGAGAACTTGCCATCTTGGGACAGGGTTTGTGATGACTTTGTTCAAGAAGAGACTCGGAGGGGTCTTTTGCAGTGCAATGCTACTACTAATAGATAGGATGAGGAGGATGTGGAATTGACAGCAAAGGGGAAGAAGAAGAACAAGAAGAGTCCCAAGAAGAGTGGGGCCAAGCAGCAGAATGGTCAGAAGAAGGATCTGAGCACTGTAAAGTGCTTTGTTTGTCATAAGATGGGGCACTATGTTGGGCAGTGTCCAAACAAGAAGAAGCAGCAGTAGCAGACAACAGCTTTAGCGAAAGTCGATGACTTTGCCGCGAGATTTCAGAGTGAGTTTTCACTATGCACTGGGCATGATGAGAGAGAGAGAGCATCTATTCTCACCAATGCGAGATGTTGACAGACAGAGGGAGTTTTCCTTAGTGACAGACCATTCCTACAATGCATCTACTTCCAGCACTTGGTATATAGATAACGGAGCCTCGAGCCACATGACAGGTGCTTGTGAGATGTTCTCCGAGCTTTCACAAACAGAGACAGATGTGGAGGTGGTGTTAGGAGATTACTCAGCAGTCAGATCTGTTGGGCATGGGACCATTACCTTTCAGAGGGAGTCCATGAGTCCCATGGTGTTGCGAGATGTATTGTATGTACCTGGGCTGAAGAAGAACCTAGTGTCAGTTTCCATGATCGAGGATTAGGGTCTTGGGGTGTCTTTCCTAGATGGACACGTGTATATGTTTCCCAAGATTGCAGGACCATCTGCTTCAATTGCCATTGGAGTTAGATGTGGGAAACTGTATAGGCTCTTATTTCAGCCTCAACATGCCTTGGCACATAGCAGCGACAGTGAGCTTTGTGAGCTTTGGCATAAGAGGATGGCTCACTTGCATCATCCAGCCTTGGGGTTGTTGAGAAAAATGGTTACAGGTTTACCGGAGTTCAACACATGGTAGAGTGATGTGTGCAAGGGGTGTGCTTTGGGAAAGTACACCAAGACTGCTTTTCCAAGCAGTGACAGCAAGTCAGCAGGGACCCTTGACTTGATACATTCAAACTTATGCAGACCAATGTTTTCAGTGTCCTTGAAAGGATACGAGTATTATGTGACATTCATTGATGACCATTCCAGGAAGACCTGGATCTACTTTCTAAAGAGCAAGAAGTCCGAGGAAGTCTTGTAGAGGTTCCAAGAGTTCAAAGCTCTTGTGGAGAACCAAACAAGGAGGAAGATCCGAGTTCTTAGATCGGATAACAGGGGTGAGTATACCTCCAAGGAGTTTGATGGATTTTGCAAACAGGAGGGTATCAGGAGACAGTTGACAGTTTTGTCTACTCCAGAGCAAAATGGAGTAGCAGAGAGGAAGAACTGGTCCATTGTTGGAGCAGCCAGAGCTATGTTACATGATCAGTCTCTTCCTTTCTTTCTCTGGGCTAAGGCTTGCAGCACAGCTGTATATCTTCAGAACAAGAGTCCCCATCGTGCTGTGGGGAACATGACACCTGAGGAGTGTTTTTCAGGAAACAATCCTGAAGTTAGCCATTTTCGAATATTTGGTAGTCTGACTTATTCTCATGTCCCTTCAGAGAAGAGGACAAAGTTGGAGCCCACTGCAGAGAAGGGCATCCTTGTGGGCTATGATGAGAATTCGAAGGCCTTCCGTATTTACCTTCCTTCTCAAAGGAAAGTGGTGGTGAGAAGGGATGTGAAGTTTGAGGAGGAGCAGGCCTTCAGGAAGTCGAGAGAGTCAAAGCAAGGAGAGCAGCATGTTCCTGCACCTCAGGTTGTTGCACAAGTTCCATCAACGCAGCAATCAGGATCACAGGTTTTCGGGGTTATAGGACCACAAAGTGCAGGTTCACCAGGTTCAGTGGTTCAGCCAGCAGGGTCTTCGGGGACATGTGATGGGTCTACTATTATAGGTACACCGTACAGGGGATCGGGATCAGGATTACAGGGTACACTTGGTGTTGGTACACCAGCTTCATGTTCACAGGTTACTGGGGGTACTAGCTCTAGTAGTTCTTCAAATGAGGACAGACCAGTGTGGGAGCAGTCTTCAGGGAAGAAGAAGCCTAAGTGGCTTCGCGAGACTTTGAAGGAAGCTATGAAGATTGGGACACCTAGGAATTCAGTGAGGGCCATCAAGATGCCTAACAGATTGGGCATGTTGTTGGTGGCTAGTACACATGATTCTGAGCCTTCTACTTTTGAGGAGGCCTCCCAGCATTCGATTTGGCGAAATGCCATGATGGATGAGTACCATTCCATCATGAAGAATGATGTATGGGAGATAGTTCCGAGACCTGGGGGGAAGTCGGTGGTGACTTCTCGATGGCTTTACAAGCTAAATCATGCAGCAGATGGGAGTGTGGAGAAGTACAAAGCCAAGTTTGTAGCGTGGGGGTTTTCACAGGTTGAGGGCATTGATAATGATGAGACTTTTGCGTCGGTTGTTCGGTATACTTCTATCAGGGCGTTGATCTCCATTGCAGCGGAAATGGGTTGGAAGATCCATCAGATGGATGTGAAGACCGCATTTCTCAATGGGATCATACAGGAGGAGGTTTATGTTGAGCAACCTCAAGGCTTTGAGATTCATGAGAGAGAGTCTCATGTTTGCAGGTTGAAGAAAGCCCTATATGGGCTGAAGCAAGCTCCTAGAGCTTGGTACTCCAGGATCGATACTTACTTGTTGAGTATGAGGTTTCAAAAGAGTGAAGCAGATCTGAATCTCTACTTCATCATGGTTGGAGATGATCCGATTATTCTTCTACTATATGTTGATGACTTATTTATCATAGGGAGAAAGAGACCCATTGTAGCTTGCAAGAAGGATCTTGTAGCAGAGTACGAGATGACTGATATTGGACTGATGCATTATTTTCTAGGATTGAAGGTTTGGCAAGAGCCTGGACATATTTTCTTGGGCAGGGAAAGTATGCGGTTGATATTCTGAGGAGATTCAGGATGGAGGATTGCAGGCCTATGTCGACACCTATGATCGCCAATTGGAAGAAGCTTCATGCTTCTGAGGGAGAGTTGGTGGATCCTACTTTATACTGTCATCTTATTGGGTCATTGATGTATCTGGTCAACACTCAGCCAGATTTGTGTTTTGCAGTGAACACTCTTAGTCAGTTCATGGTTGAGCCTAGGAGTGTGCATTGGGTGACTGCAAAACATGTGCTACGTTATCTAGCAGGGATAGTGGATTTTGGTTTGGACTACAGGAGGTCAAAGTGGATCAGATTGGTTGGTTATAGACCGTTATACAGACAAAGATTTGGCAGGCAGTGTGGCAGACCGGAAGAGCAGTTTCGGATGTTGTTTCAGTTTGGGCTCGGCAGCAGTGTCGTGGTTCAGTTGAAAGCAAAAATCTGTTGCTTTGAGTTCTGCAAAGGCTGAGTATATGGCAGCGAGTCAGGCCAGCTGCGAGGCCTTGTGGCTTCGCAAGTTGCTGGTGAATTTATTTGGTCAGGAGCTGAAGCCTATGGTGATCTACTGTGACAATCAGAGTTGCATCCAGCTCTCTGAGAATCCGGTATTTCATGACCGGTCAAAGCACATTGAGATCAGATATCATTTCATCCGAGACTATGTTTCAGAGAGGAGCAGTTACGCTACAGTACATTTCCACTGATGAGCAGGTAGCAGACATACTGACGAAATCTTTGGGGAGGGGCAAGTTTTTCTTCTTCAGAGACAAGTTGGGAGTGGTGCAGAACACCTTCCTTGGTAAGAGGGAGTGTTAGTTTTGTCCCTAGGGAGGTGTTCCCCTAGGTGATTTAGCCTTAGTCACTTAAAGAGGGGACATAAAGTGACCCTTGCATTAAATGACTTAAGTGAAAACATTTAATTTGACTTTAGAGTGTAAAGGGAGGTGTTCCCCTAGGTGATTTAGCCTTAGTCACTTAGAGAGGGGACATAAAGTGACCCTTGCATTAAATGACTTAAGTGAAAACATTTAATTTGACTTTAGAGTGTAAAGTCACTTTTTGATAAATTTAAGTGGGTGAGTGAAATTATTATTTTGAGAAATAAAATATGAGCAATTAATTTCATCCATAGATCTAGTCTAACCTCAATCGTTAGATTAGAGGAACCCTAGGGTTCAATCAAAAAGGCAAGGGAAAGGCATTTTTTCTCATTCTTGAGAGAAGAAAAGCTGAAGAGAGAGAGCTGAGAAGAGGGCACGAATTTCGAGGTGTTGGGCATTTTCAAACAGCACAATCTTCGAGGAGGTACAGATTTGGCACACATCATAAGGCAGCGGTACAATACGGTTTGTTGGCACATAAATTGAGGAAGGTGCTGGGCACATTTACCGAGTAGGTGGACAGCATTTGCCATTTATTGATGTCTGTACCCTGCACAAATTTCGAGGTCGTACACAGGACGCACAACACAGAAATCGAGGTCCGTACAGTCTGTACGGACTATACCTTTCTGCACGTTATTCGAGGTGGATTTTCAGGCACATTTCCTGAGGCAGCATTATGGTTTTTGTTGGCACAGAAATTGAGGCCATACAACAGCATTAAATGCAGTCCATACAGTACGGATTCTGAGGTTGCTGGCACAGTTTTCGAGGGAAGATTATTGCTGATTTTTCTGGCACGTTTTCCAAGAAGGATTTGCACAAAAATCGAGGCAACAATAGCATAGAAAACGAGACAGATTGCTGGGTCATTTTCTGGGTTGAGATAAGTTGGATTTTGACTGTAAATGACTGTCTCATTTTTTATCTAGAAGAAATAATATACTCTCTCTCTCTCTGACTGGTTTTCCCCTTGTGGGTTTTTCCAGGGCCATTGGCCAAAAATTCCTGAGTACTGTGTGTTGAATGGCGTGCATTTTATTTACTTTCTATCCATGAAAAAGTGAAGTTACAGCAGTGTTATTAAGTCTGATATTTATGTTTATTTCCAGCATTTTAAATTTTTGAGAATGAAGTAAACTGAGACAAATATTTTAACTCGTAACCGAAGGCTGAAACTTGAGAAAAATCTACAATACATACTGTTAATTGGAGAGTCTCTGGACAAAGGAGAGGTTGTTAAAGGGTTCAAATCAGGTGAAGTTCATAACACAATTTTTGCTCACCACATCAGATTTAGTGTGAATATTACAACACTAAAATTCATACAATTTTTTAACCATAATAACTTATGCAAGGGGCGGTTTTCAGTCCAGGCACATCTAAGTTCAAGAATTTATTTAAAGAATGACAAAACAACCCTATTTTGTTGATTAAAGTTCTGGCTTATATTCTATTGATTTCCTCGGACACTGGTAGCTTTTTAAAAAGATTTAAAAAGTTTAGTTGGAATGATGATGTGCTACTTTTCACCATTCTCTTGTCATGATTTTATCTTTGATGAATTGGATTATTTTTACTTTGGCCTGTAAACAGAGCATATAAAACAGAGCACAAACCTGAGGAGAAGAAAGTTGTTGTAGCCTGTAGGCTATGCTTATTTATGGTTGAATTCCTTATTTATAGATTACACAGGTGGAGAGCTACAGTCCTCGAAACAGCTTTTTAAATATATACATATTCTTCTTATAATCTCCAATCAAACATGTAATCTCTCAGCAACTCTAACAGAGATCTATAAGTAAACTAACTGTTCTTTATTAATCCTAATAGTCCCCCTTAATGGAGAACTCATTTTCGAGGATTCCTCACAAACTTCTACTAACTCAAATTATGTCTTTCCCGAGGAATCTGTAAATGCATCAGCCAACTTTTTACTTGATTCACAGTATACAATCCCTATCTCCATTGATAGAAATCTATCTTTCACCAAATATATAGAATTTCAATATGTTTTGTTCTATATGAAACATTGGTTTGTATGCAATCTTAATTGAGCTTTGATCGTCACAGTTCATGATAGTATGGATGGTTTGCTTTTATCGGACATCGTGTAGAACTCTCCTCAATCAAATAGCTTCATAGGTAGCATCTCACGTAGCCTTGTACTCGCCTTTTGTGGATAAGAAAGAAATTGTAGGTTGCTTCTTGCTGCTCCATGAGTTGACCACCTAAGCCCACATTGACGACATAACTTGTAATGGATCTTCTATCATGAGAGTCACCTACCCGTTGTGGATCAGAATAACCTATCTATAAGATTTTGAAGCACAAGATCTAGAAACTAAACAAAGTAGTACTACAGTTTGCAAGTAATCAATTAAGTGATAAAATCACAACATTCATCATCAAAACAAAGAAGAGATGCAAAAAATCTTTCATCAACAGATTATTCCATTTTATTTACAAAGAATGAAGCAATCATTACATATAGGCAATTTGAATCACTTAGGAAGGCAATTCAAATTAGTCTCTAGTGCATGAAAACCTAGTTAGGGCTTAACTAGAGCTCAAATGCCCTTAATTTGCCTCTCAAAGTTGAGTTAACAACCTCATAACTAACATAAGTGGACTCAAACACCTAAAAGCAAGGAACAACCGAATGATAAACTCATGCATGTGTGGAATCTGCCTAAAAAGACTCAAGAAGTGCCCTACTAGCTCAAAATAGCAAAGAGAGGCACTTGGAGTCCCTGAATGGTGGAATAAACTCCCTAGATTCACTCCACAACTCTAACTTCCAGCGTAGGACCCTAACTTCAGGAAAAGAATCCCTAAATGAAAGAATGAACTAGTGTTACAGGACTCACGAATCAAACTCAGAAAATAATGAGTTTGACTAGGATCGCCAAGGAAAAGAGCCAATTCAGCTCTTTTCCTGACTGAGTTTAAATCATTTGACCAGGTCAAAATTGGGAATTTGACTCGACTTGACTCGACTCGACAAGTTTAACTCGCAAGTTAATGCCCAGTAGCCAGTTTCCCTTTAAAACGCAATTTTTCCTGCCTTTTTCCCCATTCTTTGTTCGGTCTAAGTTGTTGTTTTGGGTAGTCATAACTCGGCTACAAGAGGAAGAAAACAAGTCAAAGAAGGCTATAGGAGGAAGAAATAGGCCATCCACAACAACGGTTGGGCAACTAGGGTGTCAGAAAAGTTGTTTTTTACACAACCAGATCACTGCTACAACTTGTTACTTTTAACCTCTTTTCACCTTTATTCTTTTACAGTTTTACTGTTGTTTGTATTTTCATTTTGTAACTTTGTTATATAGAAATATTTTAGGGTTTTTCTTATCTTTTTATTTGTTATTTTATGTTGTTTTTATTTTTTTAAGTTATTTATTTGTAGAGACAGAACTAGTTGTGCTTGTGGTCATTGGTTAGTATATACTGTTAGAAGTAGCACTAGCAAGCTAGTAGCAAACAGCTGAGCAAACAGTGAAACAATTAGCAGTAGCACTAGCAGCAAAGAGTGAAACAGTTAACAACTTAGCACTAGCAACAAATAGTGAAACTATGACAATGTGACTGAAAATTCCAAGTGAGAAAGACTTTGCTTGGGCTTACTTGGAGAAGATTCCAAGGTCAGCTAAATTTTTTTGTAAATTTTGCAGAAAGCATTGTAGTGGTGGAATTTTTAGATTCAAATACCACATTGCTAAGATTCCTAAGCATAACATTGGTCCTTGCAAAGGTGTACCTGAGGATGTTAGACACCAGGCCAGCTTGGCCATTGATTGCATGGATGAGATGAAAATGAAGAAAGAAAGGGTAAATAGGGAGATGGGAAATGTTGCAGGTGACAAACATCCTTGAATACCCCCTTGTCACCTCCTTCAGTTGAATTCTCAATGCCTAGTCCATGTTTTCATATTTCAAATCCAAACACAGTTCAATGTCAAATCCAAATGCCACATCCTCCTCCTCCCATTCCTACAAATTTTGAGCAATGGAGGTGGAAATGTAAATACTTTTTTTTCTCCCTACACACAACCAGGTGCCCAACATAACTTGGATGGCACAAATTGGAAAAAGAATGTCCATAAGCAAGCAAGGAAGGCCATCGCTAACTTTTGGTACATTCTGACATCCCTTTCTACTATTCTAAAATCCCTTTTTGGCAGTCTATGATTGATGCAGTTGTCGTTGCAGGTATGGGGTTCAAAGCCCCTACATCTGAGAGCATTAAGATAGATCTGTTGTTAGAAAGTGTTGATGACCTCAACCTTGTACTTGTTGAGTTTCGTACATCATGGGCGGAAAGCTCGAAATAGGGTGCACTATCATGAGTGATGGATGGACAGATAAGAGGAACATAACTTTGATAACTTTCCTCGTTTCTTGTCCAAAGGAAACAATGTTTCTCAAATCAGTGGATGCCTTGAACAAAGTTAAGAGTGCTCAACTGATTTGTGAAATGATGGAAGAAATTGTTCAAACATACTGTGCAAATTGTTATCGACAATGCAACTAATTATATGGTTATTGGTAGATTGTTTTAGCTTAGGCACCCCACTATATTTTGGAGTTCTTGTTCTACACACTACATAGACCTAATTGGATACAAGAGATTGTGGATAAGGAAAAATCCAAAACCAAATTCATCTACAATCACACAAATCTCCTTTCAACCATAAGAATATGCACTGAAGGCAAGGAACTTGTTTGTCTTAGAGTGATGAGATTTGCAACAAACATAATCTCCTTGCAATCTATGGCAGAGCAAAAGGTCAATCTGAAGAGTAGGTTTTTGGGACGTCAGTGGATGGGCTCTAGACATGGAAGAACCCTTGAGGGCAATGAAATTGTTGCTCTTGTCTTTAATGATGCTTTTTGGAGAGATGTTGAAGAGATCATTCTTGTGACAAAACCACTTACCAAAGTTCTTAGGTACTTAATTTCTAAACATTTTCAATGTTCATCAGTTCAATTTGAATTTAAACTTCATTACATTTTCAAATTATATTTAATGTTTAAAGCCTTTAGTTGATATAAAAAATCAAATGTTTGACAATTGACTTTGATGATTGATCTTTCAAGATGGTTGATGGTGAGAAACCCATCATGGGTTACATTTATGAGTAAATGGATCTCGTCAAGGATGCCATCAAAGCAAAATATAAGAATGATGAGACCAAGTATATGCCTCTTTGGGACATCATTGATGAGCAATGGGTAAGCAATTGCACTCGCCTTTACACATTGCTGGATACTTTTTCAATCCAACATATTTTTATGATAAGACCAGATTTAGTGAGGATGGGGAGGTTGGTTAAGGGCTTATGACTTGCATTGAAAGGATGAACCCATATCAAGAAGTCCAAAGTCACATCCTTTCCCGACTACAAGATTATAGGATGCCTTCAAAGTTGTTTTCCTATAACAATGTTATACGTGAAAACACAAGAATGTTGCCAGGTATTTTGTATTATGTTTTATAATTTATTATCTTGATTCTTTTAATGTTGCACAAGTTCGCAGTACGTGGGTACGTGGGTTACGCAGACAATGGACATGAGTATCCGGTATGGCTAGAAGCTTTGCCCAAATTTACAAGAAATGTCAGGTTGGGAGCAACAATAATATAATACATTAAATTTTAATATATATTAAAAAAATAATTAAATTATAAGTTTAGTTTTTAACATTTTAAGTTTTTTCCTATTTTAAAAGTAAGTGTTAACTGTAATGGTCAAAGATCAAATAATGTACATTGTCAATTAAAACTATAATTATGTATTACAAATTTATTACTTAAATTATTCAAGAGACAATCTTAAAGACTTAAAAACATTGAAACCTAAGTAACAGGACACTTCCAAATAGGGCCCATGTCCCGTATTCCACGTGTCGGACACGACACTTACCCTAATACATGTCCGACACCAAAAATTTTGTGTCCAAAAATCTGGACACTTTCCAGCACGTGTCGAACACATGCCAGGAATGTGTCTTGATTTCTGGACATGTGTCCTGTAAAAAAGGGTATATAGGAGGGGGATAGAGAAAAGAGCTATGATAGTAATGCTAATTTTGACATGGAGGAGCAGAAGGACGATTGATAGTGGCTAGCACCATTGATGAGCTATGATATTCTTCCCTGTGGCTATTTAGTATTTTCATTTTGTATCTAGTAGTACTGTAGATACTAGACTTAGTACTAAGTAATATCTACTCTATGTTGTATTTGTCGGTGGCATTCTCTCGATATCTATGTAATACATTTTGATTTTTGTGATTTAATCAGAAAGATCAAATATGCAGTTTATGGTTCAAAGTTCATGATTCATTGATAATTATATTATTGATTCATCATTGTCAAATTTCAATTGAATGGTGTTATGATTGATGTACATTGTATATACTTCTAGTTTTTAAAAAATGTAGATCTTTATGTGTATACACACACACACACACACACACACACACATATATATATATATATAATTTTTTAATATATATATATATATAACGTGTCCCCTGTGTCCTATTTTTGGAGTCGTCGTGTCTCGTGTCAAATACTCGTATTTTCGTGTCCTCATGTCATGTGACTTAGATTGAAACAAAAAACCACACAAATCATATTGATATTGATATTGGCTAAAAGCCCAAAGTAGTACATATTCCAAAATGCTCAGTGGCCAAAATATATCAATAAAAGTATGAAGCTAAGATGATCATAAATTACTTTAGCTTCAAGGATGTCCATATAAGCCTCATCCTCACTAGGTACTAATCTTGCATCATCGTCATCATCATCATTGCATACATCAATTCCATTTAAGGGTATGCCAACCAACCCTGCATCTAGTAAAGGATTTTCATTATCATCATCAATTTGGGCAGCATCTTCAACATTCACATCCCACCGTGCTACAGGTCCTTCTAAATACTCAAGTTGCTTCCTTAAATGGAGCTAAAGACTACTATGCACATAAACAAGTTTCTTTGTTCTCGTGGAGGTAAGCTTGTTCCTCTTAATAGAGTGGATGAAACTATAAGTGGACCAATTCCTTTCAGCAGTCGAGGAACTAGCAACTTGAGATAACAAACGTGAGGCAAGCTTTCGAAGCTCTAGGACTTGGCCCCCATACATTCTACACCATACAAGGGGTTTCTTCTAAGCATACTTCTTGATGTCCTTCTTTGCATCTTGAGTAAATGTAGGGGGGCTTATAGTACCAAAATCAATAAACTGCTCTCGTATCACACTTGCTTCATCTGGAGTATACATCTTACTTATGGCATCAAGAAATCCTTTTTTACCTCTTCATCATCAATAGGAAGAACTCTATTTGGTCTTTCCATATACCACTTTGGATTAAGGGTATATGCATCCATGTGAAGAGAGGTATTGAGTTTGCTCCATCCTTTCTCCATCAACTTGTGGATTTCATTGAAAAAATACAGAGAGGGGTTTCTTTGACGAATGACATGCTTTACCTTGTCCACCATGGTATCAATACATTCATATATTTCCCGGAGACTAGGGGAATCTGAATCTACATACCTGATCAACTCCACAATTGGAGATGTGAAAGAGAATATATCTACATTGAACCCACCAGTCCTCACTAAGAAGCATTTCTTTTATCTTCTTTGCTTGAGGTGATTTAGAATTAGTCCATGCATTCCACTCTTGAGAGACAGTTGTGGCTTGTAAAGATACATACACCTCAAGCAAAATGAAGTATGCAGCATATCTTGTTCTGTAGGTTTTAAAAAATTCTTCTTTGCATGCATCCTATAAATTGCCAAAGAAGCATGGTGGTTGCAAATGAACACTTGTGCATCTCTTGCATCTAAAATGCTTTTTGCAATCCACTACATTTTTTCAATATCTTATTGGACATTGTTCAGTGCATGCACACAACAAGGAGTCCAAAAGATATGCCTATATCAACTTTGGACCATCAATCCTACTGCTTTACAAACAGGTGATGTCTCTCTGATCACATGTACCACATTTGAAGGGCCAACCTCTTCAATTGCATCCTTTAACATTTCAAACATGAATGTAGCATCCTTGTATTTTCCACTACAATCAATTGCCTTCAAAAAGTAAGGCCCTTCTGGTGATGTGACAATAACATTCGACAAAGGTCTTGACTGAATATCTGTCCAACCATCCATGACAATTGAACAACCTGAATGAACCCAAGATTGCTTGAGGTCCTCCATTAACATTTGCATTCTTGTCACCCCCCTATCTAACAATGAACTCCTCGTTTTGTTATAACCTGGGGGTACATATCCTAACCCTGCGGCTTGGAATTTTTTCACCATTACTTTGAATCATAATTATGACACTCATAATGTACACGACATCCACTTAGGAGTAGAGTGGCATTTATTGGACCATGCTTTTGACCCGAGTTTGAAGATGGGTGAAATTCCTTATATTGCATTGTACAAAAAAGAAATATGCCAAATCTTATAGGCAAGAGAGTATGCCAAAGTCATCACTTACATAAATAATATGGCCTAAGGATCATTGATATAACTAAAATGAGTGGATGTAGTTATTCAAGAAAAATAAGGATTGAATCAGAAAAGAGAGTTGGCAAGAGCCACTGCTAAAGTTTAATAATTTAGTTGCAACTGATAATTGGACAAATCCCCCAAAAGAATCTGATAACATCCTTGCATACTTCAAGTGGTCTGGATACACCCCAAGACTCTAGAAAATGTACTGGCACCCTAGGTACATAGAAGGTGGTCAAGGATTAAAGGCTCATTCAAGCGATATCTCACTCATAGGGAAAGATTGGAAGGAAACCAATGACACTCAGAATGGAACTTGTTTGGATATGGCTGAGCAAAATCAAAAGCATGGCATGGAAAATGATACTTTGAATCCTCTGATTGTTGGTAAAATAAATGCTGACTTGAACCATATTCCAGATTCTAATTTTCCATCTTCATATGAGACACCGAGGGAGTGGAGGCATGATGTTAAGGAAAAGGTAATTGTACAATGCAAACATAGGCATTCCTCTCCCCTATGTTGTGGAGAATTCTAAGTCTTTTAAATGATCTTCATCTGGTCTGGCAATTACTGAGACAGGATAGACATGCCATGTTTGGAGAGTATTTGTTTCTACATGCCACGTTTGTACAAACCACCCTCTTTCCTTGGTCATATTAAGTAAATAATCCATGCAGTAAGAAGACATGCTTCAAGGCATCATCTTGTTCTTTTTATTGTCATCATCATAAAAAGATTAATATGTAAGTATAGGAGACTGTCATAATCTGGATAAGGTCATTCACCATGAAAGAAAATTCACTTGGAGTATTAGATAGATAGTTGGAAAGTTGTGAACTAGCGAGATATCATTCCTTCAGTGCCAATGGTTATATGTTACTGCCATGTTGCTCGAATTGTCTATCTTACAGCAGAGACACACTCACCTTTTAGCAAAAACAGCCTTTCGGCCAGCAAATGTATGATCAAGGTGTTGCAATGAATATTAATTTTCAGCCTCCCAATGAAGTATTATCTCAAATAGCTTGGAAATGTAATGAGAGTTGAAGAGAGTCCATTAATATGAAACAAACATTACTAATAAAAGATGGAGGACAGATTTGACTATTTAGTAAATTAACTAGCAACTGGACACTATTAAAGACAGCTATTGTAGCAGATTTCATGCCTAGAATTGTTTTGTTAACAGATTTGATGCCCATAATTGTTGCTGTAGCAACTTTTATCTTGAAGATCTCCTCCTGAATTGTGATCTCAGTAATAAAAGGCAATCTGACATTTAAACAGCATATAACATGATGCCAACAGGTCTGAAAGAGATGCCCAGCTGACAAAGGAAGTTTCCAAGACTTGTTGCACAATGAAGAAGACCAGGTCAAAAGAAAACTTGAATGCTCAAAGTATGCAACACACTAGCTATAGAGAATATAAAGGGTAGCAGTATGTGATCATAAGGGATGATGATGTTGATCTTGAGGAGTGGCCCACCACTTGTTTAATGTTATTACCACAAAAGATTAATATAAGGCATTTGCTAGAAGAATGCTAACGAAAGGAAGTGTGAACACATGGCAGCTAACCCTTGAAACATGGTCAAAGAAATGGTTAAAACTTAAGCAAAAGAAACAAGGATGGGTAACCCTTATCCCTAAAATGTAAATCTAGCCCAATAGTAGAGCGCTCCATCCCATGCACAGATCCCTAGAGCACACCTCATTGGAGGCAATGTTTGAAGGAAGGTTTGGTAGTTATGCACATGGATTTACACTTTTTGCACATATTTTGAGGTGGTCACGTTTTGAGGAGATTGTTATAACAACCAGTGGGCTTCTCTTGCACATATATCTATGAGAAATCCACTTTATGAGGAATTGGTTAACATTCTTGGAGAGCACCATTCATAGGATGAAGACATAAGGCACAAGAAGCTCATTTACTTCGTCAAAGAAGCCTAATTCAAAAGGTTGCTTTGCCTAGGAGGATGACAAATGGCTTTAAGACCCACTCAAAACCTTGGACTACACATTTTATTGTTTATATGCAGCATCCAGCAAGCAAGTTATGATGCATTGTTTTATTGTTTTCCTAGGAGGGAAAGATGGATCTATAATCTACTAACAGTATTCTGTCGTAAATTGATTGAGGAAGAGCTCTATATAAAGAGTACCTCTCTCATTCGCTAAAGATGTTTGGATTGATAGGGAGATACCCTCTGAGCTTAGTTGAAGACCTATTGGAGGATGAAGTTATAGGACCGAGGTTCATTATCTTCTTTTGCATTTTCATGGATGTATTTGATTGCTGAAGTTTCACTTGCAAATCTGCTTTAATGACTTCTTGAAAAAGGACATTTTTGCTTTGAGAAGAAGGAATGAGATTGAGGTGAAATGCTCCTTGTCACTTGTTGTTAATCATTGTTCAACTTTGAGTTTGTTACATGTCATTTCTATGAAAGGATATTGCTATCTTCTATTTTTAAGTGCTTGCACATCATTGTTGTTGATTTGTAATAGTTGAAGTGTTGCACCTTGCACATTTGGAAGGCCCCCTTCTTCAATTCCTGCATAACAAAAAGTTCATGTGGTTTCCTAGGGCATGTTTCTAACATTCTAACTATGCTTCTCTCCATACTTTCAAACTCTCTTACTTGTTAACTTTGACTCCATCACCCATTAGATTGGCATTGGTCTTGGCAACACACCATCCATTTGTTTTTAAAAGTTTATCTTACTTTGTTTTATGGAAAACCCCTTGTGCCGGAGGAGAGATGGCCTAAAGTGAGAGAAAGGGTTATTGTGGCAACAATGAACAAACTTCCTGAATTCCCCTATGGTTGCACTTGTGTTTCAGGGTTTTCTCACTTGAGTGCAGGTCTTGGAGGCAACAATTTGTATGATTTTCTGCCTTTCACTCAGTATTGACTTACACACCAATAATCAGATTACTTAGTGCACAATAGAAATATACATCATTGAAGATCAAATAAAAAGTTTATGGGAATCTATGTTGATGAAAAAAATCAGCAATAGACTGAAAGATTACAGATCAGGGTGGTTGTGCTATTATTGGAAACGTGTTGGACTTGAAATAAAATTATTTTGAACACATCAAAGCATCTTCTTGATTCTACTTGCACAGATTGTTAGGGATAGATGTGGTGTCATTTTGGTAAGACAGAGAGGGCACCTTATTCAAGGAATTACTTGTTATTATTGGTCAAAGGGGGCGCTTTTGGGAAGTTTTATTGTGTCTTGTCCCTGCTATTAAACCCCAAGTTCTACACTTCGGCTAAGACCTTTTGACATTGCCTAGGTTTATCCCGGCTTATTTTGGAGAATTTGTTGTACTTGGAAATAATTTGTTTTGGACCAACTAATGTGCTTTCCTTGTGACTTCCTGTTCTGCTTTTCATGGGGGATTGTTCTTTGTCTTTGTGGTTAGTTGCATGCTTATCATATTAATCAAGACTACCATTTCTAGTTCACATTGGTTTTGGAGTTTTTCGACTACATTTGCTATGTAAACCTCATTTCAATTGATCCTTGCTCAAACCAACCAATTTAGACCCTAAACTAGCCAGTTTGAGTGAGAATTGAATAGTTCTTCCAATTATCATCTAAAATGACCAAGAAAAAATAATGTTTCACTAGTCCTTGCTATCAGGTCTCAAGGTTATGTTGTTCATGTCTTTCTCAACAATAGTTTTAAAAGAAGTGCAAATTGTAATCCAATGTTCATGTCCAAGCTTCCTATTCCTCCAATTCCAATGAAGAATGATATATCTCTATTGAGTGTGATGGTTGGACAACCAATTCAAGGGGGGCCATGTATTCCTTGAAGTTTATGGCCTATTTTGGGGAGAGTTCCACTTTGGAGGGAGCATCCAGCCTAAAGAAGGGGTTGCTTAAAGTTTTAAACAAAGTTCAACAATAGGCTATCATCACACCAACTGCCCAACCCTTAGATCCACGCTCACATCTCACAAACTTTACTCTCCACATCACATAGGCCAATGAACCCTACCGCATGCCTCTTACAAGAACTATCCTAGTTACAAGCATAAATAATTGTTTTTACATGATCTTCCAATAGCTAGGATCATGCCAACTATCACATCTCTAAGACACAATACAAGATGATAACAAAGACAATCGTCTCCCTTTATATATGATTAAGTGAGGGAGGCCAACAATAATAAATAAACGAAGTCCACAAGTAAACTCTAGAATAAGTTAACAATAAAGCCCCAATTGAAGTGCTACACTAAGCATGAATGCCACGTAGCATAATAGGGTTTGTACAACCCTCAAGGTGGTGCACCCAACAAGTCCAAGTGTCTAGACGTCAAGTCTCCTCTAAGCAAGATGGTGTGTCCTCCAACATTGGTTCCTCCACTCAAGCATCCACCCTAGCATATGTGCATATGTGCTAGGTGGTTCATGCTCCTAGGTGTCCATGCCAATTCTACATGTGCATAATTATATATCTCATAGATTTAAAGCAATTGCAAGGATATGATTATGTTTTAACTTTTAAGGTTAAATAAGATTGAAATTTCAATTTTGTTCCCTGAAACATTGTATTCATAAAGAACAACTATAAGAGCCAATTGCACCAAAATGCATGATAAGATGCGACTAAGAGAAGACAATGTGCAATTCATCTCTCTCTTAATTCTTCACGTGTCTTTGTATTCTCTCTCTCTCTCTCTCTCTCTCTCTCTCTCTCTCTCTCTTGAGGCGTTGGGGTTTCTTGGTCTTCTTGGAGTTTAGTGGAGCATTTTGGAGATCTAGGGTTAAGGTTTATCCTTTAGAAATTGGAGATTAGGGTTTTGAGAGAAAACCATAGGGTAGATTAGCGAAGAAGAACAAAGGAGGGCATCTTGCCTTGGATGTTGTGTTGGAGAGATTCTTGCACTTGTATCTTCTTGGTTGAGATAGGATTTGATGATTTACCCTAGCTAGGGTTTTTTGGACAGTTGGATTTTTTGTACTAGCCTTGAGAGAAGGCTATGGTATGTGCATGTACTTCATCTTGAACTTATATATGAAGTTTCCAGCTGTCCATATCTTGTGCAATTTTCAAATTTGAATTTCAGTTATATATGTTTTTATGCATGTAGTGGCAAAATAAACAAGTAGCAAAGGTTGTGAATCATACCTACACTAACTTGTGAACAACAATATAACATAAAGTGTTGGTGTTGACCACTGAGATCTCTAGAAGTTGAAGTTTTTGGGTAACATCCAAAATTGTCCATTGTTACTTTAACATAAGAATTAGTATTAATGGAAAGGGCATACATAATATGTTGAAATGGAAAAGGATGAGGAATTTGAGTATTAGAAACACATGGAGAACCAAGGAGAGAAATAACAAATAGATAACCAATAGGGTTCTTTGCAATCCAAACATCTATCAGAAGTTATGGGTTTTCTCATCTTCCACCATCTAAAGAAAAGACAAGAGTATGAATATGTGTTGTTATACTGAACTAGAGTCCAAATAAGAGGTAGATAAGTTTATCCATCAATTTAGACAATGATATACTTAAGTGACCATATACCAAGTCAAGTTCAATAATTCTAATAAGGTCCTATGAGAGGGATTATGGAAGGTGCACAACAAGTTCCTATGAAGGTCACTGTGTGAGATAAACCTGTAAATAAGTCTTGTGGTGATCCAATCCAAAGGCAACTTTTGAGGAACGGAAGGAGATAACAAGTGGACATGAGTACAAGTGTGTTCGACAATGTGAAATTTCATAGGAGCCTATGTGTGACGTGTGGTGTAAACTCGACTCGAAGTATGGGAGAAAAGGAGGTTGATTAACTACCACTAATGATCCCAATTATTTGACTTTGACCCTTCTACCCAATTAAGATCCTCCCTCCAAGACTTGGGAGAATATTTATACTGTTACCCATCGAGGAAGTTTTTCACGGGTCTTCAAAATTTAAAAGCTCTGCATCTAACAAATCCAAATGAATACTCACGTCATCAACATATCAAACAATTCCTATCGTCTTATGATATATAGGAGCACCCGTGTCTCATTAACAATTGCTTTTCTTGTAAATGTAACAATGGAAGCAAAAAACGAGAAACATACAAACTAGCAATTGCCCCAAGGAAGGTGCAATAATACGTCGATAAGGTAGTTGTTAGCGGGTAAGCGAGGAAAAAATGTAACATTAAAGCGAGGTAGTGGGAGATTGCAAGTAATACCAAAAAAAAATGGAGCACTTCAATGTATTGAAAAATCAGAAAATTAATAGTTTAACATCACATTATACAGTGAACATGCCATTGCATAGGAGAAATATATCTGATGAAGAAAAGAAGCCAATGTGTAGTCATAATCTGGAATTACTTGTTGTCCATGTGGTTCCAAAGTTTATAATTGTCCTAGCATAGGTTGTCAAAGCAGCTTGGAAAACAAACATTTGACGAGGGTTTATATAGTTCTAACTTCTCACATTAACAAAAGTCCTGTTCAAGGAGTAGACATGATAGCACTGTATGGTTTGGCAAAAATGGTACAAATTTGAAGACATTTCCTGCACTTCATAAATACAGAAAAGAACATCAAGAAGAGTAAAAGCAAAGATTTCAGTATATATATACATCTGATAATTCAAGGTAATAACACAGTATTAGTGAACACTCTTGACATTGTATGATAAGTAGCCAAACTAACCACTATACATCAATTGACACAATTGAAGACAATATCAGTACCACCCATGATACTGTTTTAGATGATACAATGAGCTGCCAGCCATGATTCATGATCATCCAATCCATCAATAGATGATTGAAACAATTGCAAACAAAGTATTTATCAATAATTACATCTCTAGCCAAAACCACAGGTATCTGTTTAACCTTGCAAGCATCATCGCTTCCAAGAGTCAGGATTGCCTTCGGTCCATCAGGTTTTGAGAAACTGTGCAAAGTGAACCTTAAAACCTTTGGAGTGTTATCATTTGCATATTTTATTAAGGAGCTGTATTGTTTATCGTTACAACTTGTCTGCATTTCAACTGATTATAATTATCTGCTAATTGACTGGAACTTGTATCGAGGTGAACCCATTATTCGCTGAATCCGTTTGCACTAGTGTATCATCCTCATCTTCCATATCACAAAAAGAAATATCCTCCTCATTAGACAACCTTGTTGCAGAATGTACAGATGCATCACTTTTACCTGGTTGTGCCTGCAGGCAATTATCTACATCTGCATCCTCATCATTATGCTCCACATCCTCAGTAGATGTTGTGTGATTATACAAATCGTTTTGCCTAGAAATATGATAATCACCTTCAGAGTTATTGGCAATTTCTGGTGCTACTATTTCTAGAGATACAGACTTGAAAGAATCTGCCTTTTCGCTGCTGTCTGTAACTGGTGAAAAATGCTCAAACTTCTACTCTTGGAGGAATCAAGAGAATGTTCCTTTCTAGACTGCCCAAGCTTCCTCCAGCATTGGTTGATCTGGCCTTGTTTATTTTCTTTGACTCCTCTGAAAACAATGCCCTGGCCTCTAATATCTACAAAACCAAAATAAAAGTATCAATTTTCTTCTGTCCTCAATACTCAAAAGGCCAGAGGCTCCAAATGATCCAGATAATTTATTTTTCACCTAAAGGAATTATAATTTTACTCATCAGAACATGTAGAAGTTTAATTGAGAAGACAATGAATGTAGTAAAAATAAGCGACCAGGCTAATGCAATATGAAAAGCATTGCTGATGAGAAGGATAGATTTTCTTATTTCAAGCAAGCAGAACTCTGTGAAAAATGAGACTTGTAAGATGAAACCTAGTTTAAGATGCAGATCACACATGATTGAGCCAAGGTCTCTTATTGCATTTCATTCCACCTATACCAGGATATTGCAGATTCAAAAAGCACATCTACTATTAAAAGTCACACAATTTCAACAAAAAGCACAATTTCAGAGATCCAAATCACCATGCAGAGTTCTTTTTGCATATGTCCAAGAAACTAGAACTGAACGAGAATACGAAATACAAATGCTATAGCAAAATCTTTTTATAACGTTGACTTCAACTACTTCACAGGAGATATCGGTATCACGCCCACGGAGAGTTTGCAATGAAGCTTCAAACTCTTGATTTCCAGTCTTGGCCTGCAGCATTATAAACAAGGACTTCCCAAATTAATTTTTCATTAAGCTTGTCACATTGAATACTGACATGTTAGAGAACTTCAGATGACTTTGGTGAAGACTAATAAGACGGTCTGGATTGAAGTATCATGTTGAGTTTCTAGTTCTTTTCACTGGTTTCAGTTTGAAAATGTATTACAAAGATGGTTTATACTTGACTAATAAGACTGTCTGGTTTTAAGTAGCATGTTGAGTTTCTAGTTCTTTTAAATGGTTTTAGTTTGAAAATTTATTATAAAGATGGTTTATACTTTATAGGTAATTTTTCACTGGTAAGAACTTTTTTTGAAATTGAACTCATAGCCAATAAGATTTCGTTAAAAGTATAAACATTAAATTCATTTCAATTTAATATTTTTTCTTCAAATAATATGTTTCAATTTCATTTTATTGGAATGCTTTCCATCTAAATCTAATCCCATGAAAATATAATCCCATGAAAATAATTCTTAAGTGATGGAACAAGTTAAATTGTAACTAGTTTTATTCTATGAATTATTGTCAATCTTGAATGTGACAAGGAACATTTAGCAATGAAAGAAACACTTATCTATAGCCAATAAGATTTCATTAAAAGTATAAACATTAAATTCATTTCAATTTAATATTTTTTTCTTCAAATAATATGTTTCAATTTCATTTTATTGGAATGCTTTCCATCTAAATCTAATCCCATGAAAATAATTCTTAAGTGATGGAACGAGTTAAATTGTAACTAGTTTTATTCTATGAATTATTGTCATTCTTGAATGTGACAAGGAACATTTAGCAGTGAAAGAAACACTTATCTATAAAATTGGTTTGGGTCAATTTGGACGAAAGTTCACTATCATATGAGAAGTATGTTATCCCAATTCAAAATCTACTCCAAATGTGCATTTTGCAATGCTGAGGAAACCTTTCTTCTTCTTCTTAATGCTCTCCAAGCATTTTCAGATAATTAACAGGTCTGCCTCTATCTCTTCAAGCTCTTGACTTGATGAATGAGCATCCTTGGACATTCACACCTTGATGTGGAATTTATTGGCTTATAAAATATTCTCAGGAATGAGATCATTTTGGGTTGTACGAAGGTTGGGGATGATTGCAAGTTTGTTAATAAGTTTCTACATAATGTGAGCTTAGTTCTTTGGATTAAATTATTTTATAACTATCAATGTGCTCTCAATGTTTGGCCATTTCTAAATATTGATAAATGATTTTGTTCTCAGTGTTTGGATGATTTGTCAAATCTCTTTCAATCAAGA
>LPNX010018186.1:21410-79558 GCA_001517045.1 Pseudotsuga menziesii | reverse complement strand
CGTCGCTTAAGCGACACTTAGGGAGATAGCCGTCGCTTAAGCGACACTTAGGAAGATATATATTTTTGCGCCGTCGCTTAAGCGACACCTAGGAGAAATGCTGTCGCTTAAGCGACACGTATCCCCACCATTTCAAAAAAAAAATTAATCTTTCTGATTTTTGGCACGGTTAAAAGAAAAAATCCATGCGCCGTCGGAAAAAACCGTCGGATTTTGGGTCGAAATGTAGTAGTGTTATCACATATGCCATCGCTTGCCTACCATCACTTATTCCTTTGTCATTATCAAACTCTTTTGACATCAATGACAATTCCATCCAACATTCTCCCCCTTTGGCATTGATGGAAATATTAAAGCATTAAAACATTCTCCCCCTTTGAATTTGACAACATTAACAAAGGTTCTCTTCTGACAGCTCCCCAAGTCAACATATCTCCTCGTAATATGTTGTTGTTTCTCCGTTTTATTCACATTAAGGAGATAACTCCCAACTTATGTCTAAGATGCTCAAATGCTTCTTTGGGTAGTGGTTTAGTAAAAATGTCTGTAATTTGTTCCTTTGTATCAATATATTCCAATTTGACCAATTTTTGTGATACTTTCTCTCTTAAAAAATGATACTTGATCGGGATATGTTTTGCTTTAGAGTGCATAACACGATTTTTGGATATGTTTATAGCACTTGTATTGTTACAGTGTATAGTATGTGGTCTTCATATTTCACAAGTAAGTCTTCCAATGTCTGCTTCATCCAAATGACTTGGGTACAACATGATGTAGCAACAATATACTCAGCTTTTGTTATGAGTCAATGAAATGGAGGACTGTTCTTTTCTTAGCCATGACACCAAGAAATCTCTTAGGTAGAATGATGCTCCACTAGTGTTTTTCTTGTCATTAATACTTCCTTCCCAATCTGCATCAATAAATGCTTTTAGAGTGAAGTTATCTCTTTTTGGATACCATAATCCATAATCCATGTTTCCTTTTAGATAGATACAATTCTTTACTGCAGCC
Source organism: Pseudotsuga menziesii (assembly GCA_001517045.1). Classification (NCBI taxonomy): domain Eukaryota; kingdom Viridiplantae; phylum Streptophyta; class Pinopsida; order Pinales; family Pinaceae; genus Pseudotsuga; species Pseudotsuga menziesii. The sequence goes on along the minus strand of LPNX010018186.1, from coordinate 78,541 downwards.
ACATGTGTTTCTTTTGGAGCTGATTGGAATCTGGCAACCACACCTACACCCTGCATTACATCCATTCTTGTATCTGTTACATATAATAGAATACCAATCATTAACATGTACATAGTATGATCTACTTCTAAAGATTCATCATCCTTGCTTAATTTACAACATGTGACCATAGGAGTACTAACAGGTTTGGATTCTTCCATTTTGAATTTTTTCAACATTTATTTGATATACTTTGTTTGAGAGATGAAGGTCCCTATTTTCGATTGAGATACTTGTAAGCCTAGAAAGAATGTTATTTCTCCTAACATTGACATCTCAAATTATTTCTTCATTTTTGAAGCAAAGTTTACACTCATAGTTTGTAGATCACTTCCAAATTTGATATCGTCTACGTAGACTACAATAATGATCATATTTTTGTTTTCAAATATGATGTATAGATTACTATCAGTGCCCCCCCTTATATATCCTTGTTGCTTTAAATAATTGTAAGTCTTGAGAACCATTCTCTTGGATCTTGTTTAAGACATTAGAGTTCCTTCTTAAGTTTGCAAACATGATTTCGATTTTTTGATAAGAGAAAACCTTCAGCTTGCTCAACATAGAATTCTTCTTCAACTTCTCCATTAAGAAAAGCATATTTTACATCCATCTGATATACTTTGAAGTTTTTGTAACATGAAAATGCCAAGAACATTATGATTGCTACAAGTCTTGCTACAAGTGCAAAGGTTTCTTCAAAATCAATACCTTCCACTTGAGCATATCCTTTACAGACTAACCTTGCTTTGTTTCTTATCACTTTTCCATGTTTGTGTAACTTGTTTTTGAAGACCTACTTGGTTCCTACAATATTATTGTTTGCAGGTCTTGGAACTAGTTACCAAGTTTGGTTTTTCTCAATTTGATTCAACTCTTCATTCATGTCTTTGATCCAATCATCATTTTTTCTAGATTCTACAAAGTTATTAGGTTCCGCCACTGATAGTAAGGCTTTTTCATTAAGTAGTAGTTTCCTTCTTGTACTGACTCCAACATCTTTTTTACCTATGATTTGTGTCTTAGGATGATATTTTTGTATTCTCCTAGATGGAGCTTTTGTATCCGATCTTGGAGAGTCTTCACCTCCACTTTCCCATGAGTCTTATTTTTCTACTCTTTCTTTTTCTTCTTCTTCAAGAGAATCCTCCTCTTGTGAAATTTATTCTTTTTGTTTATCATTTATTTCTCCATCATCAGTTTCTTCAACACCCTCTCTTACTTGGATTTGTATTATTGACTTAGTATCATCAACTGATACATTTGCACTTTCTATAATTTTGTGCGACTTTAGATTGTAACATCTGTATTCCCTTTTTGTGGAAGAATATCTAAGAAATATTCCTTCATCCGTTCCAAATTCAAACTTTCCTATATTATCATCTTTTATTTTTATGTAGCATTTACTTCCAAAAACTCTAAAATATTTAATTGAAGTAGATTTTCTGAACCATAGCTCATAAGGAGTCTTGTCACTATTCACTCTGAGTTATCCTCTATTTTGTATATAGATAGTTGTATATACTACTTCTCTCCAATATCCCTTAGGAAGTCTTACTTCATTTATCATAGTTCTATCTGCTTCCTAAACTCTCCTGTTCTTTTTCTCAACTACTCCATTTTGCTGAGGAATCACTTGTTGTTGAAAACTACCTCTTGATTCCATGAATTTCACAAAACTCATTGAATTCATTTGAGGTGAACTCTCCACCATTATATGATCTTAGAAATTTACTCTTGCGATTTGCTTGATTCTAAACAAGTGCTTTGAAGGCTTTAAATTTCATAAAGGCTTCTGATTTTTCTTTAAGAAATGTCACCCAATTCATCCTTGTATAATCATCGATTAATAACATAAAGTAATATTCACCTTGAAATATTTTAGTCCTTGTTGGTCCACAAAGATCAGTGTGAATTAGTTCTAATGGCTAAGAGGTTGTATGTCCTAGACCATGAAGACATTGTCTACAAACATAATTTGGTTGTTTTATATTCTTTGGAATATTTCTTACAGCTCCCTTTTGACTATTTTTTACAAGATTGTCAAAGTTCAGGTGCCCCATCCTTGTATGCCATAGAAAACTTTCATCAATTTTGCTCATATAACATTGTTGTTCATTTTCTAGAATATACAAATTGCTTGGAGTTATTACAACAATCCCAACACATTTTCCTAAATATTTTCTTCTGATTTCACATTTCTTGGAGTCGAATATACATATGTGTCCTTGATCACATGTTTGGATCACACTTAAAAGATAAGGTTTTAAGTTCTTTACCAGCAAAACATTTTCAACTTTCATTTTTTCTCTACTAGCCACTGTACCTTTCCCAACTATTTTAGAAGATAAATTATCTCCAAAAGTGACTTTTCCTTTTTTATTTCTTTTTAGGATTATAAATTTATTTGGGTCTTCTGTCATGTGTTTTGAGCATCCACTGCCCACATGCCATAGATTTTGTTTTTTTCTGTAGCACATAGAGCTAATGAACATTCCATGTTATCTTTTTTCTTCCAAGCCTTCCTCTCCTCTTTGTTTTGAGATTTTGAGGTGTTATCCATAGGAATCACTAGTTTGCAATTTCTAGCAATGTGTCCTAGATTTCCACATTTGTAACATTCTATACTATAACTATGTAGATGAGAAAAAGAATTATAGTTTCTTCCTTCTGGATTGCTTCTAGTACCACTTTTCTTATAGAAGGAGGTTTGTGGTGTAATGTCTTTCCCAATAGGAACCATTAGTTTACAATTTCTAGCCATATGTCCAAAATTGTTACAGATGTAACAATTTCCTAAAAAGAGTTGCCGATGTTTATTTGTCATTGGTATTTTAGGAATCATATATGTTCTTTGTAAGAGAGAAGCAAATTTCTTACATTCTTCCCTTTTAATTTGGATCTTGAGTACACCATCATAGCTTCTTTTATTTCCATCTTGATTTGTGCAAGAAGGATATCTTGTTTCTTTTTTATGTCAAATCCCAATCCATATTTATCGTTTGATGGTCTTTGGACACTTAAGATTTCATCTAAAGTTTTTGAGCTTCTCTCAAATTTTGATTTGATAGTTTCTTCATCCAACTTCTTTCTAAGGTACATAACCTCTTCTTCAATCCTGTCATATTGGATTCTTCTTTTTAGCTATTGTTCTAGATTGTTTTCAGCCCGTTTGGATACTAGAAACTGATTTTTCAAGTTAACAATAATTATTTCTGCAACATTGTTTTTCTCTTCAAATTCTGTTATACCTTCTATTTTTTCTTGAGATATTTTGCTCTCGAAACCCATGAATAGGACTTCAACATCTTCACTATCTTCCTTGGAATTGAAGTTTTTCTTATTTTTCTTAAACTTCTTTTTGTACATGGTCTTACGCTTTTGATATTTCTTATGACATCAAGGTTCTTAATCATCAATATCCTCTTGTTTTATTGGCAAAATGTCCAATCCTTCCAGAGTCAAAACATTTCAAAGGTAGATTTCCTTTGTACTTTCTAGTACCTTTCTAAAGGTTCTTATGAAAATAGCTTCTTCATCATCTAGGTTCTCATATTGGTTCTTGGATAAGGCTTTAAATGTTTCTTCTTTCTTTGATTATTTATTTTGTCCTGTTCTCATCTCATAGGCAGTGAATATCCCATGTAGTTCATCTATCGTCATAAGTTTAATATCATCTCGTTTTTCTAGAGTGGAAACCTTTGAGTCATACCTCATTGGCAGGGTTCTCAGTACCTTGTCGACTATGTCTTTCTCTTTTATTTCTCCTCCAATGCCTCTAATGGCATTAACAATTTCGTCCACTCTTAGAAGATATTCTTCGATATTCTCTCCCTCTTTCATTTTTAGGCGTTCAAACCATCCTTTGTAGGTCTGAAGTTTGGATTCCTTGACTTTGGGCACAATTTGGGCACTCCTTCATAGAAACATTTTAGTTTTTCCCAGGCATGTTTGGATTTCTTGCATTGCATGACTTTTACAAACACTGAATGTGTTAACCCACTCAAAATTGCATTCAAAGCTTTTGCATTGGCCTCAGATTGGCTTAGTTCTCCTTTGTTTATAGGTACACCATCATGTGCTTCATATTCTATTTCAACATACCTCCAAACTTTTTATCCAAGAGAGATTAGATGGCACTTCATTCTTACACTCTAGTATGCATAATTATCTCCAGTAAATAAAGGAGGTATGTTGGTGGCTAACCATTATTGTTGATCCATAGTGGGTTTTAATAGGATCTTCCTTCAAGTGATTAAACTATAGTGAACGATCCCACTCAGATACTAGTTGTTGGAATATTGGATAATACTGAGAGGGGGGGGGGGTGAATCAACATTGTTAGTTTTTAATACTTAAAACCACTTTTAATTTAATTATTAACACACATGATCAACAAAAGCATACTTAGCACGAATTTATCATGGAATCCCAATTGGGTAAACCACCAATACTTCATATTAACGCAAAATTATATTTACAAATAGTTTTTTCCTGCTACTACAAACAAGGATGGTACTACACCCTATTTACTAGCAACTGCTAGAAGGAGGCTATGACGTGGCTATGACCCCATAGTTTATCAATTACTACTGAAAGGATTTTTCTACACCCTATTTACCAGCTACTACTGGAAGGAGGCTATGAACCTCTTGCAGGGAAATAGCCTTCCCTAGCACCACCCTACTGCCCTTATTTGATAATTTGATCTCTGACTGTTCTACATCAATCGATTTGTCAATTGAATGTACAAAGACACTTATTTGAAGGTTTAAAGCATTGTTTATATACCCTCAAACATATCTCTTCATTCAGCAGTCACATATCTTCATCGTGACTCTTGATAGACAAATAAACTAATTCAAAATTACTTCTTTGTTTGTTGTTTTTAATTTTGTTTAATTTATTAGTTGCGACCTTCCGCAGTTTCCTTTCCGCAACCAACTCCTCGCAAGAGAGATTTTCCGCATTTACCTTTCCGTAATCATCTTTCTGCAATTAGCTTTTCACAATTGTCTTTTCGCAACGACGTTTCCACAATTTGGGGTGACTCATTCCTTCCACAATTGCGGGTTGCAGATGCGCATTTTGATTTTTCTCGAAAATTACTTATGTAATTACCTTTCCACAACTAGCTTTATGCAAACGTAAACTTCTTCCTTCCGCAATTGTAGATTGTGGATTGCGGGTATGCATTTTGACTTTTCTCGAAAATTGCTTCTGCAATTATCTTTCTACAACGACCTTTCCAAAGTTGTTTCTAGTATGTTGTGGTCTATCCAAGCTAGCATACATTTTAAAGATTAACTTAAAAGAAAACAAAGGAAATGACATATTCGTAGTTTGGGCACTTTGGGCTAGTGGTGAGTCTTGTTAGGATGCCCTTGAGATGAAGGCTCTTTAAAGACCATACATGTGTTTGTTTTAGCAAGAAAACTTATTTTTGCTTCATGGTAATGAGTTGAAGGTTGGTGTCCACTTTGCAGATTTGCTCCTAGATTTCATTGAGTCGTGACACCATCTACTTTTTATGATCCTCCATGTTGTCCATCAATACCTTACCCACCAATGCCTTCATACACCATTAAAATGCAATGCAACAGTTTTGGCATACTTTGTTTCCCTAGTCCTAGATGATCCCACTTCTTGAATCTAGAGTCTTATTTCCCGCTAAATTCCCTGAGCTACCATCATTTCCTATCCATTATGAACCCATTCCTCTGCTTTTGGACCATAGGCAAGACAAAATGTCGATAAATTCCACTCGCCTCTAAAACCTCCCTATGGAGGCTTAGCATATAGGTGGTATTCTTATTTTTCTACCCATTTCTAATGGAGCATCGACTCACCATCTTGGCACCATCTCCCTAAGCTTTTGTCTCCAAAGAAAATGATCTCTCACTCCTGATCAAAACTCGATGACAATAGCCAACAACCAAAACTCTAAAAAAAGTGCCCTCACAATCAAATTCTCTATTGTTACACCCGATGCCAATGGCCAACAACCAAAACTCTCAAAAGAGTGCCTTCACAATCAAATTCTCTATTTCTCTATTGTTAGAGTATGCCTCATATCAATTACTAGTGAGCTTGTCATTAATAGATCCAACAAGACCCATCACGACTTGCTCCATAATGGTTCTCCACCCTATGTTCAAACGAGGTTGCTCATAACCACCCACCCAATCATCCCCATGTGTCCAATTTGTTAAAATAATCATTATAATCAAAATTTGATTTTCAAAATAAACTAAATTCAATATTATTAATCACATGGAATAAGTGGTATTTAGATAAAGTATCATTTTAATTTTTTTACTAAGAATTAGTGGTAAAAATCTCTGTAATTGAACTTTAAAGTCTCAAACAACTGTAAACTAATTTGCAGTCTTAACCAGTTTAATCTGCCATTTATAGATATTATGGATATTTCCAAGCGATTCAAATCTATAAAAAAAAATGGGAATTGTTTAATTTGCACTATTTGTTTTAGATCTTAAAATGTGCTAATTGTTATAATGATGTGGTCCATTAGATACTCACATAAAAAATCCTAGAAAATATTCACATGCTATGATTCATAGGAAAGTTCTGATAGATATAATATAAATTTTAGTTTCTAAACTTCATAGAAACTAAATACCATATCAACGTATGTATTTAAATTAAACATGTGGTAGATATCACCTAGTAAGTACTTATGACTTGACTTATTTCGAAACGTCCCTTTCTGGCCGTAAATTGGACGACCGTCCACACGGTGAAACTTATTTACTGGACAGACTTTCCCTCGGGAGGAGAGCCTGTCAAATGGGATGCCCATTTCACAGGCTCTTCCCCTCAGGGAAAGTCTGTCCAGTATATAAGGCGCTCCCGTTCCTATTCACACTGCATATTTATATTTATATATATATCAAGTTGGGAACTAGTGGTGGGGTTTGATGGTTGTCTCTATGAAAGTTTGGTTTTGATTCTTGAGCTAATGGTCAGGTCTCATAGTTGTTTCGACGAAAATTTGGTTTTGATTATTATGGAAGAGGTGTGCTATATACAAGCTGCACCCCAGAAAAACCTATACATTACTGTGGTGGCTGTGAATTATGTCTTAACCAACATTTAGGCTGACCCCACCAGTGAGTTTTTAGGCTGGCCCCCACCACTAAGCTTGATATCCACATAATGCACTAGCTAAATCACTTGAAAATATTCTCACTATTAAACCAAAAAAAATTTATATATATATGAAAACATGTGCGCTCAATAATTCAAAATGTTAGACCACGGTTATTAGTATTTAATCTCCGCTCAATAATTCAAAATGTATATTAGTATTTACTTTTCTTTCTCGATGTGGTCATGCTTTCGTTTCAGTCGCACGTAATATTCTTAACGTAATCTTGTGAACGTCACTTCTAGGTAATATAAAAATGGTAAAGGTTTTTAATAAGTAATCATTAATATAAAAATTTTCAACTCTGCTTTAAAACATAGAATATTATAATCTTTTATTAAATAATGTTCATCTTACTTCCACGTTTACTTTTATAATTATTAGAAAAGAAATTTAGAATATTTTGTTGACATATTTTGACTATGAAAATTATTATATTTTAAATTTCTTATATATTGATGATATGAAAATTATTATATTTTAAATCTGTTATATATTGATGATATAAAAAATAGAATATTTTTGTAGGGCATATTAACGTTTTGAATTTTTTTTTTAAATGGGAATATTTTAGTGAAGCATTTAGACTTTTGAATTTTTTAAAAATATTTATATATAATTTTTTTTAAATATGAAGATTTTAGTGAAACATTTTGATTTTTCAATTTTTTTAAAATATTTATATATAATTTGTAAATACAATGATTGAATTAGAAAGTTCAGGTTAAATTTAATTGTCCATTGAAATACAAAATATTAATGTTTTGAAGTGGAAGGTAACATAAAAGTATTCAATATATATGTTATTCTTAATTTAAGAAAAAATTAAAATATTTTGATAATGAAAAATATTTTTTCAAAAAACGTTTTAGTTATAATTTATTACAATATTTAATTATAATAATTTTTAAAAGTAATTAAATTTAAAAAATAATATTAAAAATTAAAAGTTGCTTTTTAAAAATCATTTATATTTAAAAGTGATTAAATTTGAAAAGTAACAATAAAAATTAAAAATTGTTTATTAAAAAACAATTTAGAAGTTCATAAATGTAGATTATTTTTCATATTCATATTAAAGTATATAACATGTTAATATATTAAAATTAAAGATATTTAAAATACTTTTAACAAAAAAATTTAAATTTAAAAAAAAAAATTGTTTTCATTTATTTGTAATCTTTTTAGAGTCATTGATTTTTAGTAGCATTAAATTTTGTAAGCCTCTTTTGAAGGTAATATAAAAGTATTCAACCTATTTTTAGTTATTATTGTTAAAACAAATAAAAAATTTACTCAGATATTTTGAAGATTAAACATATTTATTGTTTAAATGTTGTATGTATGTAATCCTAACATACCCAGACTCTTTACTATTTTAGGAGATGAGGTGAATTTAAAAAAAAAAACATTTTGCTACAAATTAAATATGTTAGTACTATTGTTTATATGACATGATAAATTATTGTTAAGAGACTATTTTTATCACTTACACATAAAAAATATATATAGGATAATTCCAATAACTTAGTCATAGAATGATTTAAGTTTATTAACTTTATAAAGCCAACTTGTAATACTTGATAGCTACTTAGCTTATTCCTCATCAAATTAAAGAAATGACATAAGATCATATCCTTTAATTATACTTACCATCTTTAACCTTTAAGAGTAACTTCTTACACAACTCACATCATGAGTTGCCTATCCCATACAAATACTTAAATATATTATTAGATGAAAAATAGTGCAAGTTCTTTATAGCCCTATATCCATTTCCATATACTTACATGAGCATAAAAGTCTTTCTAACTCATGATTCAACACATACTAGTAATATGGAAAATATGTTCTTAAATCTGATAAGTCTTTTTCTTCTTGAATCATTTCAAGACATATATCATTTGCTTATTATAATTACTCTTTAGTTTACATAATCAGACCTTACAAGTGAATCATATAACAAGTTCATCAAATAAAAGTATAAGAATTCTCATTGAGAATGTATGGGATACACTCATTCTTTTAGGCTTAAGTAAATAGTCTTATAACCCAGTTGTATTTCCATTATTTATTTCATATCATAAAGTGCTCCTCGATCATATTAATTGAGCTTAGAATCAAACACAAGCTTTCACTAGCATTATTTGAATAATGGCATCATAAAAATTAGAATAATTTCTAAGTATTACCCTTCCATTTACAACCATTAGTGCACCTCACTTTACATAAATTACAATTACATAATTTACAATATCATTTTCATTTCATCTAGTTTCAATTATAAAACTAGAATAGAAAGAGTTTCGCAAAACTAGATGTGTCTAAAATCTTGACTTCGGATTTCCTCCCAGCCAATGGCTCTCTATCAGATGTATGTTTTCTCACTGAGAGGCCACCTCCAAGATGGACATGATTCCCCTAGGTGAAGTGTTGACCAAATCATTACCAAGATTCCTCCTTAAGATTAAGCTCATAACTAGCAAATCAATGTGTCGTCAACTAAACCATTTTTTTGAAGTTAAAGGTTCTATTTTGGAAAAGAATCGATTATTCAATCAAATCACTAACATGAAAGGATTCTTAACTTTTAAACTAATTACAATTTAATTCTAATTAATCACAAGGACTGTAGAGAGGCCTCTGTCTCTCTCACACACTCAAAGGTAAATAATTCATATCTAATTTGGCTTCAAAGAAAGCGGTATTGGAATCGACCCCTTATGTGGAGAGGTCAACCCACTCCCTCCATAGCATAATTGATAATCAAATAATTGAAGATAGTCAAACTAAAACATGTTTGAGGAGGTAGTTAACTAAGTAATGATCTTGTTTTCATGCAACTATGGAGACCCAAGATTAAATTTTAACCAAAACACATTGTGGAGTTAGTGCTACAGTAGAAATGCCTGAGTCTATGAAATGTATTTCGTGTCACTACTGCTTATAAACGAATTTTAAACTTGTAATTAAATATTGGCATAGCTCTATGACCAACTGTTCTTTCCACATATCTACGCATCTTGACTTATAATTTATTCAATGAAATCTTGACTTTCAAAGAGAGAGAAACCTATGTTTTTTTAATAAGAGTAAATACTGCTTTCAAGAAGGATATCAGTGTTGTCTATCAATAATGATTTTATCTGGTCGACTGAAAATAAAATAAAATTGAAACCACAAAATCACTAGAGATGGCTTACTCCATAGCACCCACTCCTCATCCATTAAACAAATAACATAAATGGAATTTATTGAAATCAAATAATGAGCAAAAGTGGTTGTGCACTAGCCCTCCCTTTCATCAATTAGACAAGTGTAAAGGAAGGGAGTCACAGTGAACACTAATTCTTCCTCAAAGAAATTCTCACCATTTCATCCTTGGCTAGATGTTAAAAATATCTTAAAAAAACAAATAAACAATGACTAGGGATCAATCTGCTACATAGAGGTCACCCTTCCCATTGGAAAAATAATGCACTAAGGATTTCACCCTTCTTCTTTTAAATATATTTTAATATTAAAAGCCAAATGAAGGCTCCCTTGCTTCTTTATTGTGTCGAGAGGTGCTCTACAACCACCGAGTATGAGGGAGATCTTGTAACGTTTGTTGATATTATGTTGGAAAAAAATAATATTGTCAAGTATGAGGGAGATCTTGTAACGTTTTTCGATATTATGTCGGCCAAAAATAATATTGCCGAGTGTGAGGGAGATGTTGTAATGCTTGTTCTTAACAAAAGAATAATAAAAAATAATAAGTATTATGTCGTCCATTAATAAAAATACGTGTATTTTAGTTTGAATGAAATCAATGGCTATATAATACACCAAAGCTAATACAAATAACAACAACAAAAAATTATAAAAACCAAAATCTGTGACAAAGAAAAGGAAACCAACAAAAAGGGAATCTCATCAAAACGAGAACATTTCTGCGAATATGTAATCTCATTTTAATTTATCTCCTCACCATTCTCCAACTCCAGCTCCTTGCCATTTTAAATTTATATAATTTAATAATGGCCAAACTTCATCTAATAATATGTGTGTGTGTGTGTGTTGGAAAGGGGTTGGGGTAAGTTGTGCAGCATCACAGATGCTTCACAAGCCCTGAAGACACCGCGCAAGACAAAGACAGCACGATAGGCGGAAGATAGACTACTTTTGATTATTTTGTGTCGCTTTTTGTACTTGTTGACCATTTTTTGTGGATATTGGTCATTAGTTAGTTAAATTAGTTAGAAGTTAGTGAGAAGTGGACCATGAATGTAAAGGCACAAGCCTATATATAGACGCATTGTGAATGAGAAATTTATGCATGTATGGATGTATCGAGAGAGAGAGAATCAGAGAGAACAAGTTGTTATCTGTCTGGAGATGAATTGTTATCTGTTTTGATCTATGGTTGATTGTGTAGAATTAATATGATAAGATGGATGTTGATATGAATCGTTGTTATCTTTATTTGTCTTTTTCCATGTTCCTGTTCCTGCAAATCTGATAATGAATGCTAAGAAAATATGAAATGTGGATCTATAAAGCGATGTTTTACTGTTTATAAATGTTGTCATATTTTTCGATCTATTTTCGCACTAGTAGATCTGTTACAGTTATGAATGAATTATGCGTAATGATGAGTGGTTATGTTAAAGAATTTGATATGTTATGTTCATTAAGTTGATGAATCATTGATGCCATAATCCTCCTCTATACTGCGGAAACTTGGCTCCGTCAGCCCTCCCTTGAACATATCGAGTGAGACTTCATTCACTTTGCAGGTGTTGCTGGAAGGGGTAAAACCTATTTGGGATGATGCTCAGAGAGATAGCGACGAGCTGGGTGTTGACAGAACGAGAACCCTTGTCAACTGGGTTTTGTTGGTGAGGTTTGTTCCAACAAATGGTTCTATTTACGGGACCTTGATGCGACTGAGAGGAGGGTATGCAGCATCCGGAGCGATCGGAAGATCAAGAGTGGATGTGGCATCCGACGTGACCAAAAATTCAAGAGTGGTTTGATCAGAAGCTGCGAGAATTTGCTGAAGTAGAAAATCAGAACTCTGGACTGACGACAGACAAGTGGTTGGCAGAATATATGCACGATGGTCCACACAAATATTTCTTTGCTGAATTTCCTATCATATTGTACGAGTGGTTGGCATGGTTTAGGTACAAAAGACGAATTTCTAGGGAGGTGAGCCAACATCCTAGACACCTGAATTGATCCCGGAACTACAAGAAACTGACAAAAGAGCATTGCGCGCAATCGAGGTCTGGCTGGATAGTATCCTAGAAGGATACATTACTGAATTTTCCATCGAGACTACTAAGTCCTACAGTGAGGCAGAAAGGGATTTGTTCAACGGAACCAGAGGTAGGTTCTTATTATCTCTATAGTTGTCAATTAAAATGCTTGTCTACGAGAAGGGGATACTGAAGATGCACCTAGAGTAGTAGACCTCTGGTGTGCAGAGGTGGTGGATACTGCGACTAAAGGGGGGAAACGAATGGGAAGATAAGTTGTATATGGGTGCAAGTTTTGACGAGACTGTGAGGGAAGCTAAGGAAGAAAGTGGTTGTACAAGGGGAGGAGCAAGGTTTCGACAAGAGAAGAGGCAGAGGATAGGGGAAGGTCCTTCTGCATTTGAAACGCAAAACCGTGAAGGACAACCACACGGAACTAAGTGACCCTATAGTGACGAAGTGGATGACCAGACCCAGGCTACGCCTAGCACAACAGTAAGATCAAATCCTAGCAGCAACATTCCCATGCCTTCGCGCACCACTTCCAACTCGAGGAAATCCACGAATTCCACGTTAACTTACATGTTGTGTCAAAAACAGTCTAGTAGTCGGTCAACATCTACAGGAAGGAAGCCCAGGATGGTGGGAGACGATATGAAGCTACCTTTGTTCCATGGAAATGGGATTGATGATCCCCAACAATATTGGTTTCTCTGCGAGGCAATATGGACTGTTAGGAAGACCATGGATGATGATATCAAGAAGGGCCAACTGGTGACCACTCTGAGAGGTCGTGCGCTAGATTGCTACATGAAATTTATATAGGTTCCTATGGGGACCCACGCAAAAAAATTGGATGACGTTCGACAAGGACTGATCGAAGAGTTCAGGAAGCCTAAGTCAGAGGCGTAGTACATCACTGAGTTGAAAGATATCAAGCAATTCCCAAATGAGACTGTGTGGGATTTCGACCAGAGATTCAATACATTGATAGCATAGGTCAGCTTTGATATGAGCGATGTTCAGCATAAAGAGTATTTCATCGCAGCCTTGAGACCTCATATCTAGCACCCATTAATGCAGCATGGTGATTCCATGAAGGGGGGTAACACTTTTTCGCCACATTTGGTAATGAAAACCTGACTTTTTACTCATGTGCTAGATATAAGCCCTTGAAACGTATATATGCCATGTGAATTTCAAATTGCAGTGAAAAAACAAATTGTAGAATATTATGTTGGCTTCTCGATGATATTTTTAAAAAAATATCCCGATGTCATTTAATGTGTGAAATTTCACATTTAATGAACCGTGTGACCTTAAAAATTTGAAGAAGTTAATATGTGGCTCGTGTCCAACCCCAATAATTCAATCTTACATTAATAATTTTAAAAAGGAATATATATGAGCATGATCTACACAAAATGCACTGTGGTCTACATATTTTTTTGTTATTTTATTTCACAATATACACTTATTTATTATTTTTCAAAAGTGACCACATCTGATTTCAGCATCATTTTATACATATGTGTGTTCATCCCATCTTTTTTTCACTATTTTCAAAAATTGAAAAACCAAAGATACCCTTTTGAAGAGGATGCGTCGATGTGTGGGCTATGCATTTTTAAGAAATTTTTGGATGTGTATTTTTTACCCTGCTTATTTTTCTTTGAGTTGCTTCAATGTTGTTGTGAGGTTTTCTAAGTGTAAGTTTTAGAACTAATTAAAAAAAAAACCATATGAATTCCAAAACGCATGCATGGTACCTCAATGGATAGAGGATTCGGTGATGAATCTATCGATATGAACTCCGCTCAGTTATGTGCCATGAATGGCAGGGTTTACACCCCTAGAAGACACAGAGAAACATTGATTTTCCTGTAAGAGGGCTAATTCTCTATTTTTTAGGCCCTCGATCGAGGTATTGAGCTCGATTGAGGTATTAACATCCCTCGATCAAGGTTTTTAAATAAGCTCGATCGATATTTTATTAAACCCTCGATCGAGCTACCGTTTACACCTCTTTTTATATATTTTTTTTCACAGGGACCTCGATCACGACCTTAAAACCTTGATCAAGTTTTTTTTAAAACCTAGATCGAGGTTTTTTTAAAACCTAGATCGAGGTTTTCTTAAAACCTAGATCGAGGTCTTAAAACCTAGATCAAGGTATTCTTAAAACCTAGATCGAGGTTTTGTTAAACCCTTGATCGAGGTGTTATGACCTCGATTGAGGGTTTAAAAATTACTTGATCAAAGTATGTTTTTGTGTTTTTTCTGAAAGTGGATTGTCAAAAAGTGTAACCCAGCTCCATGGATGCACCCAGCAGGAAATCGCGACACAGAGTGAGGCTTTGGAGATCACGATGAAGTTAGAAGCTTCACCAATCAGAGAGAATGAAGTTGGCATGAACCAAATTCAGGCGCAAGTGACGAACTTGACGCTGCAATTACAAGACATTAAGGAAGCAAAAGAGAGTCAAGAAGATATTTGGTGCACTCATTTTCATGCAGATGAATATACTAAAGATACTTTCCCTACCTTCTGGAATTATCTGCTATCTGGAGAGTCGATTCCACTAAGTTGTGGCAGCGTACCATGGTGTCGCATATGTCAAGTATATGGGCACCGATACGATGAGTGTAGCTACATGCAGAAGATAGTATCAAAGCTAGCCAACCTATATTGTTCCTTTTGTAAATCAGTGGGGCATTAAGATAAGGATTGTCGTGCATATGATCTACTTCAGGACAAGACATATGATTCTTATCTTGTGAAGGGAAAAGATCATCATGTAGTACAACAACCTCAGGTGGTGAACTCTCAACCAAAACAAAAGTATACACCACCACCGTCGATCCAATTATACCATCGCAACCATAGCCACAGTTTGCACCATAACCACAGTTCGCACCGCAGCCGCAACCATAGTTCGCACTATAGCCGCAGCCACATTTCGCATCGCAGCCGTAGTATAACCAAATGGCGATGTTGCTTCTGTAGCCACAATATTTTCAAGCTACTCAGTATGTTCAACAGTAGTCGAATCCCCCACCGCAACAGATGGCTCAGCCACAGTATCAGGAGCAAAGAGGATTTCGTGAAGGATTCCGAGGAAGAGGAGGAGGACGTGGTCGTGGATCAGTCCAGTGTTATAATTGTAGGACATTTGGGCACTACCAGAGGGATTTCCCACACTTGCAGTTTTCATCTACATATTGTATGACGATTGATCATACTGTTGAAAACTTCCCACAATTAATTGCACAATAGCAGGCCAGGAATGTTCCTCAATTGCAGAGCCTGAATTAGGTACAGACTCAGAACCAGTTGCAGAACTAGGTGCACCATCAAGTTACACTCCAAAATCAGACGGTGAGTCAACCTATGAACCCTCTAGTAAACCAGAATCTGCCAATGACTCAAAATCCACCGATGAACCAGAATCAAGGGCCGATGGTTGCGGTGATCTCAGCAGAGCCCAGGACAGAGGCTGTTGATGTTGCTGTGGTCACCCGTGCAGGAGCCACAACAAGAGAGGATGGGACCTGCCCATAGATTCAATTGGCTGGATAGAAGAAGGCATTATTCGATATCACAACTGAAAAGGAGACATTTCTTGGAGCCCGAGATGCAATCGGAAGAAATCTTAGTAAGTCACCTATCTATGAAATGCCTTCTACTTTTGATTCTTTGTTGGAGGTAGGACCATCGTGGCAGAATGGTACCTTGCAACATTTCTTTGAGAGATGCTTATCACTGGCCAAAGATCTAGATGCTCTAGCCGATATTGAATGTTTGCTGCACCACCCGGGTAAGGACCAGAAGGAGTCCGCAGTGAATTCTCTCGATAAGAAAAAGACAGGTAAGGAAATGCAGATGAAAATTCATATCAGATACTATGAGGTTGACTCAGTCATCTTGGATCTGGGATCTTATGTGAATATCCTAGCAAATCAGACTTGGTAAAAGATGGGGAAGCTGACATTGGGTTGGTCCCTTATGCAATTGCGATTGGCTAATCAAGCTAAAGTACAACCAATTGGACGTGTATCAAACCTGGTCGTGGATGTCGAAGGTATGAAAAATTATGTTGACTTTGATGTGACTAAAGTTGTTAATGGTAAATGATCCTATCCTGCACTACTGGGGATTGGATGGGCCAATGACAGCATGGCAGGCATTAACTTCAAAAAGTGGATGATGAATTTTGAGAACCAAGACATTAGGGTCATCACACCTATGGATCCCAACGAAGGAAGGCGATACATTGAACCAGTAAAGGATGAGGTTTTCCGAGGATGGGATCACGCTTACAATATCTCTGAATATTATATCCACCCCACTGCTGATGGAGAACTTGGATGGTGCAGCTCTAGTTCTACATCTTTTGATTCTGATGATGCGCTGGAAAATTGGTAGAACCGAATGCATGAAGTATCATTTAGGAAGTTTGGCTTGCTCAAATAGTCACTCTGCCATTTCGTGTTTGAGACTATTGAGTTACCAATTTATGAAGGGCAATCTAAATTGTCTGCATTTTTAGTGGAGTTTGAAGAGAAGGTATTAGAGCCACAGTGGTTGTTGACACTAAAGGAGGCATTGAATTCTACTCCCACATGTTGGTGGGCGACTCATAAAAAGTCAATTACTAAATGGGCTCAGTGTCGACGGTTGATGACAGTTCGCTTCAGTGACATAGAATTGTATCAAACTGGGCGGTATGATGGGTGCAGTGGCCCTAGTAGTCACCTGACGGAATGCCAAAACTTATGGGCATCACGACCAAAGGATGAATGGGTCCATGCATTTATTCACACCTTGGATGAAATGCCAAGGTCTTGGTATGTAGTAGCGGAGCTACGCAGAGAGGTCACCACTTGGGAGGTATTGACAGTTTGCTTTGCACAGAAATTTAGCTTCGCAGATGCTAATCTCGACGTCCATAATGCGCTGCAGATTATTCGTGATGTGGTATTAAAAGTAGTACCGATTGCATATCCGGTGGACCCACGTGAGCATTGTCACCTAAAATCAATTATGGAATGCTACAAGATATCAGGTGAACCTGAAGAAAATGATGAGCTATGGAATATCAACATTCCGAAGACAGAAGGGAGCAGGGCTGTCACGGCACTAGATATTCCAACTAACCCGATGAGCCATCCACTGAGGATCAGAAAGGTTAACATTGGGATGGAAGAGAACCCAAAATTTGCAAGTGTTTGGGACTATTGGGACGAGGAGACCATGGCAAAAATCACAGACCTACTACATGAATTTCAAGACCTATTTTCAACCAAATTCTCTGAAATGAAAGGAATACTGGGTGGTCTAGGAGAGATGAAGATCCCTTTAAATCCAGACGCGAAACCAGTAAGACAAAGGCCATATTGCTTGAATCCATGATACAAGGAAAGAGTTAAAGCTGAGTTGGATAGGATGTTGGATGCGGGGATCATTGAGCTCGTGGAGGAATCCGAATGGATCAGTCCCATGGTAGTCCAGGACAAGAATATGGGTGAATATTGGATCTGTGTTGACTTAAGAAAACTAAATGATGCCTGTATGCATGATCTGTTCCCTACATGATTCATAGATGAAGTAATTGAAGGAGTAAGTGGTCAGGAGATGTACTCTTTCACACATGGATTTTTTGGTTATCACCAGATACAGATCGCCAAGGAGGATCGACATAAAATGACATTTGTCACCGAGTGGGGCTGCTACCAATACACCATGATGCCGTTTGGGCTAAAGAACGCGCCTGTCATTTTTTCCATAGTTTTTGTCACAGCATTTAAGGATTTCATTTAGAAGTTCCTATAGGTATATATGGATGATTGAACCGTGTATGGTCTAATCAAGGATCATTTGGCAAATTTGCGACTAATGCTGGAAAGGTGCCGATAACATCAAATCGCGCTGAACTCAAAGAAGTGCATTTTTTGTGCACCATTCAAAATGTTGTTGGGCCATATCGTGTGCAAGCAAGTATTATTGGTTGATCCTATGAATATAGCGCTCATTTTGAGCTTACCACCACCAACCAATGTGAAGATGCTTCAAGCGAAATTGGGGCACACTAGGTACTATCACAAATTCATTAGGGGATATGCTGCAATTACTGCCCCTATGGATAAAATACTGAAGAAAGATGTTGTCTTCATATGGAGTCCAGAATGTCAAGGTAGCTTTGACACGTTGAAGGCCAAGATGGCTTCAGCGCCGATACTTGTGTTCCCTGACTGGAACAAATAGTTCCATGTTCATGTTGATGCATCTTCGATTGCACTGGGAGTAGTGCTTATGCAGTCGGGAGAAGGGGATATGGATCACCCAATCACTTTCACTAATCAGAAGCTGTCATTTGCTAAGAAGAACTATACTACCACAGAAAGAGAAGGTTTGGCGATGGTCTATGCATTGCAGAAGTTTAGGCATTACCTTCTAGGAGGTCACTTTAATATGTTTACTAACCATTCTGTGTTGAAGTATCTGGTCAATAATCCCATGTTGGGGGGGAAGATATGTCACTGGATACTTCTCTTTCAGGAGCTTAATTTTGAAATAATTATGAAGCCTGGTCGCCTGAATGTTGACCCCGATCATTTATCCAGGATCGAGACAGGTGAAGAGCCAACAAACATTGAGGAGGTACTGTCAGATGTACATTTGTTCAGAGTTGGTGTCGAAGATGATTATTATGACCAAATCATTCATTTTTTAGCAACGGGAGTCATGTCAACATATTTTTCAACAAGTCAAAAGAAGCAGCTAGTATTCAAGGCCCCATACTTCTAGTTTATTGTGGGAAGTTATACATGCTCAGACCGGATGAAATCTTGCGGTGATGTGTCTTTCCACATGAACAAGGGCTGATCTTAGCAGAAGCCCACGCGGGAGTTGCTGGGGAGCACTATGGAGGGCGCAAAAAAACAAGGAAGGTGCTTTGTGCCAGTCTACAATGGCCTACATTAGATAATGATGTGACAAATTATGTGCGGACCTGCAATGTTTGTCAACGCACTAGGAAACCATTGCGGCGAGATGAGATGCCACTAGATCCATAGGTAAATTTGTAACCTTTAGATAAATTGGCTATGGATTTTGTGGGTCCAATCAACCCACTGGGGAAAAGAACTGGTACACTATACATAATCACAACAACAAACTACTTGACCAGATGGGCCGAGGCTCCACTAGTCGTGGATTGTATTGTTGCGACAGCAGCAAAATTTATATTTGATAACATTGTGACGTGGTTGGGATACCCAAGGATATTGATGAGTGACCAAGGAACTCATTTTATCATTCGCACCATAAGAGCGTTGAGGGAGGAGTTGCAGATACAACATAAGAAAAGTACACCCTATCATCTACAGGAAAATGGGACTATAGAAGCATTCAGCAAGATCTTGGAGCATGCACTTACAAATCTATGCAACGCTAACTGAGATGACTAGGATTTGAAGATTCCAACAGTACTGTGGGAATATCACACCACTTGTAAAATATTGACGGGGAAAACACTGTTTGAATTGGTATATGGGAAAGAGGTAGTCATGCCTATGGAGTATATCATTCCTAGTTTGCGTATTGCAGTAGCGACAGCTTCTAGAAGAGCACGCAACCCAGTTGCTACAGCTTGAAGAAGATGTTTTCATCATAGGGTTCCATCAGCACATTGAGAAGGATTGATAGAAGGCATGGCATGATCACCATATCAAAAACAAACAGTTTCAGCAAGGAGATTGGTATTTTTATACGACAATAAGTTCTTAAAGCATCCAGGTAAGTTATAGATGCACTAGTTAGGTCCTTATCTTGTTAATTCTATTACCTCTGGGGGTGCAGTTCAATTACAACAGTTATATAGGGTGGTATTACCAAAGCTTGTGAATGGCAGCTGCTTGAAGCCCTATCAGATGGGGGAAGCACCGCATAATGCTTGAGGCACTGCGCAATGAAAAAAAAATGGGGGTAGGATAGGTAGAGAGAGGAAGGGCACACCAGAAAGAAGGGGTTGCACAAGAATCAGAGTCATTAGCGCATTTAGGAAGACAGATGCGAAGGCCGCATGGATGCAATTTAGTCAAATCAATAATAAATATAGGCAATTAAAAGGTGTTAGCCGACAATGATTGGTGAAGTGGCATGCATTTATGGTCGATCCAACCATTGGATTGACAGGATCACCGACGGATTCGGGTCGTTAATGACATATTTGGTCATGATGGCTGCGACCGATTTGGTAATGATGAAGGATGGATCGATGGAATTCTATATGAGGATGCTCAGCACGGGCTTAGAGCATCACTGTGCTAAGCAAATTGATGAGATTGCAGAGATCAGTTTTTAGAGCGAGTTGTGTGTGTTGCAGAGAGAAACAAAGGGTGCATGATAACTAGCTCAATGCGGTATAGTGGTGCGGCATGCTGAGAACCCTGACACTGTGGAAATCTTGAGTCAGAAGGAGTTCCCTATTCGACCAACTTCCATTGTTGAGGAAGTCATGAGTATGTCGGTCGGATCATCATCAATTTCACAGGGGAAGCGGAAGGCCTAGAAGCCAAGATCCATGCCACTGTAGAATAGGCAGACACGAACCTCCATTAGAGCACAAGGAGAGGGAAATGCATAGACAGGGCCATCCACATTGGGGGCTGTGGAATCTATGCCAAAGGGAGTTTCCATTAGAGATATCTTGGGGTATGTTTCTCCCACACGACCTGGTTCCATGCCCATACACTTGACCAAAAAGCAGAAGTACCAGTCGAAAGTGGCACCGCTGCTAAAAGGAATGGTGTGCACCATTGACATTGACCTAGAATTGATGAAGATGAAGTACAAGGATCATGATTTGTTGTTGTGGAAATATGTAGCGGATGAGCCCTACGAGTCATTTCCTTCAGTTACTAGAGGGCCCATCATGCGTATTCCGCACCCATGGGCACAAGGGATGGATAAATATGGCTTGCTGGGGCTCATCAACATGCTGCATTTTGGGTGGTTGAATGAAGAAAATGCGTGTGTCAAATAGCTTTTGGTGTGTTTTCATGGAGGAACGCTCTGGTTGGAGACACCAATCATGATTATGGTGTACTTGATTTCAGAGATCACGGGGTTACCCAAGGATGGGCCATATCCATCACAATATTTCAAAGGAAGGGATAATGACAAGCATCTTGCCGCACGATTGAAGGAGCGGTACGATTTTCAGCATGATGGTCAAGCATATCACATTGACAACATTAACGATAGGACAATGTGTTTTGGTGCACGGATTTTGGCAAGTAAAATTGTCAGAAAGAATCAATCGATTCAGTGCACTTTGGGGGTGCTTGCATGCACACAGCAATGTGCCGAGGGAGTCCAAATGAACTGGTCCCTCTTTTTGTTAAATTAGTTGACTGAGGATGCACTCGTTGTTCAGGTCGGGGAGTGTCCTTTCACTTATAGCTAGTTGTTGATTTTACTTGCATTGGTGGCATGGATGGAGCCAGAGGACTACCAAAGAATGACTAGTGAAGCCTTTAAGGTGTGTAAAGGCACATGGTACCAAAATTTGTGGTGGGTAGAGGATCCCAGTCGACAAGCGGATTGTGCAATCCATTTTTGCGTCTACTGGGAGGCGTTACAAGAAGCAGTGGTCAAAGTTTCACGGTTATAAGATGTAGCAGTAGTAAAATATCAGCACATTATGCGGTTCGCTATCAGGCCACATACTATTCAGATCCAGGCTCGACCCAATCCTGATAAGCAATGGCTCCCAATGGCCTATTAGCTGACCAATTAAGAATTGGATGCAATGGTTCAAGATTGGCATACCAAGTGGCGCGAACCAATAAGTGCGGAAGAAGTGTTGACGGGGCCACCAACAGATGCCCTTGAAGAAACTATGCAAAAGGAGAAGAGTCATCATGATTATGATGGAGAGTCATCAACCGACATCGATTTGGAAGCACAATGCATCTTAGAAGAGAGTAGGAACAAGTAGCTAATGGAGCAGGATGCGGGAACTAGCTCCAGATTAGTGATGGAGGCACAAATACAATGACTCATTGAAGTTGTCATAGATTCATTTGATACAACAGCAAAAGCGATGCAGCAGTACACCTAGGAAGATTTTACTAAGGTACACACCGAGTTAGATTCCATCTATCATGTTGTTTCACACATAGGACCGAAAAGTGAAACTGTGCAAGAGTTTGCGTCGATTAGCACTAAGCCACGGGTCAGGAATGTTCATGTTCCCCCAACTGCAATCGACGCTGGAAAATAAGAGGTGACCTCTGCACTGCAATAGCTGTAGAGCATCATTGTGGACATCAACAAGCTACTGAATCCGACCTTAGTACACATGCAATGCATTTCCAACCAAGAGTTGGATGATAGACAAAAGGAGCTCATCAACCAGTACTTGCGGTCGCAAATTGAGGAAGAGGAAATGTAGAAGGAAGTCGAGGAATTGCGACAGATAAAGGAGAAGCTAACAATAGAAAAAGAATAGGAGATTGCAGCATTGAAAATGGTGTAGGAAGAGATGAAGATGAAATACGTAGAAGAAATAATAGCACTGAAGAAAGCAACTGACTGCCTTATTGTCGAGAAGATGCAGCTCTTCACTAGTTAGGGACAGGTAGAAGAGACCATTACAAATGTCTGCTAGTACATACATGAAAGCACAACAGAGCTGAATGCTGTTGCTAAGTCCAAGCAACTTGGAGAAGTCATTGCGTAGCTCTAGTCGGACAACAACTTGTTGAATGCTATGGTTTACCCAGACACACTGCCGGAGCAGGTTGCAAAACGAAAGAGTGCCATTGACGAGATAGTGGCACAATTTGAGGAGACGAAACAGGAAGCCAAGAAGATCATGGAGGCGACGATAAAATTTTAGGTTATTTTCGTTAACGATGAACAGTTAGAGAAACTTACAAAGAAATTGCAAAAAGCCGAGAACCAGTTGGCAACGTTGAAGAAAACATTAAGAACAATTTTGTCACTTGTGTCAATCATGAGGTCTGAGGAACTAAAGGAGTTACAACGACGATTTGGAAAATCACAAGAGCGACAGTGGAAACGTAGTGGCCAGCTTGACGAGTTCCAAGAAATTGGAGCCCAACTATCGGTACAAGCAGTCGCTGCGTTGCAGCTTGTACGAGACGTCTAGAAGGAAGTCAATGCCAAGATGGTTGAGCACCCATTAAAATAAGATTTGCTTGCATGTCAATACCTTGCTGCGAAAATCAAGACGTAGGTTTTAGAAATTTCTCAGCAATACGAAGACTTCAAGATAAAAATCAAGCAGTACACCAAGTCCACTTGACGTGGCTTGAGGACGAGCCACAAGCCTATGTTGGGGGCCTATTCACAAGGGGTTGGGGTAAGTTGCGCAGCATCATGGATGCTGTGCAAGCCCATAAGACACCGCGCAAGACAAATACAGTGCGATAGGTGGGAGATAGACTACTTTTGATTATTTTGTGTTGCTTTTTGTACTTGTTGACCATTTTTTGTGGATATTGGTCATTAGTCAGTTAAATTAGTTAGAATTTAGTTATAAGTGGACCATGAATGTAAAGGTGCAAGCATATATATATATAGATAAATTGTGAATGAGAAATGTATGCATGTATTGGTGTATCAAGAGAGAGAGAATTAGAGAGAAAAAATGTTATCTATCTGGAGATGAATTGTTATCTGTTTTGATCTGTGGTTGATTGCGTAGAAGTAATATGATAAGATGGATGCTGATCTGAATCACCATTATCTTCTTTTGTCTTTTTCCATCTTCCTGTTCTTGCAAATCTGATAATGAATGCTAAGAAAATCTGAAATGTGGATCTATAAAGCGATGTTTTACTATTTATAAATGCCGTCATATTTTTCAATGTGTTTTCACACTGGTAGATTTGTTACAGTTATGAATGAATGATGCACAATGATGAATGGTTCTGTTAAATAAGTTTATCTGTTCTGGTCATTAAGTTGATGAATCATTGATTCCATAAACCTGCTCTATACCGCGGAAACTTGGTTCCTTCATCCCTCCCTTGAACATCTCGGGTGAGACTTCATTTGCTCTACGGGTGTTGTTGGATGGGGTAAAAAGTGTCTGGGCCAATGCTCAGGGAGATCGCGATGAGCTGGGTGTTGACAGAATGGGAACCCATGTCGACCAGGTTTTGTTGGTGAGCTTTGCGCCAACAATATATATATATATATATATATATATATATATATATATAACTGAATATAACAAAACTCCATTTAATAATAAAATTTACATGTAATACAAAAACAAAAAAATGAAAATAATGCCTTGTTGCTTATGTTACAGTTGATTTTACCACACATGGTAGATCACATATTTATGGCCTTCCCTGTCCCTCTGCAAGCTCTTTGGACCCCATGGACTATTTTTGTACCTTTGATGTTTCCAAGATCATCCCTAAAAACATGCATTATTTTCCATACACGACTTTTAAATCCATTCTCGTGTATATATGCGGATATAACCCTTAAACTCGCGTACATCGGGATGTGTGCAAAAGGCCAAATAGTTTTGGAGTTTTCCTTGATGTGGATCTGAGTCACTTGTCTCTTGGCCTTCCATATTCCTTGAGATCTCTCGGATTTGACCTTCCATTACCCCATTGAAGCACTATATAAGGAACCCTTTGGATACATTGAAGAAGGGAGGAATTGAAGAGCAATACAACTATAGTCCATTGTTACCGAAGCTTGATTATACTTGAGTTTGCATCCCTTTATCCCTTGGAGCACTTTGTGTTCTTCCCAAGCTTTCCTTTGCTTGTGAGCTTGCTATCGAGAGATGGAGGATTGAGGTAGTGGAGGCCCAGGTGGAGGAGTCAGTTTCTCCGGTTCGAAGACGTGCCGACAGAGGTTGTCATTCTTGTAATCTCTGATTTATATTAATAGAAATATCTTTTCCTATCCAATGATGTGCATTTAAATGAATATTGAATCCATGGATGCTTTTAATTGCTTATACATTATTGATTATATATGCTAGAGTAGGTCTAACATCATTATATAGCATGCCTATCTTGTTTGTTGATTGTTGAGAGAGCAAATTGCTAACACAAGCGGGATTGGAAATGCTCAACGGGGATCTACATCAACCATCCAGAATAAGGTAGGTTTCGAGATCCTTTAGTGTTAGATGTTTTATTTCTCTTGCATATGGGAAGGGATTGATTTCTGTGGTTACTCTATCTGTTGTGGTACACCAATCCATAGGAAGTTTTCTACATAACAGCTTAGCCAAATCTGCCAAGGAAAAAAAATCCCCAAAGAAATTCTAAAACCCAATGATAGCCCTACCCTTGAATTCAAAACCCATGGCTCTCTCAAATCACCAAGTCACGAGCGCGTTCTTGGATTGACAAGGAAGAATGAGGCATGTCAATGAAGAATTAGGCGCGACAATCAAGAAATATATTTTATTTTAAGACCGATTATAATCCATGTAGATTATTTATTTAAACATAGAAGGAATAAAACTATGGGATTCAATGATGTAGAAAATTGAGATTTCATTCCATGTTCGTATAGCGATGCTTTTTCAAATAAATTGTTGCCCCGCTAACTTCAATTTAATGAAATTCAATTTTAGTTTTAAAAAAGGACGAGGAGACCTATAAGGTAGAGTTATTCATTGTACATCAATATTCCCATGAATTGATTCGGTATTGCAATGGGAGGAAAGATAATCCCGGTAAACTGCAATTCCATCATGTGTCTCTGCTAATATTCTCTCCTACTCATGCGGTAGAAAAAATCAACGTAGAATTTCATCTAACACCATTTTGTAGAGTTTTCCTTCGATTACCTGAAATTCCACAGTTCTAATGACCAATTACTTCTTCTGACTCATGGTGAATTCTTCTCGTTCTTTTCCTGTCGTCAAAAATTGGATAATTTGCTCGTAATGGCCATCCACCATTCCGATCTTAAACAACTGTGCATGAGGTAGGCCATCCTCAATGCTGCTTGGATATTTGCATGTCTCTATCCTTGATGGATGATCAGATAATACGTTAAACCAACCTGGCTTCACAATTATCTCAAAATCGAACTCTTGAAATAGTAGTAACCATTGACAAATATTCACCCCCAACACATGCTTGTTAACCAGGTACTTCAATGTTGAGTGATCCGTAAACATTTTGAAATGTCCTCCCAACAGGTAGTGGCAGAATTTTTGTAGTTCATGTACCATCTCCAATCCTTCCCTCTCCATTGTTGTGTAATTTCTTTCTATAGTAGATAATTTTAGACTTGCGAATGTGATTGGGAGATCAATCGCTCCTTCCCCTGGCTGTGCCAAAATATCTCCTAATGCAACTAATGAAGCATCGACATGGACGTGAAACTCCTTCGTCCAATGCAGAAATACCAATATCATTGTTGTGACCATTTTCTTCTTCAGAGTATCAATACTTCTCTGACATTCATCATTCCATTCGAACTTTGCATCCTTCTTTAACAATTTCTCCATTCGTGTTTTTATTGTTGTGTATCCCCTTATAAAATTTTGATAGTATCCTGTGTGACCAAACATCACCCTTAGTTGTTTTATTGTCGTTGGTGCGGGTAGCTCGACAATTAACATGATCTTGGAAGGATTGACCAATATACCTTCCTTGCATACAATATGTCCCAACAAAATTGCAAACAAAGCACAAAATACACGCTTCTTTAGATTTAGCGAGATCTAATGTTGTCGACATCTTTCTAGCATCAAATGAAGGTTCGCAATGTGGTCTTTTAGCAACCCATAGGTGGTCCAATCATCCATATAAACTGCCAGGAATCTATGAATAAAATCCTTAAACATAGAGACAACTATCCTTGAGAAGATTGCAGGTGCATTCTTGAGACCAAACGACATCACTGTGTACTGAAAACATCCCCACTCTATTACGCAAGTGTTCTTCTTCCTATCCTCCTTCAAAAATATTATCTAGTGGTAGCCTGAATATCTGTCTGTGAACGAGTAAATATCTTGTCCTCCGACTCCTGCCAATAATTCTTCAGTGAACGATGTTGGGAATAGATCATGAATACTTGCGCCATTCAACTTTCTTAGCTCAAATATAGATCCATATTTCCCCCGTCTTTTTGTCATGTACGACCATCAGACTGATCCACTCTCACTCTTCCATGGGTTCGATAATTCCAGCATCCATCATCTGTTCTAGTTCATCTTTGGGATGTTCCTTGTATCGAGGGTTCAATATGCAAGGTCATTGCTTCACTGGTTTTTCTCCTGGATTTAGAGGGATTTTCATTTCTCCCTAGTCTCTTGAAATCCCTTTAAACTCAACAAATATTGTCGAAAATAAATCCTGGAATTCATGCAACATATCAACGATCTTCGTCATCGTTGTCTCATCCCAACAATCCCCAACATTAGTGAATTTCGGGTCGTCTGTCATCCCAATATTGACGTTTCTTATCTCAAGTGGTTGTTTGACTTTATTAGATGGTATTTCTAGTGCTGCAATATCCTGAATTCCCTATGATTTTGAGATGTTGATAGCTCTTGGATCATCCTCATCGTCAGGCTCTCCTGTCACATTGTAGCATTTTGACATTAACTACGTTACTGGCATCTCCTGCGATCTCGTTGGTAATACCACCGGACATATTTCCAACATGATATTGTGGATGTGTTTAAGTGCACTATGTATGACCGGATCGTCATTCACAAAGCTGAAAGTATGACTAAAGTTGAAAGCTAATTCTTCCCACGTTGTAATTTCCCTTCGTAGTTCTGTCGAAACGTACCATCTCTTTGGTATTTCGTCTAACGTATGGACAAATGCATGGGACCATTACTCCCTTGGCTTCATTACCCATGAAGTTTTGGATACGACCATATGATCATTGGGATCATTCCTTCCATCATATCTCTTTCCTTGGTAGTGCTCTACTTCCCCAAATCGAACTTCCATTAGTCTACGACATATCTTGCACTCTTCTATCGAGGTCTTGTGTGTATCCCACCATCTTGTTAGAGTAGCCTTCATCGCTTCTTCCAATGCAAACAATCGATGAGGCTCTAATGCTTTATACTTGAATTCGTCAATAGAACCAGCCAATTTAGGTAGCCCTTCATATGTTGGCAGTTCGATGACCTTTATTGCGACCCAACACAACGATTGAGTGACTCGTCCACATTTTCTAAATGATACTTCATGTAACCGGTTCTGCCAGTTCTCTAGTACATCATTAGAGCTTGATGATGCAGAGATAGTATTTCAATAGCCTAGTTCTTCGTTTGCGGTGGGATTGATGTAGAATTCTGAGATATTATAGGCATTATCCCAGCCTCCCACAACTTCCTCTTTCACTTGTTCGACATATCTTCAGCCTTCACTGGGATCTAATGGGGCAATTATCTACATGTCACAATTCTCAAAATTTATTACTATTTTCTTGAAGTTGATAACTGCTAGATTGTATTTTTCCCAGCCAATCCCTAATGGTGCGGGATATGAGCTAATTTCATCGACTATTTCAATAATGTTGAAGTCTGCATATGTCTTAAGTCCCTCCACTTCGACAAGTAGGTGCGATACTATGCCAATTTGTGACATCCTGGCATGATTTGCTGGTGGTATTTGTACAGGAGACCAAACCAACTGTGGTTTCCACATCCTTTCCCATGTTTTATTTGTAATGATATTTACGCCTGATCCAAGATCCAAGATGATTGAATCCACATCATAATCACCGATCTGGATGTTCATCCTTATTTCCCTTCCCTCTTTCTTATTATGTAAAGAATTCACTGATTGATCATGTCGCCCTTTCTCCTGTCGAAACAAATATCTTTCTATTTATGCTAATGCATCGAGATATTTTTCTAGCGACAGACAACTTTCTAGAAAATTTTGCAATTTGCTAACCTTCCATGATGATCTGACATAGCCGTCGAATCAAAGGTTGGTGGAATTTCATAGATAGGAAACTTACTAGTGTTTCTATACATTATGTTTCTAGTGTCTAAGAAAGTTTATTTCTCATCGTCAATGTCGAATTATAAATTCTTTCGAGCCACTGGTCGAATATTTGGCAATCGACCATCAACTCCTGTCATTGCTCCTCTTCGAGTTATCACTCTGACATCTGTTGGCTGAGTTCTGGGTTCCACCGATATCTTTCCTACAGTTGGTACATGATTTTGATTCTGAGTCTGGTTTGTATTTTGGTTTGGTTGTGGTTATGGTTGGTTCTTGGCTTCCCACTTCACAATCAACTGCGGGAATTCTTCGATAGTGTGATATGCAGCACTGTAATAAGTACATCAAGTATGTAGATTCATCTAGTCTCTCTGGTGATGTCTCAAAACTCCACAATTATAGCATGTTACTAGTCTAAAACCTCATCCCATGGCTCCTCCATGACCAAAGTCTCCATTGCGACCTCCGTGGAATCCTCCTTGGAATCCTACTTGTGGTTGATACTCTGGTTGGTTGAACTGTTGTTGTTGATTAGTCTTCGGTTGAACATACTGTGGTTGAGTATACTACATATGAGTATACTACGGTTGTTGTTGGTTATACTGCATCTGATTGTAAGTGGTTCTGACTGAGAGAACTGCGTTTGCATTTGCGGTCTTTCTGTTGGTCGATGTTCTTCTCCTTTCATAAATTACGTATCCATGGTTCTCTCTTGGAGCAAGTTGTATGCTCTGCAGTCGTTTTATTCATGACCAATCGATCGACAAAATTTACAAAACAAATTTGTTGGCTTCAACACAACCTTCTGAAGGTATACACATTCCTTGGACCGATGTCCTCTAGCATGACAAATTCGACACCATGGTAGTCTTCCTTAGCTTAGTTCATTAGGGGATCCATCCTATAAGTATTCATGAAAGTACAAACATTGATCCTTATGATGCCCTTCTGTTTGAAATCGACTGAACCATACTTCTTCATGGACTTATTTTCTTTTCTTGATATCTTGCAGCTAGATAGTAAGGTTCCCCAATTGTGGCTAGATCTGGTTCATGCCAACCCCCGTTTCTCCAATTGGTGAAGCTTCCAACTTCATCGCAATCTCCAAAGATTCTGTCTAGGATGCAATTTTTTGTTGCATTAATGGCATACGAATGTGTGGTACCAAAGCCATGATAAACCATTATTTGTGTTGGACATCGTTCATTCCAAAGCTTACGTTAGCCATGAGCGTCTTGAACCGCTCATCAAAATCTCATACAAACTCATTCATATATTTATTTATTTCCTTCAACTCGATAATGTATTGCGACTTGGATTTTGGATTTTTAAACTCCTCGATTTCATGTACCAATCCAATGCTCAAGGTCAAAAGGTTGTCACTAGTTGTCCCTTCTGGATATTTTCGTCTTGTACTTGTTTTACAGTCCATACTGCAAGTTCGCATAGGAACCAATATTGCTCGGGATATTCGGTCCCATTTCCCTAGAACACGGGTAGTTTTACATCGTCACCCACCATTCTGGGTCTTCTTCTAGTATTCATTGATCCAATACTATTACTACTGTGCTGACACCCATGACAGTCTTGTGACGATCTTGCGTTTCTTCCTCCTGAATTCAACATAGTGCACATAGGTGTAGGTACGTTGTTTCTTTGGTTTGGTCCTTCCTCGGGCTTGGGTGTATCCTGTTCATTTCCTTTGTCACTGTAGGGTCACTTAGTCCTTTGTGGTCTATTCTCGTAGTTTCTTGTTCCAGTTGCACCAGGACTCTCCTTTTTACTACGCCTCTTCTCTTGTTGGAACCTCATCCCACTTCATAGGAGACCACTCTCTTCCTCAACTTTTCTCATAGTCTCATTGTACCTTCCATCCATCTAACCTGTATCATTCCATCCAACCCTTCCCTTCACGGTACCCGTAACCTCTGCACACAAGAGATTTACTCGTCAAAGTTCATCTTCATTATTTCTTTTTCACAGATGAGCATCTTAATCCACAGTTGTAAAGACAATATAAATCTTCCCCTTGGTCCCTTAAAGAATTCCCTCTTCATGTTGTTGTAGGAATTAACTGTGTCAACAACAAACTCAGTGATATATCCTTCCAAAATGTTGTCTATCCACACCTCGACAACTATTGAAGTTTTTTTGTTTACCCTTCACAGCTGTTGGATTAGTTCAGGGTCCCACTGATTAGGTTCACCCCCTTGGAAGTTCCTTTTCTGGAAAGTAAGCTGCACCAACCACTCGTATAGTATTATTGGAAACTCGACGAAGAAAATTTTGTGAATATTAGATTAGATGTATCTTCCCAACCACTCTTCCATTGACAATCTGGGATTCTGGTTTTCTTGAGTTGCAAACTCTTGGGTCTTCTTATCGAACCAGTCTTGGATCTCTGGTTTCATTGGATGCTACAACATGTCCTCTTCTTCCTCGCACTATGGTCCTAGCAACGAAACCATTTGTTAACACACGTTAGTCGACAGGGGCTCACTCCATAGACATGTCGATACCCATCGATGAAATCTCCTTAAACATCAACCCATACAGGTTTTACCCTAACCAGCAACACCTACGAAGCAGATGCAGTCTCACCTAAGATTTCTAAGGGAGGGTTGCAGGAACCATGTTTCCACAGAAGGAAGAGGACTTGCGCACTATGTCTTACTTTATTGTAGTGTTATTCAAAGATCCAGGGGTTTACACACATAATTAATGAGATCTATTTATCATCATTCGTAGTAATCATAGAAACATAGTCGAGATCAAATTAACAAAGACATCGACAAACATTAACCTAGTGGACACAACAAGACTTCACATCATTCAGATTCAGACATGAAAAATCATAGATCGCACCATTATGAATTCAAAAGATATGCAGAAAAGACATGAATTCCATCATCAACATCATCATTGTATTATCTTTAAAAATGCCTCGAAACAGACAAGCCTTCCTTGGTCGAAAAACCTTCGACTAGAAAATACATTAATCCATAGATCAATCAATCACATACAAGCAAAAATTTCTCTCTATTCAATTCTCTAATAAATCCATTGATCCCCCTCTAATGACTCTACTTCTAATTCTATTTATAGGCCTGAGCCTTTACAAAATTGTCCACATAGGCTCAATCTCTAACTACTTTGGACCAAAAGTCCTAACTAATGCGACAAAACCGACCACACTTTGTCGGTATCTTCTTCCACGCAATAGAATCTTCCGCCTGTCAATGTCTTCTTTGTTGCACCTTGTGCATCTCATCCCCTTTCCAACAATATGCATGCTTGGTCACGATAGATTTGGCAGACGAGTTTTATATCAAATTGAAAATTTCAATATATATTTTTGCACATATAAATTGAGCTTGGAGGCTTTCTTCATGAATCAAAATCTATTTTGTGTGTACAAAATCTAAGAAATTGAAGTGTTTGAATGAAATTGGATATAACAAGGATGTAAGATGTGTGAGAATAGTTTAGTTTCGACAACACAACTATTTGCACAAAATCAATTATTTAGTGTCTTAGGAACTTTGAACAATTATTTTGTAATTATTTGAGTTGAATATTTTAATATAAAAGGTTTATTTCAATGTTTTGGGGGCATATGAATTCAATGCCATTAATGAAAATTGATTTGGAGATCCAAACTTGTGAAAATGTCTTAAGAGGTAGAGCACTACCTATTTTCCCCCATTTCTCTCTTCTTTGCAACAATAGTTCTTTAACAAAACTAAAACAGGGTTGTAAGTGATTATTGGGTTGTTTATTCATCTTTTTAGAGACAAATTCATAGAGGAGGTTGGTAGAATATTTGGTTGAAACCTTTGGGAGCCCTAATCGTGTGTGCATTCTCCTTTTGTCGACGGATGGAGCGTGCAAATATGTCATTGTTCGAGAAATGGGTGGTCATGGGCCCATTTTTTAGGTTTATATTGTTTTCTCCAAAACTTGCACACATTTTTGTTCTCCATATCATACACACTTTTATAACTCATGTGTGTGTTTCTTTCTCCCTAGCGTGCATGTAATTTGATATATGAATCTCGAGCCCTTCCAATGCTAATGCTGCGGAACGCACACATTTTTTAGTTTTTCAAATCAGAAGCTTGTTTCAGAAAACTTCAATTGTATATAAAAGACCCCTCAACTTCATGCAAGGGGCCCATAACCTAACTCAATTAAAGTGGTTTCTATTGCACACATTGCAACGTAGTGGCAGACAACAATGGTCTTTCCTTCTTCACTCTGCATCTTTGTTTACAGGAAGCACAACTCTTCTCTAACAATCATTAAACTACAACTATCACTATACATATATTGAATAAGTTATATGATTGATTCCTAAGATATAGCTAAAAAAATTGATGACTATTGGAAGCTGGGTAAATTTTAGGGGCGAAATAGTTGGCTATTTTTTGGGTTTTTTAATATGTTTTTTATCATAATATTCGCCAAAATTTACACATTTCAGTGTTAATTGTATGTTTCATTTTTAATATTGGCCTACCTATCTATAAACATGTTTTTTTCAATCCAAAATAATAGCCTAAAATACTATACTTAAGTATAATATTAAAATCCTTAAAAAATACGGAAGCATTATTCTCCACATAACTATTACTATTATGGATCTTCTGGTTCAATGTATTAGATAAGCAAAATGTTAATAATTATCCTTTTGTTTGTTATTGTTAGTAGACAAAACTAATGTTGCAAATATTTACGCTGTAAGACATTTCAACAAGTGGGAGTCGACTCCCCAAATTTAATGTTTTTTTTTTTTTTTTTCCATCCGTAGGATGCTTTCGTCCGATGATTGGGGTAATCTGCCTCGTTGATCTTGATCTGCTGCCTAGAATTTCTGTCAATTGAAAGGATGGCCATTTAAACTGGCACCTTCTCCCTTAAAGGCACCTTAAATGCACATCAATCCCTGCCCTGCGGACACTCTTAGGCGGTGATGCCTGTCTCCATCTATCTCTGGGAGACTTCAATTTGTATTCCTCGAAGTTGGACCAGCATAAGAGTTGGTGCGAGGTACATGTATTCAATGGAAAACAAGTTTGTATTAAGTATCTTCATTGAAGTACAATTTCTTTCTTTTGAAAAACTGATGGGAGAACTGTGAGGGAAGTCCATATTTTGAATCTTTTTTCGTTCTTTCCGAACATTTTAGGCGATTTGGGTATTGCTACAATGTCCTTCTCTTAGTATTTTTGTTTTGAAATAACGCATGAAGGATTGTTTAATTGCGTTCAAAGCCTTTAACATTTCACAAATTTTCAGATGGTTGGTTTCTACTTTTTTTTAGGTTTTGTAACGGATATAAAAAAATATCTATCAGTTGGAATAGAATCATATTTAACTCCAAGGTTTCATTTGTGTTTGTGAGAGAACGCAGGCTTCAAAAAAGCTGTGAATTGTGCGTAGTTAAGATATCTGTAAGAAAGCAAAGAAATCTGAAAGGAAAGGAATGAAAGAGAACTGAGCAGAAGCAAATTTTTATGAATGCCGAAGCATTAATCCATGTAGTAAATGGTGT
Source organism: Pseudotsuga menziesii (assembly GCA_001517045.1). Classification (NCBI taxonomy): domain Eukaryota; kingdom Viridiplantae; phylum Streptophyta; class Pinopsida; order Pinales; family Pinaceae; genus Pseudotsuga; species Pseudotsuga menziesii. Next base: position 43,527 of record LPNX010018186.1, on the reverse strand, counting down.
TGATCTGCTTCTATTTTTCTTTGCTTTTGAAGGTATGGGGAACCATTTGGAGAATCTGGTTTACAGTCTGAAATAGAAGATTAAGGGATTGAAGTTCAAGAAGCCTTACAAAAAAATGGATAAGAGTGATAGCATGCGAATCAAAGCTCGAAGCAGACTTGTGTAGAAATTGATCGCCAAAACCCTATAGGCAGTTGATCAGCCCGGCAAGAAGGAAGTTGGTGTATGAAGATTTCTTATGAAAATACTCGATTTCTGAGCAGGTCATTGCAGGTGTTCTCAAGTGAAAGATTGGGATCTATATGGAGAAATAGAATCGAGTATGTGTAAGTAGGCTTTTATGAAGATTTCATAACAAGATTTTTCAAGTACTGATGTTAGAAGCATTTTGTAGAATCTTGAATAAACAATTAGTTATTTTGGGCAAAAATTGGGAACAATTATTTATATCCAGACCTGCAAGCAATCAAGCTGGTCTTCAAGAATTTCCAAAGCATCTCGAATGGAACAGGGGCTCCTCGCTTCCATGGATCCATCGACGCCCACTTCAGGCTCTGAGAGCTTGCCTCCATTTGAACGTCGTACCTAATATCCATCCATAGCAGAAGCTGCGTTTTGACCACTGATTTCACTATCATGCTGTAACACCCTCTCTATGGGGTCCTCAATTTTCACATGCAGATTGGATGCCTGTCCCAGTACCATTATTATCTCATCTGTCTCCATTGGTATTATGATAAGATTAATGATACCTAAGTGAAATCCAGGGGCTGTGGCCTTCGGTTACAATATTGATTCAAATCTTATGAATGCTAAGTAACTGACCAAGTACAATATGGAGATAGAAAGCTTGAAAACCTTGTAAATCCATGCAAAAGTAGAACTCCTCCTGGATGGAACGCACTCTTAAAAGAAAACTTGGGTTTATTATTGGCTAGTCCCACATATTCACTTTGTGCTTGTGTTCCACTTCTGTAATCTCTTTAATGAATGTTTTCTGTATCAAACTGCAAGTCCCTCCTGCAAACTTCAAGCCATCAACAAATTGCCCCATTGCCTCGAGAATATCCTATGATTCAGAGCACAAAATATAGAAAGAACTTAGTGAAAGCTGTTGTCGTGAAAAAATATCCTGATCTTCTATTTCTAATAAGAAAATCTAGTTCTTAAAACCCCGTGATTTGTATATAAGCAAAGGTCTCGGATTCGATACAATGTAATAGACTAGGAAAAAATGCAAAAAATAAACAATGCAAACCTCGAGGCGGGTAAGATCCATGAAAGAATAACTGGGGGCCCTGATTTCTGTGAGTCCATAATGGCGAGGCTTCTCTAGCCTCTCTTTGTCTTTGTCCTAAAAAAAATGGTTCCTTGGATACATTGCCATCCTGAATTCTTGTATGGGCTGTACCATTGCTTAAGATTCTAACAGACGCCTATCCCAAGGACTGCCAAATGTTATGGATTTCTTCTTTCAATATAACAGATGCCTAGCCCAGGGAATACCAAATGTTATGGATTTCTTCTTTCAATATAACAGATGCCTAGCCCAGGGAATACCAAATGTTATGGATTTCTTCTTTTCAATATCACAGATGCCTAGCCCAGGGACTGCAAAATGTTATGGATTTCTTCTTCCACTTCCACTGGGGGAGGAGGAGAAGTGGCCGTTATCTGCCCTCGGAAAACCTGTTAGAAAGAGCTTATCACCCATTAAAATAAAATTAAACGAGTTTAAAAATGACAAAATAAAATAAAATTCATCTTTAGGTTAATCCTAAAGCTCACCAATCGTCCTTCCAATACAAGTTCAAGTGACAGAGTTTCTAAGGAAGAGCTCGTCATTCAAATTTTAACCACTTATACTATGAAACGAGAACTTGACACAGTTCTCGTTTTTCTCTCTCCTAATTTTAGTAGCTATTATTACCTCCGTTTCAAAAAGGGTTGATACCAGTATCATACATTTTAATTTTGAGGCATTTTTTAGGCCCTTTGAATCGTCTTTGTCGTAAAATATTTTTAATTTCTATTTTCAAGTGTGTTTTTAAGAAATTTAACAAAATAACATACATTTAGAAGCAAATTATAATGGAAACCATATACATTTTGCAATTTTTTCTTTAAAATAAGACATTTTATGGACAAAATAAGACATTTTTATTGACAAAATTGTAAAAAAATCCAGAAAATAAAGATATTTAAAACAATTTTCAATGGATTTTCAGAGTTTTTTTAATAAAAATGATACGATTTCATAGTATTTTCCAAAAAGTGACGGTTCACATAAATTCAAGAAAAACTACACCATATATTTGTAAATAACATTAGAAATGTTAGACTTTTTCTTTTTTCTTCGTTGTTTTTCATATAATATGGTAGAAATTTTAGATTAATTCCTAGAAAACTATATGATATGATAGTTGTTAAACTTGCACAATCTTGGTTCCCTTGGGGTATTTGAGGATGTTGAATCCATTTATAGATTCAAAAAAATGATTTGGACATTTGATTTTTTTATTTTAAACCCAAGCAGTGCTATTGTCAGAGTCATAGTCACCAATCTAAATACATCCATGATGAATGCATATGCTTTGTTGTAAATAATTTTTCTGCATTATTTTAATAGAGGAGACAATATAATGTGGTTTAATATTTTCACACCATTGCGAGAATACAGTTTGCAATTTTAAGATCAAAAGCATTTTATTTTTCAAGTGTACCAACACATAAATATCTCTTTTTCAAAACATTTACCATTAATGTGTAAATAAAACAACCAATATTAAATTTAATAAATACTTATGATCATGGAATCAAAATTACCATATTTTTAAATTCACATTTCACCCAAAATTAAAACATAAGAGAGTTATGCACATATAAATATCTTTTAACATCTTTTGAATCAATATCAACCAACCCTATTTAATTAAACACTAAGTAGGTTTAAGTTAGCATGATGGATGGAGAAATAAAAAAAATTGAATAAATATATAGCTATGAACTACATAAGAGTAACCAGAAACACTAACCAGCTAGTGATGATAGTGATAAGAGCAACCAGAAACATCGTGATTTAAGAAGCTAGTGATAAAGATGAGTAAGGAGTATTATCCCTTTAGGTTATCCTCGAGCTTTAAGGCCTCGATATTAACTATATGGGATGGAACCAAACTTGTTTATTTTTTAGGTTTTATATTTTATTATATAAACAAAGCTTATCCATTTAGAATATTTACACTAGCATTTGCGAAAATGTGCAAAATCAACATGTAAAAAATGTGAAAATAACTATTAAAACAAGTTTTCTTGGAATGGTATAAAAACAAGTTAATAGGAAACATATTTATAACCATCCAATTTCATCCAATTTGATTGTAAATAAAAAACTAAAAATAGATGAATCCTCTTTTATTTTTAACATTAATAAGTTAATACTAATGGTTATTGATGGTTCCGGGGATGTAAACTGGCTATCGATCTGGAAGAGATGCCACTTTTACGGGTGAAACCACTGGATCTACGGGCTATTGCTTTTAAACTGCTGAATCAATTGCTTAAAGTTCCTGTACGAGAAAGAGCGAAGACGCTAATCCATGTTTTTACACGTTACAAGGGAACATCGCTATTTTCGAGTGGAATTGATCCTTTTTTTATCGATAGTTCCAACTAAGTGAATTAGCGATGAGACACAAGGCATGACTGTGATTTCGCTTCAATGGACTTTGCAGCATTAGATCAAAAGTCTGTGGAGAGCTCAACAACGGAGGAGGACCGGGGGAAGGGAGGAGGGAGTGGAGCTCCACTCCTCTCTCCTTCCTGTAATAAGCAAATAGATCATCTAGAAGGAAGGAATCGAATCTCCACCAGGTTAAGGATGTGTACTCCGATGAAGGTTGCTTGGCTAGTGGAAATTCGATTCCTTCCTCCTAGATGATCTATTTGCTTATTACAGGAGGGAGGAGGGAGCAGAACTTTGCTCGCTTGGGTGCCAAAGTCACCCCCTCACTGGTAGCGCGATTCTGAGAATCGCACCGCCAGTGAGGGGGCGACTTTGGCACCCAAGCGAGTGGAGCTCCGCTCCCTCCTCCCTCCTGTAATAAGCAAGGAAGGAATCGAATCTCCACCAGGTTAAGGATGTGTGCTCCAATGAATGTTGCTTTGTTGGTGGAGATTCAATTCCTTCCTTCGAGATGGTCTATTTGATTATTACAAAAGGGAGGAGGGAGCGAATCTCTGCTTGCTTGGGTGCCAAAGTCGCCCCCTCACTGTCGGCGCGATTCTGAGACCCAAGCGAGCGAAGCTCCGCTCCCTCCTATAATAAGCAAATAGACCATCTGGAAGGAAGGAATCAAATCTCCACCAGCAAAGAAACCTTCAACGGAGCACACATCCTTAACCTGGATAATGGGCATCCTACATAGCTTAGTTCTGTGCCTCTGCTGTTCTGCATGGCGCTTTGCATTGCGGGTTGGTCATATCAGATATAATGAAATCATTATATTTTCAAATCAACCAGAAATGATACAAATCCAACTAGAATATAATTCCTTCAAGAACCCTAATGTAACATTAGACTTATCATCCCCAGAAACTCCAATCATGAACACAATATCTAAACAGCGGAGGTGATGTCCTATTTTGCTTGCTGTACTGGTGTGGTCTCTACTGATAACAGGCCTGTTGTTGCAATTGAACATCAAATCCAGGTCAAAAAGAAATCCGGGATAAAATTTTAGCAACTGAACAAACGCCCAGATTATAAATAGATCTCCTGTCTGGAAAGAATTACGGTATGATTCGATAAAACAGCGGCCCTTGAACAACGATGAGTCTGAAATAAGCGAACTTTCTGGTAGCCTCAGCGTTATCCAATGTGATTCCATCATTTTCCCACTACCTCAAGTCGTGCCTAATCCACTTGAAATAAAACGGGCATGATTATGAAGCCAACACGGTTCCACGATCGCCACCATAATTACGATTAGGATTGCTAAACATGGTAAGCCATGGCGGCAAATGTTGGAAGAACACTTGAAGATATCCTTGGTCTTCGCTATTCTCTGCCATATGGTAGCTTTTTGTATCTCGTTCAAACTAGGGGGCGCTGGAAACAGGTTTCTGGCTGCAACTGCCTGCTTCTCCCATTGTTCCTCTTTCTGCATGCAAGCAGGGTAAAGAACGATATATATATATATAAAATGATGAGATGTATCAGAAATGAGCCTAGAGGTATTTTAATGATAATTTAATTTGATGATTTCATTAAATCTGGTGTCATTTGGAGTTGTATCCCCATGGTAGTCCCATTGTTAAGTTTATAATATACTAGTGTGTAACATTTTTAAGTTTATTATATACAAATGATTGTCTTATGAGGGATCGCTTTGATGATTCGTTATTTTTAATGGAGATGGATTTGTTTATGTTTATGTTAAGGTGAATGTTTAATAGATAATTTTCATTCATATTTAAATTTTAAAAATGAATATATTATAATATCTAGATTTATACGAGAACATCTTATGAATGAGTGTTATTAATGGTTTTTATTAATCCTTGACCACCTTTTAAGTGGAATTCCATTATGGTATGGATTTACATGAAATTTTTTAAAACAATGAAACTATAATGAAGTATTAATACATTATCAAGCAAATTTTCTTATATTATTAATACGATTTAGAATATTAATCATTAAAAATATGTATGTAATTAATGTGTGAATCCAATATGTAAAAGATGTATGTATTAATAATATTATTACATAGAAAAAAAGACGATTTGGTAACACACGTTATTTTAATTTTAAATTGGGCACAAAATAATAAAAATTAAAATAGTCATAGATTTAACGTTATTACTCATTTTCATTTTCATGCAACCCACTTCATGCAACTAGCAAAGAATTAATTTTAAATTTGGCACAAAATAATAAAAATTAAAATAATCATAGATTTAACGTTATTACTCATTTTCATGCAACCCACTTTATGCAACTAGCAAAGAATTTTGGATAGGGAAAAACTAGTGAGAATCAAGTTTGGGTGAATGGGGTTACAGGTACGAATGTACGAATGCAAAGAAACATATAGTGCTCAAATGGTATAGGTTGTATTGCAATGGAAGCATCATACCGCTTTAAATTATGCTTTAATCTTCCAAACCTAACGCTATTTTTAGGCCTACTTATTAAGCCATTAAATAATTGTGATAACTATTATTTATATCTAGAAAGTAGCATTTGTTTTTATATATACAGCTATGGTGTTTCTTCTTTTTATATTCCAAATTATCGACTTAAAGTTGAGATGATCAAATGTATGTTTATGAAGGTTATTGGATAGGTAATGTGGCTAAGGAAGCAACTCTACATGACAACTCATTAATATAAAATGTCAAGTGTCTAAATGTTTTAACATCGTCAATTAATGATTGAAGTATTACTCAAACCAGCTAGAGTTTAGTACTTCTACAACATAACCTAATGCATAGTTATCATGGAATCAAAAGAAATATGTAATTACATTGTAAACACTCAATAAACATTCTTCAATTCTTTTAACCTAATATATTTTCAATTCCTTGTATTTTTGTACATAGAATTCTTTTCCACGACTCAAAAGTCCATAAACATGCATACATAGTAAAATTATAAATAAGACATACTCTAAATTTTGATATTGTGAATGAGAAGTGATTTTGTTGCAAATGGATTGAGCTTAATTATGAGATTAATGTAATGTTGTAGATGGTTTAGGGGATTAGTGGTTTTTTTATTTTTATTTATTTTTAATATATCTAGTCCTTCCTCTACAAAAAATATAGATTATGATGGAGTGTCAGAATCCCTTGATGAATTTGAATGATTTCGCATGAAACATTTTAGATGTTTTTTATTAGTATGATGTTTGTAATTGAAACTCTGAAGGAGTTTTTGAATATTTATATGAATCATTTGTTATTGTATGGTATAATATATGATTTCATTATGAATCACATAATAATTTCATTGATTTTATATGGCTAGAGTGGTCAAATTATTGATGAAATGTTTTTTTGTTGTTTAATATGCAAGTTTCAAAAACGTTGTAATTTATCTCTTGAAGAAAAACATCATTTTCCAATTTAGGGGTTGATTTTAAAGTTTTTGTAAACAATAGTATGGGATGTTTAGTCCATGGCTCTATTTTTTACCCCGAAAAAAAAACGTGTATACTAATATCAACACTTTTCTATTTGGAGGGTGTTTTTGGTGTTTTTTATGCAAAAATCATTGTTGTTATGGCTAGAGTTCTCGTTCTTAGTATAAAGTTCTTGTTTCATAGTATAAGTGGTTTTTTTTTCCCTACACATCTCAAGCTAAAAAGAGAAGGAGCACTACAACATGGAGGAAGAGCCTATGGGAAGCATACAATAACCATGCGATGCAAACCATGCAAGCTACGTTCATAAGACAAAACCCTCCAGAAGAGCCTATGGGAAGCATAAAATAACCATGCGATGCAAACCATGCAGGCCGCGTTCATAAGCCGAAACCCTCCAGAAGATACCGATTTTCCATGCTTCACCTCTCTTCCACTAATGACTTGTTCACACAGAGAGAAAGGAAAAAGGGTGGGATGTGGGAAGTGTATCCGTCACTCCCCAGGGCTACTCAGGTTGGGGAGTGAGGAGGGGGCATTTAGCAACCACCACTCCAAACTATCGATGAAAAAAATGGGTGGAAAAATTGAATGCGAGAGGTAGGTTGTCTCTTTTAGTGTATCCTTACCTCCCATAGGTGCTCGTGGATGGATGCCACATGAACTGCATGCTGGGGAGGGATTCATGCAAGAGGACACTTAAAGGTAAATGTATACGAAAAAAAATTATTTTCTTTTATTTTTATTCTATTTTCGTTATTAATAACGTTTAAATTTTTGAAGAAATAATTGCTATGAAAAAGGGGGTTGAGAATGAGAAGAAATTAGACTTTGGCGATGGGAGGATCTAAAGAATGGCATCCATGGAAATCAACTCCAGCTTCATGACAGTCCATGTTGGTTGCATTAAGTTTTGGTTTTAGTAGAACTATATCGTTGAATTGCTGGTGCTTAAATTTGGAGTCTGTGTAGATGTAGATATGGTGATTTGGATGTATGTAGATGTGCATTATGATGGCAGATTTTAAGAATTTGGGATCACATTTCAAATTCTAACTGGCAGGTTGTTGTGTGAACATATATTTAAGGATGGTGTTGTGGTTTTTCGGCTATGGGTCCTTAGTGTGGCATCCAGGCTTTAAGGCTGAAGAATAATTTGTTGGATATATCAAGGGCTACCAAAGAGTTTTTTATTTAGGTCAGAATTTCTTTCATACTAATGAGTTAATCACATCATTCAATAAGTGATAAATAAAAGTGGGGTTAGTCCTATAATGGTTGTTTAAAAACATTTCCTCCTTGGGATTTCTCCAGCTTGTACTGACCACCGTGGAACTCCACAATCTCCAGCTCGAACCTGTACACTAGAAGCATAGGAGGGAGCTATTTGTGTAAGAAGAGAGAATATTTTATAGTGACATATCTCTTCTGTGTATATAGCCAACAAAAGTTCTGTGTTATGTACAATTGCTGGAAATACCATATATTTTGCAATATGCAATCCATGTCAAGATTGTCTAAACTCTGTTGGTTTTTATTTGTCTTTTGAAGGGTATTGTTCTACATCTCCATTGCTTTTTCTACATCACTTACACTTTTTCTATTTTTTTAATCCTCTTTTATTTTGTTGATCTTCTTAGTGGGGTAGAGCTTATTGTGTGAGAGGAGGACCAGAGAAGGAAATATTGGCTATGGAAGTGAGTTGAAAGGGGAGGCTCACTGTTTTGTTTAGCATGTTTTTCTTTGTTTATTTATGGGAAAAAATAGTGATGGGTTTTCATTGAAATATGTGATAGCAGTATCTGGAAAGGAGCGAATGCAAAATATGATCTTAAGGCCTCTGTAGATTTCTACACAGTAAGCTAAGCTGCTATGCTCCTTATATATATATATATATATATATGGCAACTGCCTAATAGATTTTGGAAAGATACAGAAGCTAACTGTCTAAGTTTTTGGAAAGATACAGTAGCTATTCATGTGTTTTGAACTTTTATTATAATGCTTGATCTGGATGGATTTGTTATTATTGTAGGAGGAAAGAGAATCTGCAACCCCATTTCTTACTCGAGTCCTAGTGTGAGTTCAAGTAGATTTGATCTTATAGCCTTAATTTCTCTTAGCTTCAATGGTTAATATATTTTGATCATGCATTTTAGACCATTGTTATCAAAATCATTCGTTTTATTCATTCTTGCAAAATCATATCTACTCCAAACAAAAGCATAAACAAGTACTATCTAGGACGAACCCCATTACAACAAATGGAAATATATATAACATACAATATCAGATTTCACCCAAGGAGGTGAGATGTTGTCGTAGTTTAGAAATGGCAAGGTAAAATTTCACCCAAAGAAGTGAGGTAGCCTTACAGTTTAGGGATGGAAGAACGGTAACATGTCAATTTTGAGAAAAAAATACGTTCATTTTTCATACTCTTAACAAGGAATCTATGTTGAATGTTTGAAATTTAAGCTAAAACATTTCAACTTAGTTTAATTTGTATATGGCATCATCCTGTATGCAGACAAATTGCAAAAGATGGTGGTCCATGTGGGAATAACCGTGATTATCTTTTCAAGTTGGAAGAAGCCATGGACAACATTGGTGAGTTTTGATTTTGACATAGCAGCCTTTCATACATCCATGTTCTGATTTCTATGTTTGTCTGTAGGTAGAGTGAAATTTATAACTTGATTTAATGTTAAAATGCCACAAGCCATGCAGACCCAGGGGTGATAAATCTTGCAAACCAAGTCAGGAAAATTCTTTGTGACATTCCTAACGTTTTCCATCCATAACCATTGTGAGTACTAATAATTGGTATCCCACAATTTCTCAAAGAAGAAAGAGGAGCCTAACTACAACAACCCTATATACCAAATGTTAATTCCTGAAATGGTTCCATTCTTTTCTCAGCGACAATGATGGATATGCACAAGTATTTAATATAACTATAAGGTTGAGAAAGTTTTCTTCACAATAATATTAAGATTGACCATCGTAAACTTTTTTAACTCTAATCATACTTCCATTGCCATTTTATGATAGAAAAGGAGACAATGGTTTATATAGAAATCATAATTATTTTGGATGAAAATGGTGAATATTTAGATTATTAATTTCTTTAGGCTGTACTTTAAGACATCCACATAAGTTGAGAAAGTTTTCTTCACATTAATATTAAGATCCACCATTGTATAGTTTTCAACTATAATCATAGTTTCATTTTACCATAGAAAAGTATGGTTTATATAGAAATAATAATTATTTTTTTTGATAAAGATGGTGAATATTTGATTATTAAATTTATTTGGTTCTCTTTATCTATCTATCTATCTATCTATATATCTATCTATCTATCTATATATATTAATTATCTTTATAGGCCTTTACATATTATGTAAGATTTTCCATTTCTTTGAGTGGATCAACAAGATTAACCATATCTGCTACCTCGGAAACTATTTCACACATATTTATGTTGAGGCTTAAATTAGATTTAGTTGCAGAAAATTCAAAGAACATACACCACTATGGGATTAGATTGTAGCTAAATTAAACATTAAATTATGCTCTTTGCGAATATGAATTGCCACTTTCTTTCTTTTTTCAAACCAAAGCTTAAAGAACGAGAATAGTGAATTATCAGGGAAAAGAGCCCCTGGTTCATGTGTGCTTTATACTATTTATAAATACAATATTAGTGGTTTGCATTTTTGCGGGGATCATATTAAAGATAATATAATGGAATGTGCAACAACCCACTTGAAACGTCACAAATTTGTTGCTCATTATGGTTCACGTTTGAGTTATTCAAGCTGCAGGATCCTATTACAGAGCATACCAGGTCTACTTCTAGCATTCTCATTATTTTGACTACACTTTTTCCTCTTATCTAAATGTTGGTGTCAGAAAAATGGGAGACAAACAGAAATTGTCTATTATTCCTTGTAGGAACAGAGCTATATCGAGAGAGATTAGTGAAGGCCCTTGCACATCATTTACAAGTGCCATTATTTATTCTTGACAATAGCGTTCTTGCTCCGCATGTATGTATCTTGAAGCATATTCATCTTTTGTATGGCATGTTGTTGTTCCTCATGTTTTTGTGATAATTGTCATTTGCTATAAATTGTTTTTTTTCCTTGTTTACGTCTGGTTAATTTATTTTCTGTTTTCTATGGATTTAAAACACCCATGACATTCTCTTGTGTACTGGGCCATTATAGCTTCCCTGTACATAGCTTTTTCATAGTATCTCTTTCAGAGTCTTGTGTTCATTATTTTGTTTTGCAGTTTGGAATATATGGCAATAAGTCTTCATTCTCTCCTTGGTTGGTTACAATCATGTAGTCGATGCATCTTAAAAATACTTTCTGGATTTTACTATTGTTTTGTGTTATGAGATTTAGGATTTTGGTGAAGAAGGTGTATTAGAAGCCAAGACTGATGATGAAAATGAAACTGGTGAAACTGGGGAAGAATGTTCATCAGAGTCAGAGGTAGATGAATAGAATGATGTAAGCAATGAAGAAGACTAGGCAAGTAGTGAAGCAAAAGAAGATGCCAGTGACGAAGATGACAATGATCCAAAATCTGCTACTATAGCTCCGAGGAATCTTGTTCCTTATGGATTGGAAGATTTTGAAAAGGTGATGCAAATGCAATCTGTGTTTCATGCTTCATGCTTTATTTTCCCACCATTGAATTAATGATGAAATCCCATTACCCTAAGATTCATGCCATAATTATAGTTTTAAGATACAGACACATAAAGGTGATTACTGGTGTCATTTTTGTTGTAGTTGGTAGCTTTCTCTGGAAATTCAACTTTATATTCTCTTCAAGATGGACATGTGACTATTTTTTCTATCTAAAATAGGAGTATTACCAGAACTAAAGCAATGTTCAAGTATTTTGCTTATATATTTGCAATTGCCATTTTGTGTTGCTTAAGAAGTTGGTTATTTATGATATTACAGATTAGCAAGATCTATAGTACAAGGTACAAAATTATATATCCTTGTGAAGGACACATTGCAGGCACTGCCATGCCTATTATAACTGGTAACTCTCCCACTGTTACTTAATACCAAATTTCGTAACCCACCTGGAACATGATTATGTGAAGAATATAATATCTTTAAAATATTGCATCAACACTTCAAATTGTCTTTCTTGTTGTATATGTCCACATCTCCTCGCTTAGCTTGCAACACGACGTTCTTTTATTGCACCTGTAGTTACAATTGCTAGTTATTACTAACCCTACAAAAATTCCTTGAAAACATCTAATCTTATGGTTAAAAGTGTCCTTTTAAAAACATTCAATCATATAATGGTTTTCAACATCCAAACAAGGAAAGGCCCAAAGCATTTAATGCAGTTGCAACAAGCTTGATGATGGTTGGAGCTTGAGCTGGCAAGAGCTATCCATTGAGTTGCAGAGCATTTAATGCAGTTGCAACAAGCTTGATGATGGTTGGATCTTGAGCTGCTCGAGATCCAAAACATCTAATTGTATGGTTAAAAGTGTCATTTTAAAAACATTCAATCATATAATGGTTTTCAACGTCCAAACAAGGCAAGAGCTATCCATTGAGCTGCAGAGCATTTAATGCAGTTGCAACAAGATTGATGATGGTTGGATCTTGTGCTGCTCGAGATCCAAAACATCTAATCATATGGTTAAAAGTGTCATTTTAAAAACATTCAATCATATAATGGTTTTCAACGTCCAAACAAGGCAAGAGCTATCCATTGAGCTGCAGAGCATTTAATGCAGTTACAACAAGCTTGATGATGGTTGGATCTTGAGCTGCTTGAGATCCAACAATCATCAAGCCGCACTAAATGTTGTGCAGCTCAATGAATAGCTCTTACCTCCGAAGAATGCGTACACTATTCATCCATGAATAGAACAAAACATGACTACGAAACTATGTGTTTTTTTGCCAACAATATATATTGCCGTGCTGGCTTTCTGTACTACCTATGCAGATATCCAAAGTAATACAGTTCATTTGAATCAAATTTACCCATTAAACCTTCATTTGGAAAACAAGTAACGTTTCCATTAATATAAAACAAGCCAAGAAATTCTCCGAAACATATGTGCTGTAGAAACTCAAATCGAATCACTGTATTTGAATCGTTCTCGCTCAAATCCAGAGTGCATCCCAAAAAGGCTGTCCGGGTGGATACTTCCAAGGAAGCTCGTTAGGATTGCTCCAACCTTTGTACGAGTGCTCAGAGTACTGAGAGGCATCATTGCGTTGCCAGACATAGATTTGGTTTGCTCAGTAGTATTGAGTTGGCTCATTAAAGGCTATCCGTGGCTAAATCACATTAGGATGGCTCCAACCAGAGTGAGTGCTCAGAGTACTGAGTGGCTCTGGGAGTCGTCTTATGACAATAAGTGGTGGTGCAAGTTGGCTCATCAAAGGCTGTCCTGGCCAGGATGAAACCAATTAGGATTGCTCCAACCGTTGTACGAGTGCTTGCAGTAGCCATCTTATGAGTGGTAGTTGGGTTTTAGGGAACCTGTGAGTTGGAAAAATTTATGTGCTAAACTGCGTTTTCAGAGAGGCATCATGTGAAGGTGCCAAGTCTGTCTCAAAAGCATTTTTCTGATAAAAAAATGAGGATCTGGGTCTGGTGAAGGATTCTGAGAGCTGCTGGGCAAGTCTCAAAAAGCGTAATTACATATATAAAGAAGAAACTACCTTCTGGGAGCTGGGTCAGCTTTGAGGACATATTTATGGGAAGGTAGCCATCATCTAAAGGGGTACAAAAGGGGGGGGAGGCTTTCTACATCGTTTACAACAGTTGGGCTTCGGTTCGTATCAGTTTCCTCGCTCTCTTGCATTGACCCACTGTAAAAATTGGGCTCGGAACCTTCATTACATCTTGTAATTAGGGTTAACAGATTACCATATTGCACACTAATGTTAGCTAGTTGCGATTCTAGCTCTGCTATTTTTTTGTGCAAATCATTGATAACTCCTAAACAGCCATGAATGGGATCTCGAAGTCTTTCGGTTGCTTCGTGCACCATGCTGCTTACTGCTTCACCTCTCTGCTTGGCCGGAAGACCCTGCAACACCATAACGGTCGATTATCAGACCCTAAAACTATCACATAGTGTTTGAATTCATCTATAAGATGCAGCATATTTAATGTTATGGTTATTGTATTGTCGGTAGTTGGATGTCAATTTGTTAAAAATATTTTACATGTAATGCACTATATGTAATGTTATGGTTATTGTATTGTGGGTAGTTGGATGTCCTTGTTTAAGATATAATGGCCAAATACCACATTTCATGTAGAGTATTGTTCTCCTTTCAAAATAGTATAAGAAGAAGAAAATGTACCTTAAGATATAAAGACTTATTTATATAAGTGTTAATCACATTAAATCATACACCACAAACTGATTATGGATCACACTTTTCTTCTAGCAATGCATTAAACCACACTATGCTAGTTAATTTTCAAGCCAGTAGGCTAGTTAATTTTCACGAAGAAGGAAGAAAAAGATAAGAGAATAAATTTGATGGTGACTTTCAAGATGCCTAAGAAAGGAAAATAGTTTATTTGGTGAATGCATTATCTGCCCATTGTAAAGGGAAAATCAAGATGTCGTATAATAGCCAATAAGTTTCGTCCATTTGTTTGTACGAGTATTTTTAATGTGAGCCAAATTTCTTACTTTCTATCATATGCTTTTAGGGTGTGGACCATGACTTATTTTGTTGTTTTCAATGAAACTAAACTATGAGTCAAGTAAGTCTTACTTCAAAACTCTTAAATCTTCATTGATATAAAAAAATTATATAAAAAAGTATAAAAGTAAATTATAAAAATTATTAAATTTTCAATGATAAAAAATAAATTTGTTTTTAATAAAAAGCATTAAATTTTGAATACTAAAAAACAAATGTTTTTAATAAATAAAGACTTATGCTTTTCATTAAGTGTCATACAATGAGATTTAAATTCATTTGCACAATTAAGTTATGAATAAAGACCTTATACATTGATTCAATTGCACTTAATTGAAGTGATGAATAAAGACCTTATACAATGTATACACGTTTTTTAAGTAATTGAAATCATAATTTTTGGGTTAAATTATCAAAGATTTTGTATTACAAACCAGATGACCTAGGTAACAACAATTTATCAGATAGTTCTCAAAAATAAAATAGTGAATTAGTCAAAATATAAAAAGTGTATACTATGTTGTGGTCTAGTTTATTCAAGATAGCATACCTTTTTAAAATTAACTAAAAAGAAAACAAAGAAAATGACATATTCAAGATAGCATACCTTTTTAAAATTAACTAAAAAGAAAACAAAGAAAATGACATATTCATCGTTTGGGTACTTTTGGCTAATAGTAAATAATTAGTCAAAATAAAAAAGTGTATAGTATGTTGTGGTCTATCCAAGTTAACATACTTTTTTTTAAAGATAAACTAAAAATAAAACAAAGGAAATGACATATTCATAGTTTTGGTATTTTTGGTTAGTGGTGAGTTTTTATTAAGATGCTTTTGAGATGAAGGTTTCTTAAAGACTATACATGTGCTTTTTTAGTAAGAAAATTGATTGTTGTTTCATGGCAATGAGTTGAAGGTTGGTCTAGATTGTGATTTCCTTCTTAAACAATGGATTGGGTGTGGAGGTGTTTCTGATCATCAACCTGTATTCTTACAAATTTCTTCTCTTTCTCCTAAGGCTCATAGTCCTTTCAAGTTTAATGTAGATTGGTTGGATCATAGTGATTTGGTTGAAGCATTAAAAGATTCTTAGGTCCCCTTTGATGCTCAGTCTGCTTTATCTCCTGCGGCTCAATTTAGTGAGAATCTTAAACGTATTAAAGCAATCTCTATTAAGTGGTCACTGAATAAAAAAGCTCAGAACATTAAAGATTTGGTTGATATTGAATATGAGTTGAAAAGATTTTATGATAGGCATATTGGTTTTACATCAGTGGCTGATAAAGATTTATTCATTGAGATTGAATCTCGCAAGAATTCTATTCTTATTTTCCGGGAAAAGGAGGCTCGCCAGAAAAGTAGGGCGTTATGGTTGGTTTGTGGTGATGATAATACTCCTTTCTTTCACAAATTTACTGCCCATAGGAAATGCCGCAATTCTATTTGGAAACTTTATGATAATTTTGGAAATCTTGTGGAAGGATCTGAGGCTATAGCTGAGGTTGGGATACAACATTTTGAAAGCCTTTTTAAAGAAGAAGCTGACCTCCATCTTCCAGAAATTGTTCTTAGTTCTGGTCATTTCCCATCTTCTGTTTCAGAGGAAGAAAATGTTGTGCTTATGCAGGCTATAACTATTAAAGATATCAAGCATATTTTATCCATCAGCAAAAATGATAAGAGTCCTGGACCAGATGGTATTCCTGTTGAGGTGTATAGATGCCTGTTTGATGTTTTGGGTGAGGATCTTTTAAGAGTCATCGAATTGTCCCTGACAAGTGGTAAAATCCTAGGTGTTTTTAATTCTACCTTTCTTGCCCTTATTCCTAAGATTGATCGTCCCTTATCATTTGAGGACTTTAGGCCTATATCTTTGTGTAATTTTGTATACAAAATTATTGGTAAGATTATCTCGATCATAATCAGAAAGGTTTTGGGTAGATGTATATCTGGGGAATAGTTTGGGTTTTTGCCGGGAAGGCAGATTCATGATGCTATAGGTGTCATTCAGGAAGGTATGCACACTATGCATAGTAAATCCTTAAAAGCTGTCATGATTAAGATCGATCTTTCTAAAGCTTATGATCGAGTCAGCTGGACCTATCTTCGGGTTATTCTAGCAAAAATGGGTTTCGCTGGAAACTTTATTGCATGGGTTATGAGCAGTCTATCTTCTGTATCTTTCTCTTTGCTTATCAACGGTGTTGCTACCAATTTTTTTAAATCTGGAAGGGGACTTAGACAGGGGTGTCCTTTGGCACCACTTCTGTTTCTTATTGTGGTTGAAGGTCTTGGGAGGGCTATTCTTCATGCTAAATTCTGTGAGACTTATCATGGGTTACCTTTTGGTAATGATATTGTTTTAACTCATGTACTCTTTGTGGATGATATTGTCATGGTTAATGATGGTTCTGAACAATCTCTTTCCACTCTTTATGAGATTTTATTGCATTTCTGTAAGGCATCTGGGATGCTAATAAATGATAATAAACCATCTTTATATTTTTCTTGTATGGAAGATTCTGAAGTTATTACATTACAGAATATCTTCAGTTTTCCTGTTGACAGAATTGTCAAGGGCATGAAGTACCTTGGGTTTCATCTAAAACCATGCAGATATCTGATTAAGGATTGGGATTGGCTGATTATTAAAGTTGAACAAAGGATTTAGAATTGGAGCTTCCGTTGGTTGTCCAAAGGAGGAAAGCTGATTTTGATAAAAGCTGTTTTAGAGGCCATACCTATTTATTGGTTGCATTTCTGGGTACCCATGGGAGTCATAGACAAAATCAGAAAGCTTTGTTTTAATTTTCTTTGGGCTGGTAAACAAAACTCTTCTGGTCTACCCTGGATTTCATGGAAGATACTTGCTATGCCTAAATCTTTGGGTGGATGGGGACTTAAAGTTCCTGTTTTATTTGCCAAGGAACTTGCAGCAAAAAGTTTCTGGAATATTATTCATGGCTCGAGTTTATGGGTTAATATTGCATTTCAGAAATATATTTCTCCAATGAATATTCTGGATTGGATTAGATCTTCTGCTAAAAAGAAAAAGAACATTTCTATTTGTTGGAAAGCTGTTCTTTGGGCCTTCGATCTCATTGGTAATTCTCTGGTCTGGAAGATTGGTGCTGGCAAGGTTGTTCTTATTGGATTAGATCCATGGTCTGGTTGTAAATGGAGACATGCTCTTCCATTTCCTATGGTAGAAAGATTACATTTGGCTGGTTTTCATTTCAATTCTGATATTGGAATTCATTGTATGTCTGGTTTGATGCCTCAAAAATGGTTATCTGCAGACACTATTGGATTTACCGACTCTCATGAGATTGCTGCTTGGAATGGATATATTGCCATTCTCAAGTCTAGCCATGTTCGACTCTCTACTGTAGCCGATTGCCTTATCTGGAATTTATCTAAAACAAGAAAGTATTCTCCAAAAGAGGGTTATGCTGAGCTAATGAATAGAGAAGTGGAATTGAACTGGTGGTGGAAGGTCATCTGGAAGATGAAGTGTCCACTAAAAACAAAAATTTTTAGTTGGTTTCTTCTCTCTGGTAAAGCATTGACATGGGATGTTCTCTGTTCGAGGGGTAGAGAAGGTCCTGGAAGGTGCTTTTTATGCAAACAAAGCTGTGAATCCAATTTTCATATTGCTGTGGAATGCCCTTTTACTCAATCTGTTTGGTCAATTATTGAGGATCATTTGAAACTTAATAATTTATGGTATGGAGATTCCCCGTCTGCTTGTTTTAAAAACTGGTGCTTTATATCAGAAGTGGTTCTTATCAAATATTTACCTATCATTGTACTCTGGTTTATTTGGATAGCAAGAAATAGGTCTTGTTTTGAGGATCTTGTCACAACCCCTACACAAATATCAAGCTACAGTTTGGGCTTGATGAAGAGTTTACCACAGTCTTTACCTGTGGTCTCTATCAGAACAATTTTTGTGGAAGAAATTGATAAAACTTATGCATGGGGTTACTTTGATGGATTTGCAGCTGGGGACCCAATGATATGTGGGGCTGGAGGTATTCTGTTCATATCTGATTTCCATTTTGTTTCTTTCAAAGCAGGTTTAGGCTGGGGCACTAATAATTATGCAGAATTATGTGCTCTTAAGCTTCTTCTTAGGCTGACTAGGCAACATAATTTGGATAAAATTCAAGTATTTGGGGATTCTCAGTTAGTCATAAACTGGGCATCTGGTAAGTATCGTTTACTAAATACTGAATTAGCCATGATCCTTCAAGATGTTCACTTTTTAGTTGACAGTCTTGATTATGTGTCTTTCAAACACATTTATAGAGAACGAAACTACAAAGCAGATACCTTGGCTAAAGCAGGTGGCAACATTCTTGAGGGATCTTGGAGTATCTGTGAACAGAGAGGCGCAACAATTGTGGAAACCTTTCAGGTGTTCTAAATTGGTTATGTGAGCTTTTGATTTACAGTTGTATGACTATATCTTGATGATGGCTACATGCATATTGTTTTTATTGATAGTTTCTGGTTCTCTTTGAGGGTTATTTTGGCCGATTTTAATGCTTTGGCATTTATGGATTTAATGATGTGATCAGCTTCCTTTTTATTTGGTTCCACTCTGGATATATGATGCTTTGACTGAAATTATTATGCTTCATCTTGCCACTGGTGATTTTCACGCAAATATTCTGAGAGCATTTCATGTGGGCTGATTGGCCTCTTACTTGGTGCTGATATGTTTATGAATTTCTTCAATGATGGCATGGAAGGCCAATTTATTAGCTGCTGTGTTTTTTTCCAGCATTTGATTTCTTGCTTGTTGAGACTATTCAACCAACTAGTTATGCTCTGGGCTATTTTGCTTGTGATCACCTTTTCTCAGTTGATCTGACCTGATTAGATCAGGAATGATGAAAAAAAGTCTGCTATGATCAGACTTGAATGATGGTTAATACAGGCCTGTTTATTTGATTTTTATGCTGAAAGGTAATGGTAAACATTATGCTCATTATGAGGTAATTTCATGTATGTACTAACAACTTTACAGTTGGGTTAGATTTTTTGGATTTGATAATGGTATTTTGTGCTCATCACGAGGCAAATATCTGTATGTAATGACAACTTCATAGTTGTTTTTTTTTTGTATAATGGACTTTTGGGCCATCTGCTGAATGTGAATACAATATTTACGAATTTTTTATTTGGAAAAAAAAAGAGTTGAAGGTTGGTATCCACTTTGCAAATTGGCTCCTAGATTTTATTGAGTCATGAAACTATCTATTTTCTATGATTCTCCATGTTGTCCATGAATACCTTACCCACCAATGCCTTTATATCCCATTAAAATGCAATGCAAGATTTTTGGCATACTTTGTTTCCCTAATCCTAGATGATCCCACTTCTTCAATCTAAAGTTTAATTTCCCCCTAAATTCCCTAAGTGCCCATCATTCCCTATTCGTTTTGAACCCATTCCTCTACTTTTGGACCGGAGGCAAAACAAAGTCGATAAATTACACTTGCCTCTAAAAGCTCCCTATGGAGGCTTGGCATATAGGTGGTATTCTTATTTTCTACCCATTTCTAATAGAGCATTGGTTCACTATCTTAGCACCACCCCCTTAAGCTTTTGTCTCCAAAGAAAGGGATCTCTTACTCCCTACCAAAATCCGATAACAATGACCAACAACCAAAACTCTCAAAAGAGTGCCCTCACAATCAAACTACCATAGTACAATCCTCAAAACCAACCAAATAATAGCACCAAATTAAAGGTACTCAACCAAATTATGCTGCACCTGATGACTTTTCTCTATTGTTACATTATGCCTCATATCAATTACTCTTGAGCTTGCCATTAATAGATCCAAGAGGACCCATCACGCCTCTGCTCCATAATTTTTCTCCACCCTATGTTCAAATGGGGTTGCTCAATTAGGGTATTTTTAAGGATTCTAATATTATACTGAAGTATGGTATTCTAGGCGATTGTTTTGGATTGAAAAAACATGTTTATAGATAGGTAGACTAAAATTAAATATGAAACATGAAATTAATACTGAAATGTGTAAATTTTGACAAATATTATGATAAAAAAACATATTTATATAAGTATAGGCGATATTAGACACTAAAAATGAGCAAAATAGAGAATTTATTTTTTGAAAAAAACCCAAAAAAATTATTATAATCAAATTTTGATTTTCAAAACAAACGAAATTCAATATTATTAGTCACATAAAATAAGTGGTATTTAGATGAGGTATCATTTTAATTTTGTCCCCGTGCGATCATCCACCATGTGTCCAATTTGTTAAGAAAATTATTCTAATCAAATTTTGATTTTCAAAATAAACGAAATCCAATATTATTAGTCACATAGAATAAGTGGTATTTAGATGAGGTATCATTTTAATTATTTTTACTAAAAATAGTGGTAAAAGTCTTTATAATTGAAATTTAAAGTTTCAAACAACTGTAAACTAATTTGCAGTCTTAACCAGTATAATTTGTCATAATTTGTCATTGGTATTTAGATAAAGTATCGTTTTGATTTTTTTTACTAAAAATAAAAATTAGTGGTAAAAGTCTCTATAATTGAAATTTAAAGTCTCAGTCGTAACCACTGTAATCTGTCATTTATAAATATTATGGTATTTCCAAGCGATTCAAATCTATAAAAAAATAATTGGGAATTGTCTAAATTGTACTATTTGTTTTAATTCTTAAAATGTGCTAATTGTTATAATGATGTGGTCCATTAGATACTTAGAAAAACTTCTAGAAAACATTCACATGCTATGATCCATAGAGTTCTGATGGATATAATATAAATTTTAGATTCTCAACTTCATAAAAACTAAATAACATATCCACGCACGTATTTAAACAATATATACACAAATTTGAAATGGATTAAACAGGACAAGCTGTGGACCTTGTGGGGCTAATTAACTATTCAGCTTAAAAATGTGGTAGATATTAGCTGGTACCTATTTATGACTTGGACTTATTTCGAAACGTCCCTTTCCTGCCGTAAATTGGATCAGCGTTCACATTATATATATATATATATGTATATATACTGAGTTGCAGTGGTGGTGGGGTTTGATGGTAGTTTTATCCAAAGTTTGGTTTCAATTTTTGTGGGGAGGTGTGGTATAGATAAGTTGTATTTTAGAAAAAGTCTGTACGACTATGTGTGGTGGTCGTACTTCCATGGATTCATGGATTCTCATGGATTATGTCT
>LPNX010018186.1:0-21344 GCA_001517045.1 Pseudotsuga menziesii | reverse complement strand
CACCATTTGTTAGAGGGCTACTCCACTGAAAATTCCAATACCTGATATTCAAACTGAATCAAGGTATGGTCAGCTCATCAATCACAACATTTATTACAATGTTTGACTACGGTTTTAGTATTTACTTTTCTTTTTTTAAAATGTGGTTCACCATTTGTTAGAGGGCTACTCCACGGAAAATTCCAATACCTGATATTCAAACTGAATCAAGGTATGGTCAGCTCATCAATCACAACATTTATTACAAAGGGCTCCACAAGAGCAACATGTCACTTACAAGAGTAGAACCTGGGTGGGGAGGATAACATTCATTCCTCCCAACCACCCAAACTACATCCATTTGACATTTTTTCTTGACATGGTCATGCTTTCGTTTCTGTCGCACGTAATATTCTTCACGTAATTGAATTTTATTTGCACGTAATCTTGTCAACGTGACTTCAAGGTAATATAAAGATTGTAAAGGTTGTTAATAAGTAATCATTAATATAAAAAAACTCAGTTTTAAAACGTAGAAAATTATAATCTTTTATTAAATAATGTTCAACTTACTTCCCAGGTTTACTTTTATAATTATTAAAAAAGAAAATTAGAATATTTTGTTGACATATTTTGAGTATGAAAATTATTATATTTTAAATGTCTTATATATTGATAATATGAAAAATGGAACAATTTTGTTTGGCATACTGACGTTTTGAATTTTTTTTTAAATGGGAATATTTTAGTGAAGCGTTTTGACGTTTGAATTTTTTTAAATTTTTTATATATAATTTGTAAATATAGTGATTGAATTTGAAAGAGTTCTCAAAGATTTAAATTGTCAATTAAAAAATAAAATATTAATGTTTTGAAAATATATATGTTTTTTTAATTTAATTTTTTTTTAAAATATTTTGATAATGAAAATTACTTTTTCAATAAAGGTTTTCCTTATAATTTATAGCAATATTTAATTTAGAGTAATATTTAAAAGTAATTAAATTTGAAAAATAATATTAAAAAATAAAAATTGCTTATTAAAAAACCATTCATATTTATAAGTGATTAAATTTAAAAAATAACATTAAAAAATAAAAATTCTTTATTAAAACAATTTATAAATTTATAGAAATGAATTATAAACAATTTATAAACCCTTCTCTCTTTCATAGATTTTTCCAGAGGCAAGAGCATAATCCACTAATTTTTCTCTGCAGCCAAAGTCAAAATCAAAGTTAATATGTTTCCCATTCTAAAAGATGTAGCACAAATAAATAGTAGAAATATCCTTTCAGTTACCATTTATACAATTATAAAGTACATCTTATACAAATATCATATGATATCATCCCAATTTGTAAGATGCTCAATAAATTAACTATTACATAACCATGATTTCAACAAAATGTTAATGCTTACCAAATCTTAATGCAGGGAAAAATGCCCAATATATAGGATTCTCATAAGTCACTTTGAATGCACAAATGATCCACATGCAAGATATTCCTTTTTCACTCTAATCCTTGACAATTTTCATCAATAAATTTCCAAAAGTAAAAAAACTACAGTAAGCAAAAATAAAATGAGTTGCTTGTTTACCATACTGGAAACTAACAGATATCGAGTTTACCTCACCAGCAAGGCTATATTTTGCACAGTCAATAGCATGACGCAATGCTCTACCAATACTTTCCTTCGTCCTTGACAACATCTCTAGCATTCCTTCAAAAATGTCCCTGGCAATTGCTGCCTTTGTATCCCCACTAAGTGTTCCTCCTACCAATTTCTGCTCTGAGCTTATTTTACCTTCTCCACTTGATTCCAGATCCATCGTATTTGGCAGACCCCGCTGTTGCACATTAAATCTGGTACTTCTTGATTCTGTATGGGCAATGACATCCTTTGTATCGTCAATTTCTTCACCATCTAAGAGAAGTTGGAGTGGTGAACTGTGATATGAACTACTCCCTCAGATTGGTGAAGGACTAGAAATAAACATACTAGAATTCTCAGTTTCTTCAATTAAAACAAAATGTGGCAGAGTTGTAGAATGTGCTTGTTCTCGCTTAGCTTGTGCAGCTTCTATAAGATGCCTCATAGATGTAGATGGGGTAGAAATGTCATAATCATTTGACATAGTTCTAAATTTTACTTCTTTTGCAGCATCATACTTGTAACATAAGCCAAAATGATAAGAACAACAAAGGAAGGACAATATGAACATTAATAAGTGGGCATTTAAATATACCAACAAAAGGCAAAAAACTGTAATTTGAAATGCAACTAAATTAATATAAGACTTACACTTGTCTAAGATTGTTTTCTTTTTCTAAATGCAATTCTGTAGATAGTGATACACCATCCAATTTCATTGTTGCAGTACCATTTATCTTCACCTTAAATTTTGATGAACCTGTCACCTTTTTCGATGAAGGTTCAGTGCCAGATTTTATAGGGGAAACTTGCTCATGCTTGCAAATAGACAACTGCTTAGCTAATTACCCTTGGTTAAACTTCTCTGAGCTAGACTTCCCATGATCTTTCTTAAGGCCTCTGCTATTTTTCTTTGCTGGGGTCACACAAAATTTCTTCACCCTGATGCCCTTTAACTTGTATTCATATTGCTCAGCCTCACTCTTTTGTGCAACATAAGCCTTGATAGAAGGTGTGTCGATTGAATTGACTTACCTTGAAGCTAAATTTGAAACATCTTGCTTCTTTGGAGAAGGAAGCATTGGTGTAGTCACGCTCTGTAGATTTTGTTCTTCCATTTTTGGATCACACAATGATTTAGTAGACATTTTAGCATGTGCACTCCTCTCATCCTTATCTCCAATCATCCATTTATCCATATGCTTAGAGAACATTTGATGCAGGAACATAGGCCCATGAAGATGAAGTTATCCATGACTTCACCAAAGTTAGCTGAACCCTAAGGAGACCTAGAGTCTCACAAATGTATAAATTTGTTTTATTTAAAGCTGAATAAAATGGATAAGGATACTCGATCCTTTCCACATGTAACAGCTAGAACATAGTTAATAGTCAGTTGAGTGATTATAGTATTTAGTTAGTGATCTGTTAGTAAGTAATAAAGGATGGTAGAGTCGAATACAAATTTTTTTCCTTCTTTGAAGAATCTGGAAAACAGAGTAAGAGTTGTATTTAATCCAATTGAGTCATTTAGATGGATAACTTAGCTTTAGCTTACAGAGCTTGTTAGCTCACAAAAGATTTTAGGTAGCTTATTGGAGCTTAGTTAGCTCGAGGAAGGTTCGATCAAGAGGAACAAGATCAGAGTATAGAATCTTGGAGCTTACAGAGAGAGAGAGAGGTCTCTGTTTGTAATGATGGATCCATTGTATTTAGGTTCAGATAAAGGACCATTGTGAAATAAGATTGTATGCCTGTATTTTTTGCTTAATTGAGTTTATTGATTGAGTTTGGAAGCAATTTCCCATTTGAATCATATATTGTGACCACATTGACTGTATGGCTAGTTGAATGAAGAAATTTCTTGAGTATTGACAAGGATTGCAGGTAGAATTCATTGATTTCATGTGCAGAGGACGAAGGAATGATTTACACATAGTAAGTCACTTTTAGTTGTGCATTGCAATTAAGATCCATGGCATAGGAGAGATTTGTTAACAAGGTTACAAGTCACGATGGTGATCAAGAGGTGAGTTGATCAATGACTAAAGAGAAATTTCGCTGACTAAATAATGAGAAAGTTAAAGGTGAATCGGTTGCGAAATTGGAAACTAATCGTTGCAAGGATGAAGAAGATCAACGGTTAAGAATGATCTTGATGTAGATCAACAGCGGAGAACTATTTCGTTGGGCGAACTAACGCGATAGAAGAAATTCCTGATGGGAGTGATACTTTATAAAATACGCCCTGTAACAATTTGAGTCCACCGTCGATCTAGATCTGATGGTTGTTAGTCCATTTCGTCGATGAACTAGCAAGCGGGTTAATGTTTTATGTGGTGTAGTTAGGTAGGTTAATTACTTTAAAAATATTTATATATATTGTTTTTTGGGGTTTAGTTAGGTAGGTTAATGTTTTTTTTAAAAGTGTTTTTAATATAATGCATTGTTTTACTAAATGTTTGTTTTTAATGTAATGATGTTTTTTTTAAATGTAATGATAGGGGAGGGTTTAGGGAGTTGTGAGGGGATTTAATGTAATGTTAGTGTTAGGGGGTTAAGTTGGGGGGGTACTTTTTTCGGCAAATTTCAAATACAATTTATAGTGACTATTGATGTTGATTTTTTTAGTTTATGAATGTTTGTTGATTGTATTTTAAATTTGTACATTTTGGATATAGGGAGAATGGCATCACAAAAGATATCTCGAAACGTTACATATGGAAACATATTTCAAGTTTTATTGTTATTTTAATTATTCATTAATTTTTTTTTAAGTATGCTTCTTTATGCTATTTGCCTTAACTATTTTTTTATTTTTGGTGATTAGGTACAACAATAGCATGCTCCTTACAAAAAGGAAGAAATTGCATACCCATTGAGAATGATACACTACAATGCAATTACATCAAGTAAAGAATTAATGCTATTCAACTTCTTCCAAATGAATTACATGAAGTTGGTTTGAAGAAAGGAGAGTTTAGTGAAACACTTGTGGCAAAAATGCCAAAATAGACTCGACCCCCATTAGGAGGAATGTTTGGAAATGAGCACTTTGGGCATCTTGTAAACATAAAAGACCTAATGGAAGAGGACATTGATGTCCCTGAGGAAATCCAAGCTCCAGAAAATTCCAATTTCGATGAAGAATTTGGCTTGCATGGTATTGTTGATTAGTTTAATGTCTTGAAGAAAACGTTAATTTTGACAACTTTTTGATAAGATATAGTAGTACTGTTTTGACTTTCAAACTTTATTTTAGAAATAAAATTTCTATATATATTGTGTTTAATATGTTATTTACAAATATATGGTATTGTTTTTCATGAATTTATGTGAATCATAACATTTTGGAATATAGTATGAAATAGTATCATTTCTATACAAAAATTCTATGAAAATCTATTGAAAATGGTTGTAAATGTCTTTATTTTCTAGAATTTCTTAGAATTTTGTTAATAAAAAAGTCTTATTTTTCCTATAAAAATGTTTTATTTTAAAGAAAAAAGTGCAAAATGTATATGTTTTTTAATATAACTTGTTTCTAAATGTATGTTATTTTGTTAAATGTATAAAAACACAATTGAAAATAGAAAGTAATAAAATTTTACGATGAAGATGATTCAAAGGCCCAAAAAAATATAGCCACGCTTGGATTCAAGCTAAAGTGAGTGACTGAGCCACTGTCACTAAATGCACTTCCTTTTAATTATCGAGTGTGATGATCTTCATGTCTCTAACTAACAATCCAAAGACTTTGTTTGATATGAAAAACATTTACCAAAGAGATCTCCAATAATTGGCAGCTGAATAGTAACTACCCAAGGTAAGTAAGCAAAGATTTTCATTGCTTTCACCACAAGGTTCTCATCTTTCTCCATAAAATATTCCTATAATTATTTAATTTGGATGATTTTGAATTTCTTGTTGACTAGGCAATGCACGAGTTTGTTTAAATTCCCTAAACATTATTGACACTAGCCTTTTCAAACAAGTTAAGGATGTGATTAGTCTCCGGTATATTGTCCTTCATTTTTAAGTGGCAGTTGTTTCAGTTCATTTTAACAACATTTGTTAAGGATTGAAATGACTCCATTTCTCAAATTTTTAATTCAACATTTTCTATACTTCAATAAATCCTAGGATCACAAAGTACCGTACAAGGAGTAAAATGTTAATGACTCATAAATGTCGAAAACATTCCTTGATATCTCTTGAGATTAGCACATTGCGGTGAAACATTAATTCTTCAAACATTATTGTAATAAAAACAAATATTAAATCAATTCCAATCTTGTATCATTAGTAAGTGTCAAAATTTTCTGAGTGTCAAGTGCTGATATAAATTTTCTGACTGTCAAAGTCATACACAACAATCATTTCCAGCTCTGTACAAGTCCTATTTTCGCTTGAAAATAAAGGTATTTCTGAACTAAGGTTTCTTATAATCATTTTTTCCAAGCTTTAGCATCATTATATAGTGTGTTGATGACTTAAAATTACACCAGTACCCTATTATTGCAATATGGTGTAAACAGTGTCTATTTTGCTTGAATACCATTGTATTCTCATTTAAGGATGTGTCATCATGTCCTCTTATCATGGGTCTCTTAATCATAGTATGATTAAATATCAAACCTTAAACAAACATACTGGTTTTTAGGGAATAGTGATTTTTGCAATCCCATTAAGCCAATTTCTTTGGTTTTGTTCAAAATTCCTAGAAAAGGCTTATGGATTTCATAACCTGCTTGATCATATATTGTGAACTTATACCATCTATCATCCTTTTTCAAAGTTGTGTATTGATCATTTTTATCAATTTAGAGGACTCTGTAAGTTAGGTTTCCAAATTCTTGAAGGGTGCTAGCTCAATGGAAGAGCGCTTGCCTTACAAGCAGGAGGTTGGTGGTTTGATTCCTCCATGGCTTAATGATATTATAATATTGGTTAAAAAAAACTAAATTAATAACCAAAAATTAAGAGATAAGTGACCAAACAATGAGAGATAAGTGACCAAACAAAATGACCAAAATACGTCTATAAAATTACTAAAAATGGCTAAATTAGTGACAAAAAAATGAGAGATGCAAAACTAGGCCATAAAAAGGATGTAACACATTGCACTAATGATGAAGCCAAACATGTCGTTGATATGGTAGCAAAATAAGACGCAAAACTAGACATTAAAAAGGATGCAACACGTGGTGCTAATGATGAAGCCAAACATGGAATTGATATGGTAGAAAAATAATACGTTACTTTGGATGCAAAACATGGCACTACATAGGAAGCAAAATATGGTGCAACAATAGAAGAAATATTTGGCGTCATTTTGGTAGCAAAAGACGATGCAAAAAAGGAAGCCAAAATTGGTGCAAATTTGGAAGCAAAAATTGGCACATATTTGGAAGTAAAACATGGTGCAAAATGAGATGCTAAAGTGGTAGCAAAAATGGATGCAATATTGGATGCTGACATGGTGCTATTAAGGATGCAAATATGGCACTAATGGGGATGTCATTTAAGAAGAAAAAGCGGACACTCACTAGGAAGCAAAATAGGACATTATTTAGGAAGAAAACCTTGACGTTGTTTAGGAAGCAAAGTTGGATGCTATTCTAGAAGCAAAATAATAGACGTTATTTAGGACGTCATGAAGGATGCCATCTAGGAAGCAAAAAAAGATGTTTTTTGAAATGCTTTAAGTTTTGTCCATGACGCATCCTATTTAGCGTCTAGTTTGACCACTCAATGTAAAAAAAAATACACTAAAAAGGGACGCTAATTCCAGGATTTGTTGTAGTGATACCTTAAAATGAAAATTTGTGATACTGGTATCAACCCTTTTTTAAATGGTGGTAAAATTAGATACTAAAATTAGGAGAGAGAAAAACGAGATCTGTGTCGAGTTCTCGTTTCATAGTATAAGTGGTTATCTTGGCTGGACCCCATGTTCATGGATGATGCATCCCAAATTTTGAATTCTCTACATGCCAAAGGACAAATTCTCCAAGTTGGCATATAGATTATGTTTCCACAGGGTACTTAGGACCTTCTGAATGTGTTGTAGATGTTATTACCGGGTTCTATTGTAGATGAAGATGTCATCTAGATATACAAACACAAAGGAGTTTGTGAAAAAACACAAGACATCATTTATCATCCTCATGAACACCATTGGAGAATTAGTCAATCCAAAAGGCATGACTAACCATTCAAAGAGGCCTTATTTATACTTGAAGGTAGTGTTCCATACATCGTCTTGTTCAATTGGAACCTAGTGGTATCTTGAATTCATATTAATATTACTAAAGAAATCAACATCCCTAATATCATCAAGAGGATTGTAAATACAGGGGATTGGGTATCGATTCTTGACAATGATTTTGTTCATGGATCTGTAATCGATATGGAGCCTCGATGTCCTCTCCTTTTTTCTGCACCAACACAATTGGACTCCTGCAAGGTGAGGATCTTAGTCGAATGTGGCCCTTTTCTATGAGCTCATTAATTTGGTTTTTTATTTCCTCATTCTCTAGAAGGGAGTGCATGTATATTGGGCCATTGGGTAAAGGATCACCTGATATCAAGTCTATTGGATGTTTCAAATCATAGTGTAGAGGTGTTAAGATTCCATATTATTAGCTATATATCATTTGTATTCAATTCAATTTCACAACAATAGCATATGCATGATCACTGAAAGAAACATAACCACAAGATAGACACAAATTTATCATGGGAAACCCTCTAGGAGAAGAAAACCCAACAAAACTTCCTCTATATATATATGTATCAAAAGTACAAAGATAAAACCACAAATAGGTGCTCCTTATCCTTGCATATATGTCTATCTCTCTCTCCTATGCACTATACACAAGTGTGCGTGTGTGTTCAAATGAGGAACACACATCCTCTATGTTTACTCTATCTTTCACTTGAATTTTTCCCTAACAGATCGGCCCCACCAAACTTACTAGGCAAACTTCACCTAGGAAGATACAAAACAATATAATATTATATTATGGAGAGTTCTATTGACCTGACTTACAATGGAGGTTTTACCTCATGAATTTGTGATGACCAAGTATAATATTAACATCTCGACGAAGGAATAAAACATCTCCGATAGATTAGAATAGTAAAATACATTTAAAATATCCTTCGAAGTTACAGCATTTCAACACTCCCTATTAACAAGAAGGGTATTCTACTCACAAAAACAACATAAACTGTAGGAGAAAGGAGAGAGAGAATATTCAACAACATCAAGGTGATACATCTATATGTTATTGGAAGTTTTCAACAATCATCAGCAACTAGAACAATTACTGGATCATCTTCAACATCTTCAGTACTAGAGCATCATCTTCTACAACACTGAGTCTTAATCTTTGATATTCATATTCTATAGTACTCGACCGCTCAATCGTCTGTAGCAACACTTGATATTTCTATCAACAACATGATCATCAGAAGCAACACTTGATCTTCAATCAGAATCATCATCATCATCAGCAAATCTTGATCTTTCGATCAACAACAACATAACCTGCAACACAAATGATCCAATTACGGGATGATCAACCCCTATCACTTTAGGATATAAGTCTAAGGATGATGCAATCCTATCCACAACATGGAGAAAAAAATCTGCATATCCAATTACAGGATGATCAATCCCTATCAATTTAGGACATAAGTCCAAGGATGATGCAATCCTATCACCTCACGGAGACAAAAGTCTGTGGATCCAATTACAAGATGATCAATCCCTTTCATTTTAGGATGTAAGTCTAAGGATGATGCAATCCTACCACCTCATGGAGACAAAAGTCTGTGGATCCAATTACGGGATGATCAATCCCTATCACTTTAGGACATAAGTCCAAGGATGATGCAATCCTACCACCTCACAGAGACAAAAGTCCGTGGATCCAATTACAGGATGATCAATCCCTATCAGATTAGGACATAAGTCCAAGGATGATACAATCCCACTACAACATCATCAACCTACTCCTCCTTTCGAGGGGGGTATGCAACATCATCAACCTACTCCCCCTTTCGAGGAGGGTCTGCAACATCATCATCATTGTTCCTCTTTACGGTGAAGGTATACAACATGATCATCATTTTTCCTCCTTACGAGGAAGTTCTACATCATCATCATTGTTACTCCTTATGAGGAAGGTCTACAACATCATCATCATTGTTCCCCCTTACGAGGAAGGTCTACAACATCATCATCATTGTTACTCCTTACGAGGAAGGTCTACAACATCATCATCATTGTTCCTCTTTATGAGGGAGGAAGGTCCATTTTAACCACACCAAGCTTGTCATGGAAGTATTCAAAATTTAATCGACACAGAGGTTTGGTCAATACATCATCAACTTGTTCATCGGTACTCACATACTGGAGCTTTATAGCTCCCTTTTGTACCATATCATGTATGTAAAAATATCGTATTTCTATGTGCTTTGATCTGTCATGGAACACTGAGTTCTCCATAATATTTATACAACTATGGTTGTCACATAGAATCACCGTGGTATCCAACTCCAGGTCAAATAGACCTGACATCAACTTCTAAAGCCATATGGATTCACAACTAGCAGAACAAGTTTCTATATACTTTGCTTTAGCTATGTTGAGAGAAACACTAGATTGATTCCTGCTAAACCATGAGATCATGGTGGATCCTAGAAAATAACACCCTCCTGAGGTGCTCTTCTTGTAAGAGGCACTTCCATCCCAATACACACCTGTATAACCATGCAATCTATAGTCATGATTTCCAACATAGTATATACCAAAGTCTATCATACCTTTTAGGTACCTCATCACATGCTTTGCAGCCATCAGGTGAACATGTCTAGGTTTAACTAGATATTGACTTGGGGTGTTCAAAACAAAGCATATATATGGCCTGGTATTCATTAGATACATCAATGACCCAATAATCTTCTTGTACTGAGTCACATCCACTAACTCTGATGATTCATCAGATAACAACTTCAAGTTGGTATCCATGGCCACATGACCTGGTATTCATCAGATACATCAATGACCCAATAATCTTCCTGGACTGAGTCACATCCACTAACTCTGATGATTCATCAGATAACAACTTCAAGTTGGTATCCATGGGTGTGGCCATGGATTTACAATCCAACATATCAAATATTTTTAATATTTCCACAGCAGACTTTCCTTGGTTGATAAATATTCCTTGTGGGATCTTCCATACTTATAGACCTAGAAAATAGTGCACCAATCCAAGGTCTTTCATCTCAAATTCTTCGGCAAGCTTCTTCTTGCACTCTAAAATCTATTTCTCATTTTCTGTCACAAATAAGTCATCCACATACAACAATAATATGACAGGTTCATTATCCATAACCTTAAAGTAAAGGTTAGGGTCGGCTTTACTTTTGGTAAAGTCCAAGCTCATCAAAAATCTATCTATTCTTTCATACCAATCTCTAGGAGCTTTCTTTAGTTCATACAGAACCTTCTTCAACTTACATACGTGAGTCTGTCTGTCTTCAAATTCAAACCCGTGTGGATGTTCTATGTACACTTCTTCCTCAATAACACCATTCAAGAAAGATGTCTTCACATCCATGTGGTGTAAACTCTACTTCAACATGGATGCAAGTGCCATGATGGTTCTAATGGAAGTGTACCTTGCTACTGGAGAAAATGTATCTTCATAATCAATTCCCTATTTCTGAGAGAATCCTCTAGCCACAAAAATTTCCTTATATTTCTCAATACTTCCATCAGTTGCATGCTTTATCTTGTAGATTCGCTTGGAATATACAACACTCTTCCCTTCTGGTTTGGGAACTATATCCCAAACATCATTCTTCATTATAGATTGGTATTCTTCCATCATTAATTCTACCCATTATTTCTTCTACATAGCTTCTTCATAATTGGTAGGTTCTTGATCTACAAGATCACACATCAAACCTACATAACTGGAAAATGGCTTTGATATCTTGCTTACTCTTTTGGATCCTTCTAGAGCTCCATATTTCTCTGCTTCTTGTATAATTTATCTTAGCCAAGCAAGATTTCTCTTTCGTGATATATTCACAGTAGGAGGTTCTTGAGGTTCTAGCATATCATGGTCCTCTTATGTTTCATTTTTAGGGGAGGGTGCAGCTTCTATAGTTCTAGGAGGTACATCTTCTTCATATACTTCTTCATGTTGGAACTTCTGGGATCTCTTGAGAGCTGCTTCTTCATCAAATTTTGCATCCCTACTAATATCCATGTGATGGAATCCTGGAATGTATATTCTGAGGCTTTGGAGAGTTCACAGTATCCAACAAATATTCCCTTCTTTTTGGAAGGGTCCAACTTGGTTCTCTTTTCTTTTGGAATGTGAACATATGCTAAGCAACTAAATATCTAAAGGTGGCTCACTTCAGGCTTCTTTCCTGTGAAAATTTCTTTTGGAGTCTTGAATCCAAGGGCGCTATGGGATAATCTATTCTGTACATAAACTGATGTTCTTGCTGCTTCATCCCATAGATGTATAGGAATATCTTGATCATTTATCATTGTCTTCATTGCTTCCATAATGGTCCTATTATTTCTTTCTGCAACACCATTCTGTTGAGGATTTTAGGGAGTGGTTAGTTCCCTCTTTATTCCATCTTCTTTACAAAAGTATTCAAACTCTTTTGAAGTATATTCTCCACCACTGTCTGTTCTGAGTGTCTTGATTCTTCTTTCTAAATGATTCTCTATCAAGGCTTTGAATTCCTTGAATTTTCTGAATACTTCATCCTTTGTTTTCAAGAAACATATCCATGTCTTTCTTAAATATCCATCAATAAATGTAACATAATATTCATAACCACTCAAATATGTGGATGGCATTGGAGCACATACATCTGAATGAATTAATTCCAACGTACCTTTAGTATTTGTTTCACTCTCCGGAAATGGATTGTTGATATTATTTCCTCTTGCACATACTTTGCAAGTTCCTTGATGATTGATCTTCAAATATGGTAAACCTGTTACTACTTTTCTCACATGGGGTAGTGCTTTGTAGTTGATGTGAGAAATCCTCCTATGCCATAGTTCACTTGGGATAATGATCTCATGAACAAGGGTTGTTTTTGAATGTCCCTTGAGTTTATATAATCATCCTTCTTATTCACCAATGACAATTGCATCTTCAATTGATTTTCCTTTGGGCCACATAAGTACTTTTCCATCTATAAATGCAATTCTATATCCTTTCTTATCCAATGCTGAGATAGAAAGTAAGTTCATCTTCAAACTGGTACATATAAGACTTCCTTCATCTTCATGGGGGTTCCAGAATCAAGCTCGTAACTTGCTTCACCAATACCTTTGATAATATATTGATAGTCATCTGCTAATGATACTTTCTGAGGAGAGTTCATCTCTTCAATTTTTGACACAGTTTTCTTTTGTCCTGTCACGTGCTTTGAAGCACCACTATCAATAAGAAATGTGGGTGTCATAGTCCTAGAGAGTACAGAGAATAATACATACTCTTCTGCATCTTCTTATTTTCCTTGTTTTCTTTGAGGTCCTTCTTCCTCTTCTTCTTCATCTTTAGCTAGGTGTGCATGATATATTTTTTTGTTATTGTTGTATTCTTCTTTCTTCAATGGAAAATTTATGGTAATGTGTTCTATCTTGTGACAATGGAAACATTGAAAGTTAGAGTAGCCTTTCCTCTGATTGTTTCCTTGTGTCCTTTGGAACCTCTTGGGAGGTCGAGACTACTTGTGGCTTTCCTTCTTGAAGTTAGATTGACTTCTTCCTCTTTTGGTATGGGTGGCTAGGGTTTGATCATATTCTTTAAGTAGAGCTTCTCTATTGGCTACTCTAGCCTCCTCTTGGATGAAATATTCCCATACAATGTCAAACTTCATGCTTTCCTTTGGGTGAAAACATGAAGTTGGGAAACAATTCCATGACAAATTGTTTTTTTTTGTATAATTTCCAATTTCTTGGCCGAGAGTTGTAATATTTCTCGGACGAGAAATTAACCACAGTTAAAATTCTCTTGTCCGAGAGTTGTTCCATAGTTAGATAAGTTTTTGGCCAAGAGTTCTAAACTTTCTCGTCTGAAAGTATTGGCATAATTTTTACATTAAAATCTCAAAAATGCTTCTCGGCCGAGAGATTAGATTCCTTTTTAACTCTCAGCCGATAAATTTTTAACAATATAAATCCAAACCCCCTCCCCACCTAGCCGACCATTGTCATAATTTTCCTGGTTTTTTGCTCTGAGGCTTTCACCCCAAAAACCAAGCCGTTTCTTTTCACGCTTGTTCATTGACTTTTCTAGCTTCCGCTTAGTCCATTTTCATCATTTCACTGGATTTTTGGTCAGGGTAAGAGGTTTTCGGGCTTTCGCTTAGCCCACCATCGCACCATTTGAGGTTTTTCGGTCAAGCAGGGTAATAGTTTTTCACCCTTGGTAAGGCCTTTTCGGGCTTGCAAACAGATTTTGGGCTTGTCGTTTTAGTCTACCATCATCATCGTTCCGGTTCACACTAAGACGAAGGGGTTTCTGCTCAATTAGGTCAGAATTTTCTATCCTTGTACATGCATTTTTTCATTATTTACATCCGAAGATACATGTTACATTTCTTTCCTGAAATTACCAGTTCTCATGAGGCCATGTTCAGACTCTCTATATTTTGGTCATGCCACCATTTATGTATTGAATTTACCATCTCTTAGGGGGGAAGTATAAGCGTTAACCAAAACGCCCCCAACCCACCAAAATTCGACAACCAAATTCTGGTTTAAATCACAATTTAGAGGGTTTAAATCTCAATTTTAACAATCTGGGTGGTTTTAAAAACTGGGATTTAGTCTAGAATAGGCAATTGAAAGTGATAACATTGCAAATTAATGATAATAACAATTTCCTAGTAAAAAATTGGCCGATTTTTATCAAAAATCGACCAAAAAAGTGGGGCGTTTTGTTTATCTTTTATCCTGCGCATTTCTCCCAGTAGCTGTAGTATGAGTTTACTGGCCAACTGTAGCATGAGAATGTCCAGCTACAGGGTTTGTACCTGGCCTGTATATATCCCTGTCTGTGCTCTTAAATCTTTCTTTCCTGTCGTGGCGCTGTGAGATGTTGAGGTGTGGCACTGTGAGGTGCTGAGGTGTTGGATCTAGTTATGAGAGCTCGCATATTGAAACACTCACTATCCGCCAGTGAATCTAGGTCTGTGTGTAACTAATTAAGGGCTCATTACACATAACGTTATATACGTGAATTTAAAATTTGAGAATCATACGCAACATATAGTGGCTAAATGTTAGACTTAACGAATGTTCCCAACAAAAAAGACTTTGATACATGTTGTTTCCATACAAGCATATCGATTAAGACATGTTACTGACAGATGATGAGAGCTCTTGGGCCCTGCTAGGAATTGATTGGGAATTTGATAACAAACCTGTAATTAACTTAAATAAATAAACCATGACCGAGAAATCATTCAGTCGAGAGGGCAAGTTCTGTGCTCGGTGTCTTGGGCATAGCTGGCAGGAAACAAAGATAGTATAAGAGGTACCTTACCCCCTTTCACCATAAATTCTACCCCTCAAAACTAGTCACTTTCGACTAAGTTTGTGCACGAAGGCTCAACTGAGAAGGAGATGAATTGACTTTATTTCAGTGAAGAATACTTTATTTAGGATGAATAATGCCTTATGAGGATGTCTTATGAACTGAGGCTGCTTCCTAAGAGTTTTATTTTTTCCTTTCCAACAATGGAGTGAGCAACCAACCCTTGTTTTACCTTGGTCAGGTCATTGACCATAGATTTTAACAACTTGTTCACTTCCTCCATGCTCATAGGATTCCTATATAAAGGTTACTGGTATAGTGGGTTGTTAATAGTCCCCCCCCCGGTACATAGGTGTTCCTAGGTGAATATAATAGCACCACTCCATCCATCCCATCGTCCTAGGTTGAAGATATAAATCCTAGGTATAGGTTGTTGAATCCCGCTGGCCCGCCCCCAATAATTTAAAGTTTAGTGACTATGAAGCTCTTCCATAGAATGTGACTAGGGGTGGTAAATATATCCTATTATATTGTGGTACCTCCGATTTGGATTCCTGACTTTAAGTAAGTGGTTGTTGGGCAGCACTCAATGCCATGTCTTGAAGTGTAAGTTCGTGAATGAAAGCACTTGTCCTTTCCTTCCTGGCTTGCTTCGTAACTTGGATAGGATGGGAGATGAAAGAAATGGCGAGATAATATCACTTACGTGCTTCTTGCTTGATTGCTAGATTGATTGCGGGCGGGATGCTACTGGCATGCTTCTCTCACTTGCTTACTAAATTTTTTTCTTTTTTTTTGGGGGGGGGGGAAGGTTAAGGTGGCTCATTGGGGTACAGAAATCACTTTCTTATTTGATAAAAATGGCATTTAACTATGTTCCTCTATGAGAAATAGAATTGAATCGATTTCTTTTTTGTTGAGTGCCTTCTTTATCTGGTTGAACCTAGGCTTGTATAAGAGGCAGGCTGGTACGAAATCACTCGACGAAGCTGGGCCAACTTGTTAATGCTAGAACCTTTGGTGGATATATCATTTGGTGAGAGGCTAGAGTTTAAATATGGCTAAGAATTAACCAAGTAGGCTAGTAGACCATGGCTCTAGACAAGTTGCTCTAGTCAGTTGACTATGCAATTGGCAAGGAGATTGAAGTGGAAGTGGATGGCTTGCTTTTATCTACTTTCCCAGAGTAAGGAAGGTACACACTCAGTCCACCAACCAAGTACACCCAATAAACCTAGTACGCGTAAGGAATCCACACAGTACATGTCCACCAAACCCATGTCCAAGTCCAATGAGCAAGTTCACCTACACAAAGGCGTTTCGGTCTGCCTAAGGAAACATCCCAAGAAATTAGTAAAGTCCAACAAAACCACCTCAATTAATAGACCCAGGACGCTTTCACTACGTGTTCAGTTTGAATAATCTACTCCCAACTTAACATCCAGAAATTTCTTTCTATGATTATCACTCCCATGAATCGCTTACCCTTACCCAGCTTACATAACTATACTGCTATAACAACTTTAATACCTAGGACAAGTGCATCGGTTAAATCCCAAGCCCTGGAAATAGTGTTTAGCATAGGTAAGTAAGTCTCCTTTCTTTCCTTATCTACGCATGTATATAGTAGCTTATTTGAAGGATCTAATTATCGAAGTACAGGTGGCTCTGATGCAGCCACAAAGCAATGTGTCTTTGCCTTGCCACTATGTGTTTCCTCCTGCCTATTGCTGTGTCTCGTTATGCCTGCCCAATGTGTATTTTATCCTCCCCCCTTTTAGTGCTAGTAGCATTTGACATTGTAACCGGATTATCTGGATCAGTCAGTCAAACAATTATTGCTGGATATTGAACATGGAATATACAACTTAATTAACTGAAGAAACTTCTAGCTCTGCTATTGGACATGCTTCTAGCTCAACTCCTGCAACCCTAGCTTATTGTGCTGGTCCTACTACCTACTAGGTGGTGGGTAATTGAAAATAATTGATTTAGGAAAAGGCAGAGATACATATCTTACTACTAATACTTATAGTAAATGTATTATGTAGGAATAACTCATTCAATAAATATTGGGATGCATAAGCATTATAAGAGATTGCCTCGGAGAATAATTGACCTCTTTCCTAATATTTTAATTGAGATGTAATGAATAAAAGGAGAGTTAGGATAAATGATAATCAAACTAAATCTAGATTCCAATCCTGTTAAGGGAAGACCTACATATTGAATCATAGAATCACCATTGTTGGGCCATTTTTAGTACTGAAAATCATTTATTATTTAATAATAATTGAACCCTAATACGAAAGATGAATGAAATATTACGCAATAACTTTTTTGGAGTTGCATATATATTTTCCTCTACAAATATGGGTTTTCCATTATGTTGCATTCGCCATCAAAAATTGAATGGTCGGGGGAGGTTTTTTAAATTGTCCGGACATAACTCGTTCGATGAAACATCCTTCCCTACCTGGATTGCAATGGAACCTCCTGGGCACTCACTAACTGACTTACTTATTGGAAATGATTTATAACCATTGTGAATGACCTTTAACGCTCGGCTATCCCAACAAACAAACAACCAAACAAACATGGATTCAAGGGTTTTTTATTTAAGGAATGTTAATGGTAAACTTGGGGTACTCAAAATCATTTATTATTTAATAATAATTGCATTTTGCATTTCAGAAAGTTTCGCTATGTTATTAGGTATGGGATATTTTACGTTTAGGGGCTGTGGGAACCTATGCACTGCTGGGTAAGAGAGAAACAAAGCAAGGGCTTGTCCAAACCGAATCAGCTGGTCAAAATCGAGAGTTGTGTCCCCACCCAAACCCATGAATGCTAGAACCTGTGGTGGTGGCGAAACAGATGGCAGGAGAACTACATATTGAATCCTAGAATCAAATAGAGGGTAAAAGAAGAAATATATTAAGGTTATTAGTCTCATCTTCCTGAATCATATTTGAATAGTCCAATTATGATTCAAGACTAGAAGACATGATCCCTAGAAATTTCAGTATCTGTTGATTTGTAGGCCTCAACCCCAATTATGACCATGTTTAGTTCCCACCCCACTTATGTCCATGATTATTTTCCAACACCCTTTAGTGACAAGGTGCTAGATCATGAAAGTGTATTGGTTGATCTTGCTAAGATCATTGTCACTAGTAACTTAATCCACCCACTAATGTCCATTTCTTGCAACTAAGTCTTGGGTAAATTGGGTATTCTTGATAGTTCATCAATGGCAATGCTACTATTAAGAAGACTATGGAGTAATTGAAGAATGAAACAGATAAAAACAAAGAATGCATTTGTACAAGGAGTGTGAAGCATCCTTAACATCCTAAAAAATAAACTGGAAATGATGGAAATTTTAGTTTTCCCTAAGTGGATGGTTGAATTCCATGTACATGCCAATGTTTCAATTATCATTTGGGTAGGTATCCATGCACAACATAGAGAATCAATCTTATTTCATAAATTTTACTTTAATAGAAATATGTTGACTCCATCCAAGTGAAACTATGCCAGTACTAAAGTGGAAGGCCTAGCCATGGTATACATGCTCCATATGTTTGAGCATTATTTGTTAGGTGGGTATTTTAAACTCTTCATAGATCATTGAACTATGAAGTCAATAAAACTATGTTGGGAGGTCATATCTAAATATGGTGACTATTATTTTAGGAATTTGTCTTTGAGGTTAACTATCTCTATCTACATTATCATAGATAAGCACGAGTAAGAGATAAGAATGAGTAAGAACTACTGTAAACATGCTATTTCAATAAGGAGAACATGAACACCATAAATTAAAGGGAATAAGAAGAAGCATCAAGCTAAGTAATGAGTACAGAGCTTAGTAATAATACTTACAGTAAATGTATTAGCTACGTAATATCCATAATGTATGAGCATATTGTACAGTGATCTAAATATATTTACTAGAAGAACCCTAGTTAGATTAGTATTCTATGTAAGTTCTTATAAAAAAATACAAAGCATAGTTTTTAAGGCTGATCCAGACTAGGTATGTCCCTTCGTGTCCACCATATTTTAGAGGCTGATCTGGACTAGGTATGTCCCTTCGTTTCCACCATATTTTTGAGGCTGATCTGGACCATATCCAATATTAGATGCTTACTAGAACTACTTAGTAAGAATGAAAATAACAATCGTAGGTGGAAGACTATAATATCCTAAACTGAATCGAGTATAGATTATTGTGATTGTTCTTGTGTTTTGGTTGACGACTCCCGACACTTCTTTGATCAATACATTCCTTGACCTCTGTTTTGTTTGTAAATGAGGGTGTAATGTTTGAATATGGTTTATTATTAGGAACTTTCACAACACAATTCAGGGTTCCTTATCATACTAGACTTGCTGATATCTATACTCAGTAATGATCTTTATTTGTATCCAATATCAGACTTAACCTAGAGATTCATAAAAATTGCAATTTATATCCATAAATAACAACAACGTAGAAATAATTTAAATTCAGGAAATTATCAGATATGATCTGAGAAGTACCTTGGACAACAATAACTCAAATGGCAGTCTTTTAAGCCTTAACATAGTTGAATTGTAAATGAATGTACGAATGCTTTTAGTGATCAGCGTGATGCCCAAAGTCTGAAGATAACAAATGCCTAAGAATTTCCCATCTATGCAAATAATTAATTTCCCATATTGATGGTTCACGCCATCTCAAATAGTGATAAGGGTGGATTGCTTGATGGCTGTAGTAACCTGATATAAACACGCATATTTATGAATATGCTTCAACAAAATGGAATATTTAAGTACCACGCTCAGCTAGGAGCACCTTCCATGTGTTGCTCCCTTCCTTCTTATGTGCATGCAAATATAAAATAATAATGGAAAGTCAATCTCTGAGGGCTGTAGCAGTTTGATGTAGAAACATAGATGATGAATAGGCCCCAATGGAAGTGGGTTTACTTGAGAGCTATGCCCATATTGGAGGAAGGGAATCCAGATAGACTAATGACGCCTCTCTTGATTGTATGCAACCCTTAAAGATGTGAACATGATCTCTTTAGTACTCCATCCCTCTTATCCAGGGAAATTTAAGTGAGCATTCGTTGCATTATTGCCTTCCTGTAGAGATCACGCTTATTAAACAGGCTGAGTTCCCTCGTGATAATCCTCTGCTCACTGGTAACTTGTTTCCAATAGAATGAACCTTTCCCATAGTAAATCTCTTCCCTGTGCTTTTGAGGAAGAATGGATGGAGATAACGACGGTTTTAGTATACAATTAAGCAGTAGCAGTATAAAGGAAGATTGTTTCCCATAAATTGGTGGAGACCCCCCTTTCTCAACAATGATAGGATCACTGCCATGATTAATGAATGAATACACCCAACTATAAACTTTAAGGAATCTCCAAAAATTCCCTAAACACAATGAATCTCTGATGCAATGAAGTACACAATGGTGAATCTAGATGATTCACCCTAGCAATTGGTTAGGTTGTATAGATTTCTCCACCGAATCCAATTAGGTCACTAGTACAAGTGATCAATTTTGCCACGGCAAAACGTGGCAATATCCACGGAAAAGCGTGGATATTGCCACGGAAAAGCGTTTTTTTTCTTGTGGCAGTCATTTCGTCGCAATAGCGACGGCCCGTTAGTTGCGTGGCAACAGCGACGGGAATACGTCGCAATTGCGACGGCCCTTCCTAGAATGAAAAAATCCCAACCCGTCGCTATATCGACGGAAAGATGTCGCAAGATTCCACGGAAAGTCGTCGATATAGCGGCGGCTAGACGTCGCAAGATTCCACGGACGGCCGTCGAAATAGAGACGGCAAGACTAGGAAATGTTCCACGGCAGGCCGTCGATATAGCGACGACTAGGCGTCGCAAGGTTCCACGGACGTCCGTCGATATAGAGACGGGTAGACGTCGCAGGTTTCCACGGCTAGCCGTCGATATAGCGACGGTAGCTGTAGTTTTTAAAAAAAAAAATGGTATAATAATTTGAAATATAGATACAATACAAATTAAGAGGTCAATTTGGAAGTCTTTTCGTAGTTTAAATCTCT
Organism: Pseudotsuga menziesii; assembly: GCA_001517045.1. Lineage (NCBI taxonomy): Eukaryota > Viridiplantae > Streptophyta > Pinopsida > Pinales > Pinaceae > Pseudotsuga > Pseudotsuga menziesii. The sequence continues at coordinate 24 of LPNX010018186.1, read as the reverse complement.
AAAATTATGCTTCTGTGACTAGGT
>LPNX010018184.1:0-56676 GCA_001517045.1 Pseudotsuga menziesii | reverse complement strand
TTTACAAAAGCCTTACCTCAAATGTGAGTGATTACAGGCATTTGTTACTTTATTGTACATTCGCACTCTTTTGAGGATTTATCCAATTGACTAACGAGTTTTGAAGGGAATAGTATCATCTGCAGACGCAAGACTCTCCATTGGAAGTTGATCAATCAAGCCTTCCTTTTGAGTATTGCTATAATGCCAGGTTGGTACTAGTCACAAAAACTTTTGTCCATCTTTTTTAGAAAAATTAACAAGTCCATATTTTGGAAAGAACTAATATCCTTGCTGCTATCTGTGTAGCAACCGTCAAAGTGTTATTAGTCAAGGGCGTAAGATATCTTTCAACCTCAATGGAGGAAACAACTTTTCTGCTATTCAACCATTAGTCTTTCTTACCGATAAGGTAGAATTTCAATCCGATTGAAATTTGATGCAACCCTTCTCTTGGTGTTTGTTGCTAGTAAAGAAATGATAAACTATTGCTTATATCTATTCTTGTTCTGGCAGAATGACAACTTGGTAGGTTACTGTCTGGCAGTGCTTCAAAGCTCGAGTCTAACAATTATTGGTCGTAAGTTCATGCACTCATAACCTATCTTGATTTTTTGAAGAGGTTTATTATATCAATTTTGCTGGTCATTTTTGAAGGGCTCACTATCTACTAACCCTTCAAAGCGAAATGGGACCCTACACTTCAAATTTGATTCCTGGTAGGGTTGTATACACAATCCATCATCCATTTTACCGAATTGACGAAGGGCATAATGGTTGGTCGTGCAACAATGGCATGTAGGTGAGACTTGTTGATATTCTGGCAGGTTGGGGGCTTATGGATATTTAATATATATATATATATTTTAAATTCACTGCCGTCGCTTAAGCGACAACTCTATCTGTCGAACATGCAACGCTTCTTGTTAATACGCGTCGCTTAATCGACGGTTCCTGGCTGGATATGTAAGGTTTTTTTTTTTTAAATCAGATCGCACTGTCGCAAATGCAACGCTTCTTGTTAACACGCGTCGCTTAAGCGACAGTTTCTGGCTTGATATTTAAGGGGTTAGCTGTCGGACATGCGACGATTCTTCTTCATATCCGTCGCTTATGCGACAGCTATATCTGTCTTTGTTTCGACGCCTTGTCTTGATATCCGTCGCTTAAGCGACAGCTATATCTGTCGTTTTTGCAACGCCTTGTCTTGATAGCCGTCGCTTAAGCGACAGATATATCTGTCGTTTATGCGATGCTTACTCTTTAAATCCATGGTTTAAGCGACGGTTATACCTGTCGCTTATCCGATGGTTGACATTTAACCGACGGTTAGTTGAGTGTCGCTTAACCGACGGGTACTTAAGTGTCGGATAACCGACGCCAAGTTTCCGACGCTTAAGAAAAAATCAAAGTGTCGTACATGCGACAGGAAAGTGTCAAAAATCCGACATGACGGCCGTCGGATTTTGGGTCGAAATGTAGTAGTGAGCATACACCTATAAAATGTAAATCCAAATCACAAGAAAACAAGGGTAGGATATGTGAGCTCCCGAATGAAGCAGGTATGTCTTGAGACTCCCATACACAACAAGCAGAGGTTTGCAACCAATTATAGTGGCCCTCGGCTTCAACGCATATAGCGACTGTGTTTTCCGACCCCTACTTGGCTAGGACACCTGCAAAATAACCTCTGTGAAGTACCCCCTTGAAAACCTAGGTAAGGCATTAAAGGTCACCTCAATATAATGAATGCTTAGGTGGACAGTCACAGGTAGGATTGACTGTATCGACAGGGTACCAAAGCTCGAAACTCTTGAAAGAGCCCCCAGATACGAATACAATCCTGGAACTATCTCCAGTGCTACTCAGTTACAACCAGGGGTCATCCCAATCAAAACCGCTCACACTGCCTCATGCTTAAACTAAAGATATCAAGAATGTTTTGAAAAGAACCATGATTAAAACCAACACTCGAACCACAAGGACAAATAGCAATGAGACGGAGAATACGAACAATACACAGAAACCTATCAAAAGAGCCTACTTACCCTATATACAAGGGGTCACCACCAAGATTGCTAAAATTCTCAAAAAGAAGGATATCACAACATCTTTCAAAACCATACAAACCATTAAGCAAAGAATGAGACCCATCAAAGACCCGATTGATCACAAACAAGGCAAAGGAGTCTACAAAATATCCTGCTTGTGTGAGCTTTGCTACATTGGCGAAACCAGTTGCTCCTTTAACACTAGACTAAAAGAGCACAAAGCTGACATAAGGAATGAGCGTACTCAAACTTTAGCACTAGCAGAACACTCCCAGAAAACGAGACACTAATTATGCCTTGAAGACACCTAGATTTTAGCAAAATAAAATCACTACTTTAAAAGAAAACTTAGGGAGGCCCTCAAAATAAGAAAGCACCCCAACAATCTGAATAGAGATGGAGGAATGGAAATCAATACCAGTTGGCTCCCACCCCCCCTAAACCTCAATAGACAACATTAATTAGCCTCAGCTCCCACCTTGTCTAAATTCTCTATTAAGACAACTCCTTTCCTTTGCATAGTTTTTAATAATTACATAACACCACTTCCGATTTTGGAACCCTAAGACTATTAATTCTAAGCATTTTAATAATTGTAATATTCCTCCTAAAACCTTTATATTTTTTCCTAAACTTTTGATATTTTTGGTCCTTTTAAAACTTACACTGCAACTTCAACTTCACTTTAAACCTTTAGGCTTTGGTTTTTTAGGAAACCTTTACCCAAAATATTTACAACTACCTCTTTTAATTAAACCTTTGAACAGTTTTAACTTTACTATTTTACTAAACTTTAGACATTTTCGAACCTTAGTTTGTAAACTTTCAATTGAAAATTAAACTACATTAAAAAAACTACTTTACATAATTATTTTTGCATCATTAATAATCATTATTATTATATATTATACATTATTAAAATAGCATTATCTATATTATAATACTGGACTATTATAACATTATTTATAACACAAATAATATTAAAATATTAAAAAAATAATATTAAAAAAAAAAATTAAAAACTATTTTAAACAATACCAAAACCTAATTAAAACCTATTCTTAACCGACATTGAAAAACCTAAAACCATACCATTTTCTCATAATATTCCCTGCGATTCAGTATTAATAGCCAAGACTAAGATCGCCTACTCTTCTTCACACCATCCTGATGATGAGTCCTGTTGTGGACCCGAAACGTCGATGTTAAAAATGAAATCTGTGGCTATTCCGAATATCGATACTGTAAATGTGCACCACATAAACCTAGCAACAAAGATTACATCCCTATACGGAAGGGAAATCTAGCAACAAATCCGGTTATTGGAGAAGTTGAGGGTTAAAATACAAAGAAGAGTGGTCGATCTCACCTTTCTTAAGAACTGTAGAGACTTGAATTTAATCCCGACATTTGTTGTCATCAACCATCGAATGCGCAGCAAATGGAAATGAATGCATTTTACAAACTCAGCATGCAATTGGTGAAATTGGAAATCAAAAAGACCTGGTTCATTTTAGATCACCTGGCACGTGACTCCCTCAGACTACACCTAAAACTCGCTGCTACCATTAGACAAGACTTGTGGATGGCTGCCGATTCCAACGCATCCCTCAAGGCCGAATGCGAGTTGGATAAAACCACGACCAAACACCAACACAAACTTCTAAAGCTGCAATCTCAATCTATGAAGAAACAGCAATTCACCAACATGCAGGTCATGATACAAGAGAACACCAACGCGCAAGATACTGAACCAAAACCGGCGTTGGATAGGAAATTAGTCAACTTGTCACAGCACGTGCTCTCTGAAGTAGAAGTCAGCAACCTCCGAAAAGGACTGAACTTTTCCATAGCACCAAAAAACATCCCGAGTAAAACCATCATTTGTGATATTGAAGATAGCATACAAAACTTATATGAGGTAGACAAATAAACGGTTAGGCAAGACTGCACAATCATCCTTAGAATAGCGAAACCACCAAAAAGTAACCTCACTAAAGAAGAACACCTTGCCTTAAAAAATCTTAGAAACAACAAGGACATAATCATAGTTAAAGCAGACAAAGGAGGTGCCACTGTAATCATGGACAAATCTGAGTATAATCTTAAAATGGTTCACCATCTCACCACAAGTGGTAGCTATAGGAAATTAGAAAGCAACCCCATTTCAAAAGTAATAAGAGAAGTTAAGAAAGCCATCAATAGCTCTAATCTTGACAATAAATTGAAGAAACACTTAACTCCTTCTCAAGAAATCACCCCTAGGATCTATGGTCTTCCCAAAATCCATAAAGACGGTGTCCCCCTCAAACCCATCGTCAACACTATAGGCTCCCCAACCTATGAACTTGCGAAGTATGTAGCCAAAATCCTAGGCCCCCTTGTAGGTAACTCAGACTCCTTTATCAAAGACTCTAGTGCCTTTGTTAAGTTAATCCAAGAAGAAAGGGTTGGACCAAAGGACAAGATATTGAGCTTCAACATAGTCTCCCTCTTCACAAAGATCCCTCTCGAGGAAGCGATCCAGGTCATCAAAGAAGTCACTGACCCTAACACTGCTAGGTTAGCCATAGTTTGCCTTAGATCAACTTTCTTTAGTTTCCAAGGATAATTTTATGAGAAAACCACAGGAGTAGCAATGGGTTCCCCCCTCTCACCCATAGTTTCTAACCTCTTTATGGAGAAATTTGAGAGAGAAGCCCTCAACTCTTACCCATTAAAACCAACTAGATGGAAAAGATACGTAGATGACACCAATGTGTTATGGCCACATGGAGAGACTGAACTAGGTAGGTTCTTTGAGCACCTTAACAACCATTCAGATGACATAAAATTCACCATGGAAGAAGAAGACAGTGGAAGCATACCCTTTCTAGATGTCTTAGTAACTAGGAAGGTGGATGGTACTTTAGGACACAAAGTCTTTAGAAATAAAACGCACACAGAAAGCTACCTACACGCAGACTCCCACCACCACCCTTCTCAAAAGATAGGTGTCCTCAACACCTTAGCCATAAGGGCTTCTAGGACATCCGACTCTGAACACCTGAAAAAAGAAAACAACTACCTCACCAACATCTTCAAGAGCATAGGCTACAAAACTAAATATATCAAGAATGTTTTGAAAAGAACCATGTTTAAAACCAACACTTGAACCACAAGGACAAATAGCAACGAGACGGAGAATATGAACAATACACAGAAACCTATCAAAAGAGCCTACTTACCCTATATAAAAGGGGTCACCAACAAGATTGCTAAACTTCTCAAAAAGAAGGATATCACAACATCTTTCAAAACCATACAAACCATTAAGCAAAGAATGAGACCCATCAAAGACCCGATTGATCACAAATAAGGCAAAGGAGTCTACAAAATATCCTGCTCATGTGAGCTTTGCTACATTGGCGAAACCGACCGCTCCTTTAACACTAGATTAAAAGAGCACAAAGATAACATAAGGAATGAGCGTACTTGAACTTCAGCACTAGCAGAACACTCCTAGAAAACGAGACACCAGTTATGCCTTGAAGACACCCAGATTTTAGCAAAAGAAAATCACTACTTTAAAAGAAAACTTAGGGAGGCTCTAGAAATAAGAAAGCACCCCAACAATCTAAACAGAGATGGAGGAATGGAAATCAGGACCAGTTGGATCCCACCCCTCCTAAACCTCAATAGACGACATTAATTAGCCTCAGCTCCCACCTTGTCTAAATTCTTTATTAAGACAACTCATTTCCTTTGCATAGTTTTTAATAATTACATGACACCACTTCCTATTTTGGAACCCTAAGACTATGAATTCTAAGCATTTTAATAATTCTAATATTCCTCCTAAAACCTTTATATTTTTTCTTAAACTTTTGATATTTTTGGTCCTTTTTAAACTTACATTGCAACTTCAACTTCACTTTAAACCTTTTGGCTTTGGTTTTTTAGAAAACCTTTACTCGAAATATTTACAACTACCTTTTTTAATTAAACCTTTGAATAGTTTTAACTTTACTATTTTACTAAACTTTAGACATTTTCAAACCTTAGTTTGTAAACTTTCAATTCAAAATTAAACTACATTAAAAAAACTACTTTACATAATTATTTTGCATCATTAATAATCATTATTATTATATATTATACATTATTAAAATAGCATTATCTATATTATAATACTAGACTATTATAACATTATTTATAACACAAATAATATTAAAATATTAATAAATTAATATTAAAAAAACTATTTTAAAAAACTATTTTAAACAATACCAAAACCTAATTAAAACCTATTCTTAATCGACATTGAAAAACCTAAAACCATACCATTTTCTCATAATATTCTCTGCAATTCAGTATTAATAGCCAAGACTGAGATCGCCTACTCTTCTTCACACCATCCTAATGATGAGTCCTGTTGTGGACCCGAAATGTTGATGTTAAAAATGAAATATGTGGCTATTCCGAACACCGATACTGTAGAAATAGAATACTAAGGTTGACCCTCCCAAGCCGACGGAGAAAAAACAACAGTCAGATGAGCCCTCAAGTTCAAGGAAAAACAAGCAATGGGGAAAAGAGAAGAGAAAGTGCTCTTACTGTTCTAAAGGATTTCAACCCGAAATCTTTTGCATGAAGAGAAATATTGATTAAATGGAACTTCTCCTTGAGAAAAATAACACCACTCTTCTAGAAGGTGCAAGGAAGAAGGATACCCAAGATCTAAATAATTGGTCTAAAAGAGGATATGCACTCATGGCTAATGTTTTGAAACCTAGAGCTCTCCTCATTGACTCTAGAGATTCTAATCATATGGTTGCATGTAACGATTCTTTCACATCACTGGATTTCAATAGTTTCATCTCCATTCACATGGGAGATGACTAACAAGTCTCATCAAAAGGCAAAGGTACTATTCATCTAGAGCATGGAAGCTTCAAGAATGTTCTTTATGTTCCCTCTTTAGCCTCAAAATTGTTGTCTGTATATCAAATGACACACACTAGTTTTATTAAAAGAGTTTTATTTATCCCCAATTATGTTGATATTTCATAGATAGCCACGGAAAAACTCATTGCAGTAGGAAAAGCAAATCATGCTACTAAGACCTATGAGGTTTCCAATTTTGTGCCTGATTGAAATACTAGTGCCCTCTGTACTCATGGAAATGAGTTCATCCGGTTGTGGCATGAGAGGTTTGTACACCTAAACTATAAATACTTGCAGCTTCTATAACAGGATTCCATGGTGGAAGGCCTTTCGACAATCAAATCCTCAAAAGGGATCTACAAGGGATGCATAGTCGGCAAGCATCATGAGCATAAGTTTGATTGGGTAAAATAAATCAGAGATTCATGTATTTTGGGGCTGATCCACTCTGATATCAGTGTTCTAATTCCAAATACCTCCATGAATGGCTTGAGGTGTGTTCTTACCTTCATAGACGACCTTTCAATATTTACATGGGTCTACTTTATAAAAAAGAAATCGAAAGTCCTTGAAAAAATCATAGATTTTAACTGCTATTGGGAGAAAGATCAAAGCTATCAGATATGATAATGGAGGTGATTACATTAAATCATATCTCCTGCAACTTTGTGTGAAAAATGGGATCAATATCCAGCACACTATTCCCTACACACCTCAGAAGAATAGTGTAGGGAAAAGGAAAAATCGGGCACTAAAAGAGATGACAACCTATATTCTTGAGTCTAAATTAATATTTGGGTTGAGGCCATGAATTTTTCTTCATACATTCATAACAGGATCCCACATTCATATGTCAAATGGAAAACACCTTTTGAACCTTACACTGGTCACAAGCCTAATGTGTCCAATCTTAGGGTTTTCAGGTCCACTGCATGGGATAGAATTCCACTGGATAAGAGAAAATATTTGGAGCCTCAGAGTGTTAAGTGTATCCTCATTGGGTATGATGAAGAATAAAAATTATACAATCTCTTGAATATCAGAACTAAAAATATATTGATCGAGAGAAGTGTCTGCTTTGAAGAACCTCTTCAAGATTTGAAAATAGTTGAGGAAGAAACTGCAAAACCGCTTCCTCTTTTTTATGAAGATTCTGGAGATGAAAATAAAAGTTTATTTTATGATATTTATTATGTAATGTATGATATCAGTGGGAATTAAATATCATGTTCTAAATCATATCCGAATGATCCCACTCATCTACCAAAATGGGCAGAAAAGACTCTCTCCTCCACTGGGTCAAAAATCAGAAATCCTGTTGATCCAAGAAGAACAAGAGGAGACTATCAAAGAGGAGGTTTTTCTCTTTCTTGCAATGATCCTTTGCTATCCAAGAAATTTTATATGATTATTGTATCTTATACAAATTCATGTTATCATTCCCACAATGATCCAATATGGCAAACTACCATGGATGAAGAGTATCAATCTCTTCCAAAAAATGCAACTTGGGAGCTAGTTTCCCTTCCACTTGGGAGGAAACTTGTTCAATAAAAATGGGTCTATAGAACTAATATTGCTGCATATGGCTCAACCTACAAATATAAATCTTGGTTTGTAGAAAAAGGCTTCTCATAATTCCCAGGAGTGTACTATACAAAAACCTTTGAACCGGTGGCAAAGATGGATTCTATTCAGATAGTTTTAGCCATTTCCGCATCCAAACACTAGGAGGTGCACCATATGGATTTGAAGATTTATTTTATTCATGGGTATATGAAATAAGAGATATACATGAATTATCATGAAGGGTACATATCAGACCCAACATTAGTTTGCAAACTTCGGAAATCATTGTATGGATTGAAAGAAGCCCCAAGAGCTTGGTATGCAAAGATGGACTCTATTCTTCTATCACAAAACTTTGCAAGATGTAAGTCTGATACAAATGTGTATATATAGAAATATGAAGGAGATTTTATGATTATAGTTCTGTATGTTGATTATTTATTAATTATAGGAAGCACACTTTCTTCAATGAGCTTCATAAAAAACACTTTGCATGAAGCGTTTGACATGAGTGATCTAGGCCTGCTAAGGAATTTTTTTGGCTTAGAAATCACTCAAGATTTTGATGGGATAATGATAATCCAATAAAATTATGTTTCATACCTGCTAATTAAGTTTAGTATGGTTGATTGTAAGGAAACAACTTTCCCATTCCTCTCAGGAATCAGTCTTAAGGAAGGAAATTCTACACCGGAGGTGGATTCCACTATCTACAGGCACTTGGTTGGAAGCCTTATGTACTTGACACATTCAAGGAATGATATTTGTTATGCCATGAATTTTGTATCAATGTACATGCAGCAGCCTCATTAAATTCATTGGAGGGAACCCAAGAGGAATCTACAGTATGTGTAGGGTACTAGAAACTATGGCATCCACTATGTTGCAGATTCTGATCTAGACTTGGTGGGATTCACAGATTCGGATTGGGCTCGAGATAGCCTTGATTATAAGTCCACTTCCATATATGTTTTCATGTTTGGTGGTGGGATTATTTGTTGGTCAAGCAAAAATCAGGCAGTCATTTCCCTATCTTCAACAGAGGCAGAGTATCAGGGAGCAGTCAATGCATGCATTCAGGAATTTTGGCTGCAAGGTAGTCTAGCAAAGTTCAACATTGGAAGTACTACTTTGATTGAAATATTTTGTGACAATCAAAGAGTTTTCAATGTCTCGATAGATCTATTTCAGAGACAGAGAACCAAACACATTGAGATCCACATGCACTACATCAGAGAGCTTATGCATGATAGAATGGTTGTTCTATAATATTGCCCCATGGATTAGCAAATTGCAGACATTTTCACCAAGAACTTCACTGAGAATAAGTTCTCTTACCTCCGTTCACTGTTGGGGGTGAGTTCCATCATGATGAATATGGATTAGTTCTTTAGTGTTCAGTTTTGTTGGGGGGGGGTTACTCCTCCACATGAGATTAGCTTAAGGGGGGGTGTTGGAGTCATTATCCAACCACACATCATTATTTGGATTATTTTGGCCTAATATACCACTTATCCTAATTTTTTACTCAAACATGTGGCTTCATCATCAAACTGGATCTCCTCCTTCAATCGGGGAGCCTAACTAAGCCTCCTCCTTCAATCAAGGAGCCTAACTAAGCCTCCTCCTTCAATCAGGCAGAAAATCTGGGGCAATATGCCTTAGATATGCGCCCGACTCAGTCAACTAGGAGTTGTTTCACCTACTTCTCAATTAACTAGAGTGTTAAAGGAACCCTCACCTAAATTCGGTGACTCAGTTCAGTTTAACTCACCTAACTAAAGTCAGAAAGATGCCCTCACCTACTTGTTGGCATGTAGTTGAGTTCTATTCAGTTAGACTCTGTGTAAACATCCTTTGAGTCAGTTAGAGTCATTTATGTTGGAGTTAAGTGGTTAACTAATGTGTTGAGTGGTGTCTAACTGACAACTAGGCCACTCTCATGCACCCAATTCAAATGACCTCCTAAGGATTTGAATTGCATGGCTATTCATGCCATTGTATTGCATTGTAATCTATTCTTCTAATTAATGATTAAGAAAATATACAGCTGCAAGTATTTTGGATTGTTTCTGTCATTTCATTGAGCTAAATTCATCTATGGTAACTTTTGTCTTGGTTCTAAGATTGTTGTGCCTCATTTTTATAGTTATTAATTGGATAAAGGGGAAGCATCAATGTAATCACTTTTATTTTTCTATTATTATAGATTATCTAAGGTTTATTTGCACTAACTTTACTTTCATGTCATTTCACGCATATACAAAGAACGAAACGGTGATGTTGATGTCCCATCGAAGGCTAGAATCAATATGTAGTTTGGTACATGCTTTCTATATGAGTCAAGGGGGTGAATCCTTCAAATACTATCATCCATTGTTTCATAAATCTACTTTTAGATCTCGGTGATAGAATGTTTATTTGTTATTATATTAGTACTTTGTGGACTATGCTCCAAACTCCTTAGATTGGAGAATTTAGAGGAATATGTGACTCAATCCTCTATTGTGGTTGAATTTTAGTTTCTTACCATTGGTTGTTATTATGGTACATATATGGTGATGTTATATGGATCCGTAGCATGGTGGTTGTGTTTTGACCCTATTTGTGAGAAATTTATTTTTATTATGAGACAACTATGTATCCATGCATGAAGAATATGAAACATGTATGTTTGCACTTCTTTAAAAAGTAATGAAATTGTGTTTTCCCCCTATATTTATATTATGAGGTTGGTTATAATAAATAACAACGCATTTTTAATCAATGAATAAGTTTGACAATCAAATCTTATTCTTTGTTTTACAATTTTTAAAAATAACTTAAAATTAGCATGGTGAGTAAATGACATCAAAAAAAATATTCCTATGGCATGGGATGGACCACAAGAGATAGTATGACACTAGAAATCAAATCCAATCTCAAGCAAGATAGGTAAATTAAATAAACTAACCACTAAGGGATAAGAACCATACCTCAACTAGATGTTTGAAGATGACCATCATTGAACTCTCGATCAAAATCTTGTCCCTGAAATTTCCCCTCAACAAAAAATAGATATACACACATAATATATAATGTGTTAGAATTTAATATAGCATATTCCATTTAAACATGTATAAAGTAATTACACGCATAGATAAAAATATACATAGATACAATGTGACAACCTTTGTCAGCACCTCATCGGAACTAAGAAACTGACTCCCTCCACCTGGACTCCATCACTTCAATCCTCCATAATAAGGCAAGCTGACAAACACATTTGCAAGCTTGGGAAATGAGCACAAATGGATTTATCAACAAGCACAAAGGGATTCAAAATCAAGCATATAAAAATGGGGCAAAATTTTGCTATAGTCTCTTTACTCTCCAAGTTTCTCCGCCTCTAATGTTTCAAAATATATGGCTCAATATATAGAACTCCAATGGGAAATGGAAGGTAGAATTGGAGCATTTACCAACATATGGAAGGCCAAGGATCAAGGCATTCGTTACTAAATGGGGAAAAATTGTTGGGTCTCAGGACGTAGGGAAGAATTCATCTAGAATTCTGCCTAAGCATGGAGAAGGAGCATAAAAGAGTAAAAGGAAGGAGCTACAACTGAGGAAGGAGCATCAAGGAAAAAGGAAGGATGTTGCAACATAAGAAGGAAAGAGGAGAAGAAGAGAAAGAGAAGGCATGGGACAAAGAAGTTGTGCCAGATTAGTAAGCTGCGACAAAAGGATAGAGCAAGATATGAGATGACATGGCATATCTGCAGAAGCAGGCGTGTGAAGAAGTGTAACAGAAGGAAAATGATAGTAAGGCATAACGATGAGAAAGCAACAGTCCATAGCGAACGTGGGTATGAGCTGGGATGGATTCGATGGAAACCACATGTGTGAAGGCATCTTTGTAAGTCAGGTCGATAGCGCCTTTTTGTTATGTGTTGCTAGAATAGGAAATACAACCTGTTGGCTAAAGATAGTAAATCAGTTGGGATAGCGACTGAAGATGAGTCTATTAGATTCTGTATCGAGTCAGTATTGAGTTTGTAACAAGCATGTATGGGATATGTATCGAGTCTGTAATAGGGCTATAAAATAAGGAAACCAAGTTGTAAATGGGTTATATGGTTTTAGTGGACTAGATGATACAACAATTTTGAGTAATATCTAGACTCTTGCAAAATATGCTTGAGCTAGACTTGAGATAGATAGGTTTTGGTTAATGACTCTTAATCATTGAGTGCATTAGAGTAGTGGTTCTGCAGTTGAGTGCACAAACAAGTAGAGACAGTTGAGTCAATCTAGGATGTGTGCAGATTGCTAGTAGGAGTATAGTAGAATGAGAAAGAGATAAGATCAGAGAGCATGAGAGGAAGGAAAAGTCTATAAAGATAAAAGAAAATATCTTGAACAGGGGTTGCAGATTTGTGCGCATACAAAAGGTGCATCTATTTCCTCATTCCAGATGAAGAGCACCTTGTAATTTTTTCCCAGATGAATTTCCACGTTATATGTTGTGTATATGTGTGAATGTTGAGTATCTTAGTTATATGCGTAAATGTTGTGTTAAATGACTGGTTGATTATTGTGTTGCAACTGGATAAATGTATGACTGTTTCATTATATTAATGAGTATGCTTATGATGTCTATTCACTGTTAGTTCACTTAAGTCATGTAAATAAAGGTTGGATCATAGAATGGTATTGAAATACTATGCATGCAAGTAATCCACCTTCCCGGTATTCATTGGAAAACCTTGGCGCATATCCAAGGTACTAAAACACCCTCCCACAGAAACTGTAGAAACGTGGTTTTGGCAGTTACCCATAAAACTAAGATATATCAGATGAGACGACATCTGTGTCATAGGTATTGTCAGCTGAGCTCCGCTCCACTGGGACGATATCTTGGGCTTTGTTATGATAAGCAAGGGGGACTGAACCTGGTTCCAGGGACAAAGAGAGAGGGAAGAAAGCCAACAAATGGTTTTGTTGCTGGGACCTTGAAGTGTTGCGGTGAGGGATATGTTGTGGCATCTCACGGAATTGGAAATCCAAGATTGAGTGGATTTCAAAGAGATATGTTTTGCACGAAAAGAAAGTGAAGGATCTCAGTGGAACCCAACAGACTGGTTGGGTCGGTACATTTACTTAGACATTTACAATATCTTCTTTTCTCAGTTTCCCATCATGTTGTATGAGTGGTTGTCTAAGTTAGCAACCAACAAAATAATTTTCAAGGAGGAGAACCGAAAGAGTGGAATACTTTCTTGATTGAGCGGTTGAAAAGAGTCAACAACCCTATATAAAGGGTTGTGGAATTTTGGGTAGATAGTATCCTAGAAGGATATATCACTGAGTTTGCTTTTGACACAATAAACTCATACAGTGAGGTAGAGCGAAACGTTTTTCAAGTACCATGCAGCAGATACCTGTCATCTTTAAAAATGTGGATAAAACTTATTTTATTTAAAAAATGAATTATGTGAATGATAGAAGGAATAGAAAAGGGTGGCTATGTCTCAGTAAAACCCTAGAGTGATATGTTCCCCAGAGATAGTGGAACTAAACTAGAGCTAAAAAAATTAAGAAGTAGAAGAATATCCAAATCTGGTACAAGAAGGAAAACTCTGTTATAACGAGGGAGTTGCAACATAGATCGAGAAGAAGAAGGCTACGAGTTTGCATCATACTTAGACGAAGGATCTTGTGACAAAGAGGAATAATATCATCCGATATTAGAAGGAGATAGGGAGTCAGAAGAGTTGACTGAAGATCTAGAGAAAGAATGTGCTTACAACTCACCTACCATACTAGAGGTAAGATTGTCTGACCTATATCCAAGTAGTTCTATAAATACAACTACTACTAACATTGCAAATAGCAGACAAGGAATTCCGACTAGTCCAAATTTTGTTCCAACTATACTATCAACAAATACAATGGATGGAGCTGACATTAAGCTACCAATATTCAATGGAAATGGGTTGGAATACCCATATAAGCATTGGTTTGTTTTTTATGCTATCTGGACTATATGACAAATCCAGGATGAGAATATCAAGAAAGCACACATGATCACGACTCTGTGAGGTTGTGCGTTGGACTGCTATATGAAATTTTCCATAATACTCGTAGGAGTGCTCCCTAAACCACTCAACGAGATTCGACTAGGTTTGATAGATGAATTCAAAAGGTCTAATTCTGAATCGTAGTGCATCACTGAGATCAAAGAGATTAAGTAGCTACTGACAGAATCTGTTTGGGACTTTGACCAAATATTTAAGACATTAATGGAAAAAGTGAGTTTCCAAATGTTGGATGTGTAGCACAAGGAATGGTTTATTGCTGCCTTGCTACCACATATCTAAACCTCGTTGATGCAATAAAAACTTGTGTTGCAGATAGATGCTCTTGAAATAGAAATGAAATTAGAAGCCTCACCAATTGAAGACACTAGCTTAGGAATGATGCAAATTCAGTAATAGCTATCCAATCTTACGGTGCAGCTCCAGGACATTAAAAGGGGAAAGGAAGTTTAGGAGGAACTATGGTGTACAATATGCAGAACATATGGAGACCCTAAAGATAATTGCTCGGTGCTTATGAACTATGTCGCAACTGGTGCACCAAACCCATTAAACACATAAGGAATTCCTTGTTGTATAATATTCCAGACTAGAAGTCACAAGTCCAAGGAATTCCTATACTTACAAAAGATTGTAAGCACACCCGCTAGTCTATATTGTAAATTTTCTAAGTCAATAGGTCATGATGATAAATACTATAGAGCCCTTCATTTGTTGCAAGAGAAAATGATGGATACCTACTTAATGAAAAATGATGAGCAAATGCAAGCTAAATGAGGGCAGCCTCAATATCATCCTGCATAGTCTCAACAATAATAATATCCTCAACTAAAATACCAGCACAATCAGTATCCTCAACAACAACAATACCCACCTCAAAGGGGGGGTGGGAATTTTAGAGTTCAATGACAGCACCCAAGAGGAGGATTTGGTCGAGGAAGAGGCTAAATCATATGTTATAATTATGGGAATCCAAGACATTTTTCCCAAGATTATCAGTTCTACTAAAAATTGTACATATTGTAAAGCATTAATCAGATTGTTGAAAAGTTCCTACAACTTATTGCAAAATGGCAAGCTAGAACTATTGTTAACCCCAACCGAGTTCATAATCTGAATCAAAACCCCAATCCAAATAGTCAAATGATTTCTTCCAAACCAAGATAGCCCAACCTTGTTCTAGTCACAAGAGGAGGTGTTGCGACATGAGTAGACCAAAATACACCACAAGGACAACTGCAGGTGTGACCTATGGCACAAAAGAAAGCTCTAATATATGTCCAACAAGAGAAAGTAGTCTTCTTGAAGGTGTGACAGGAATTTTTTGATCCGAATCAGCCGTCGAGATCTGGATAAGTTCGAGCTATGCCCGAACGATTTGAACAACTAATCAAGAGGCCGCCAATGAAAAAGGTTAGTAATATTAAAGAAATTTTCAAAAGTTGCTTAGTGACAATCCATGATAAATATGTTGTCGCAGAACTTACAACACTCATATAAGAAACCACAGAAGACCCGCGACCAGAAAAGAATGAATCATATTGAGAGAAAACTGAAGATAGGACAAGAACTGTGAATGACTGCGCAGATAGGAGATCATGATATGGATTATATCATACTAGAATTAAGGTCGAATGTAAATATATTGAAAATACATACATGGGAGAGAATGAATAATCCATGACTAGGCTGGTCTCCTATTCAGCTAAGGCTTGCAAACCAGTCGAAGGTTATACCAATTGGTAGACTAACCCAAGTACATGTGGAAGTCGAAGGCTTAAGAACATATGCCGACTTCAAATTTATTGACATTTTCGATGACACAAACCCATATCCTGCACTTCTAGGAATTGATTGGGAACACTAGTACAAAATGAGAAATTAATGACTAAAATCAGGCTATAAATGACTAATTTTGAGCCGACAACTAATAGTAGCTAATTTCCACTATCTTATAGCTAGTAGTATTTCACTTAGTCATTAATAGCTTGACTTATTAGTCATTGATTTAGTCATTGATAGTCAAAAATTTAGTCATTGATAGTCAATGATTTAGTCAATGATTTAGTCAATGATTTAGTCACAGATTTAGTTACGGATTTAGTCATTGATTTAGTCACTGATTGCAATAATTAATGACCAAATATATGACTAAATAAACTACTAGATGATAACATATTAATGACTAAGCTAAATACGACTAAGATACAATAAATTAGCTACTAATAGTCGTATATATGCGAATTTAGTCATTTTTGTAGTCACAAATTTATGATAGGGCACAGAGGAATCAAACCACCAACCTCCTGCCTATAATTAGGCAGGCGCTCTACCATTGAGCTAGCATCCTTTAAGAAGTTGTTATTGCTTGACAATGATGATATTCAAACAAATTTATGATAGATACCAATCTACAAACTACATAATTATTACTATTACAACTTACTAGTAACTAGTATTTATGATAAACTAATTCCTGAGAGCTATGTACAATTTTCCCTATCTGCCATATACATTCATGTTACCAGAGATAACAGAATACCTCTGTGATGGATGTGATATCAATTAATTCAACCGATTTATGGAATATCTCTTGGAGTGCCTGAATATATGAGAAAAATATCATTATATGAAATCAAGCAAAGTAAAATTCAAATAAGGTAAGCAAACCTTGCCATTCATAAAACAATTTCAAACTGAGTGTTGCAAAGCATAAGCTACCATATCATCCAATTCTAGAAAATTAAACATATTTTTATAGAATTCTGAAGGCTACTAAAATAAGCAATCAAAATAGATTCAACACATATTTCAAAAAGAGTTGAATGAAATAATAAAAGCATACCTAACATTATAGTTGACACATTTTATATGAAAATCAGTGTGAAACATTCAATCATGTTTGTAAGTTTATGTCTGGCCAACCTTCCTTAGATATAGCCACAACTAGACTAATACAAATAATTATCAGAACCACGGGCACTCTGGAAGTGCACCATAGGCAAAGTAATAAAGACAAGAAAACAAATCACCACGACAAAGCTAATATTTGAGAACATACAAATGTTGTGGTGGTTCTACTGTATTTGGACACACAGGTGCTATAAGAAACAACAATTAGAAGATAACCAATTAGTTAATTTTCAGTTATTATCCCTTAACTCTTTTACAAGGAAAGTTGAAGAGAATGAGACAAACCTTTTCTCCCATAATTTAGCCTCCCTACTAACATGAAATTCCTTAATCTTCTTGATGGCCTTCAAAGTATTTTGAACAAAATTTCTATCATATCTCTCATGCCTGTTTTTTCTTCTCTCTAACTCAAATTTTGATGTCTAAATGTGAAGTTTTAGACAACACAACCCTCATGTGTGCTACCCCCATGCATTTATATGCTCGGGAAACAACTGCCATTTCTTTGTTTCTCTCATATGTTAAGGCACAAAACCTGTAAAGTTAATAGAGAAGCTAACATATCAATATTTGAATCAGCATGACTATATTTCAAAATTTACTGAGAATTTTCCAAAAGTAAAGCTAACACAGTGTGCTCGCATCCAAATTGACTAATGAAAAAAATGGATAAAACTTTCAACTCAAACTCTAAGAGCTTATGAGATTTACTCACATAGCCTGGTAGTATCTGTATACACCTCCATAGCTTGAGTTGTTTCTCCATGCTTTGAATTGTCATAATTGTAAGGATCCAATAATGAAGCACCATGAAGAAATTTTAAAGCCACTTGAAAGTAACGACTAGTGATTTCAAGGTTGCTACCTCCCATAGTCTGCAATTTCTATTGCAACTATGTTAGAATTCTAAGGCAGTTAGCATTTTAAACATTGGATTGCATCAAATCACGAGAATAATTTTAGGCTATGTATAGATGGAGCAATAAGGATAATTAACATCAAGCATGCCTTCAATCTGTCTGCAGTGTTTCAGATCCTTGGCCTCTTTCAGTACAAAACTTCTTGTAGCTTTCCCATGGCCTCTTCTAATAGGACTTGCAACAACTGCTCCATCATGATCCCTTCCTGTAACTCCATTAGATGCAATAGGTCTCACACCATGCATCGGTGGTCCATGCATGTTATCATATTTGCTTGATTCTCTGGGAAATGTTGGCAATTCACCTTTAGAGCCATACCTGAGAGAGAGAGAGATAGGTAGTTGTAGGGAAGAGTGAGACAAATACAGACCACAAGTTCATAGATCAATACTATCAACCTCAAAAATATATATAAAAAACAAAAAAAAAACTATTTTCATTTGCAACAGCTGTTGACCCAACAGCTCTCCACCCACAAAGCTCAAAATCCCTAATCGAGGTTCTACACCCAGCTTGATGAGATTCAAACTAGATTCAGTTAATTTTTTTAGGCCATTCTGGACACAAACCACTGCACGTAACTGGACTAAATTTTTAACAGCTACACTTATTGCCTCGTGGCTTGGAGCTTAAGGTCCAAACTCCACTCAACGCACCCAAGATTTCTTCTCTTAACTGTTCCATACCTCAGATATTGTCATTGTCTGCTCTAGGAGGACATCATGGATAGTCCTAACTTGTGCCCATAACTTCCTCACATCCACAAAAATGGCCCAAATTGAATGTCGAGGCTGCTAGAAGGTGAAACACACCCAATAATGTTCAAAACAATACCCATATTGGCTTAATTATTGTTGTAACTTGTTGTTATAGGGCCCAAAACTGCCTAGATATGAGGTCTAGGGGATGTTCATTTCCTTTCATTGTCCACAGGTAGCATGGATTTCCCAGAATTCATTTTACAATTAAGAAAAAGACAACATCATACTTTAGACTTGCCCAAAAAACTCATAAACCAACCCATAAACTCTCATGAAAAATTAAGTGAACACATTAGAGGAAAAATGGGAAATAATGTACATGATTCCTCAATGTTAAAACTAAATATCCATTCAGTTGATGCTATGACCCAATTTTCTCCAAAACAAGCCAGGATTACTACATATCATCACTATGTACATCCATCAATTATAGTTACCTAGGATATGTATGAACAGAATTAGTCAAGCACATGCCAAAAAATTATAAATGGACAAATAGAAGAAAACTGTTAGATTTTTATCATATAAGCTACCATTATGATCTTAGGATCTATAACTGAGAGAATAACATGCACAGCAATAAAACACAAGCACAACACAAGAGACAAGAGACACAAAGAATTTTCCTCGGGGAAACCATAAAGGAGAAAACCCCGCAACTTCCTTAGAGTTAGAATCAGCACCAAAATAGAAAATCCCAAAACATAAAGATGATCTCAACAGCTTCTGTCTCTCTCTCTCCCACTGAGAGAGATTCTCCTCTCTCACTCATGTGCCCCAATGAGTGAGTGTGAGTATTGTGAATGTGAGATAAATAGAGAGACTCGCTCTCTATTTATATTCTTTCATTCACTTGAAGTGCACTCCAACATGTCGGCCTCACTTAACAATTACTTACTAGAGCCGACATCTCTAGGAGTGTCTAATAACCCTAGTGCCCCACAACTTGTGGGGACTTTTCCCTCTGCTCAACAAGGAGGGTTAACCTTGACATAGATGGTGGGGACTATTGCCCCGACTTACAATGACTCACCTAGGGTCGAATTCACTAGGATAGTCTAATAACCCAAGGGCCCCACAACTGTGGGGACTTTAACCCTTGACCAATAGGAGGGTTACCCATAATGACCTGACATGACCTTCACATTATAGAAAATTCCCGATCGGAACATCAGGGCATGACATGACTCAAATACATCCCAGAATAAACATCAGGTTACAATACATAAGAAATACGGATGAATACATTCTGAAGTTACAAATACATCAACACTCCCTCTTAACTAGGAAGGTATTCTCTCGACACAATTTATCAACACAAGTCTTCTTTCACTATATCATATGAATCATCATCAAGTTCTCGTCACCTTCATCTTCAAGTCATCTTCATGTTCAATTCATCTTCATCTTCAGGTCATCTTCATCTTCAAGTCATCTTCATCTGGATCTAGATCATCACTCAATCTGGATCATCAGCACTGGATCTGGATCATCACTCGATCTGGATCATCATCACTGGATCATCATTAAGTCTAGATAATCACTTGATCTGGATCATCACTACGGGATCATCAAGTCTAGATCATTACTTGATCTGGATCATCACTAAAGTTGGATCATCATCACATCTAGATCGTCACTTGATCGGGATCGTCATCAAGTCTGGATGATCACATCTAGATCACTTGATCTGGATCATCATCAAGTCTGGATCATCATCACAACTAGATTGTCACTTGATCTTGATCGTCATCAAGTTTGGATCAACACATCTGGATCACTTGATCTGGATCATCATCATATGCTATCTCGATTCTTCTCGTCACAGGAAGTTCTACAGAGTCGATCTTGTAGGCCTACCCTTCATGTAGGTCTTCATCAGTGCTTATATCTGACACTTAAGTCAGAATGGCCCGCCTAGCTCTTACATCTGACCTCATCTTGTCAGAAATGCATGCCCAGCACTCACATATAACCTCATCTTGTTAGAAAGGCCTAGCACTGACATCTGACCATGTGTAAACACATCGTGCCAAAATGGCTCAGCACTTATATACAACCATGTGCAAGCACATTGCATCGGAAAGGATCTGCACTTACATTCAACCTCATCCTGTCAGAAAGTCATAGCACTTACATTTGACCATGCTCGAAAGCACCACATCGACAAGGCTCATCACTTACAAACTGACCATGCATGAAGCACCACATCGAAAAGGGCTCAGCACTTACAAACCAACCATGCACGAAGCACCACATCGAAAAGGGCTCTGCACTTACAAACTGACCATGCATGAAGCACCACATCGAAAAGGGCATGCACTCACATCTGATCATGGAGGACCTAATCCTACCATTGCATCAGAATAGGCCCCAGTCCCATACTGAGCTACCCGGTAACTGACTAGGTGCCTCCATTCCTAGAATGGCAGTTGCCCTTACATATGACCTACTCGTCAAAATGGCCAACACTCACATCTGACATGGGAGGAACCTAATCCTTTAGCCATGACATAATGGTTCAACCCTTACATCTGATCAAGTGGGAACACATCACTCTATCACATCAGAATGGCTTCTCAGTCCTAGACTGAGTTTTCTTGGTAACTGACCAGGTGCCTCCATTCCCAAAATGGCAGTTGCCCTTACATCTGTCCTACTCAATAGAATGGCCAGCACTCATATCTGACATGGAAGGAACCAATCCTCTCACCATGATAGAATGGCTCAGCCCTTATATCTGACCTACTCATCAGAATGGCTATGGATCTCAGCAATCATATCTGACATGGAAGGAACCAATCCTCTCACCATGACAGAATGGCTCAGCCCTTATATCTGACCTACTCGATAGAATGGCTATGGATCTCAGCACTCATATCTGACATGGAAGGAACCAATCCTCTCACCATGACAGAATGGCTCAGCCCTTATATCTAAAAATGGAAGGAACTAATCCTCTCACCATGACAGAATGGATCAGCCCTTATATCTGACCATGGAAGGAACCAATCCTCTCACCATGTCAGAATGGCTATGGGACTCATCAATTTCCCTTGGAGGTAACCTCGATCTGGAGAACACCAAGCTTCTCCCTAAATTACTCGAACTTCACCCTAGCCAATGGCTTCATCAATACATCAGCTATCTGCTCCTCTGTCACAACATACTGGAGCTTCACTACTCCCCTCTACACCATATCCCTGATATAGTGATACTTGATCTAGATATGCTTCGACTTGTCATGGAACAATGGATTCTCTGACAACTTCACGCAACTCTGGTTGTCACAAGTAGCATCCAACTGGAGATCAAATATATCAGATAGTAGCTTCCACAGCCATACTACCTCACAACTAGCTGAACAAGTTGCGACATACTCTGCTTCAGTTGTACTCAATGCCACACAGGATTGCTTCCTACTAAACCAAGAGATCACACCTGATCCCATACTAAAGCAACATCCTGAAGTGCTCTTCCTATCAATGGCACTGTCTGCTCTAATCTTTTGATCCGCCTCATACTTGAGCCCATAATCAACTGTAAGGCTTTAGGTACCTTACTGCATGCTTTGCAACCATCAGGCGAACATGTCTCAATGTGTTCACAGCAAAGCAAATATTTGGTCTCGTATTCGTCAGGTACATCAAGGAACCAATCATCTGACGATACATCATAGCATCAACTGTCTCTGATGAAGCAACACTCAATAGCTTCAAGTTCGATGCCATAGGTGTGGTCATGCAGTCCATCATCCTCAACCTATTCAGGATCTCTACTGCATACTTCCTTTGTCCACACCTCCATGCCTAGAAAATAGTGCATCGACACATAACAGGAGCATCACTGGTCTTCTGCCTTCAACCTTGAAGCAAAGGTTGGAATCCACTTTACTCTCAGTAAATCCTAGAGTCATCAGTAATCTATCCATCCTGTCAAACCTCAAGATCTTATGTACTCCCTTTGAAGCAAAGCATCATACTCCCTCTGTCTTCTGTACTCTATGCACTAAAGCATTCTATAATAGAGTGACAAGTAGCTTCCTATGCTACTAATATTCTATGTGTCCATATAGTGTATATACTTTCATCTTCAACCTTGTAGCAAAGGTTAATATCTTCATCAAGCTGGTTGCAAATGTCTCTTTGTATTTTATGCCTTCTTTTCGTGAGAAGCCTCGTGCTACGAATCTTGCTTTGTACGATGTTTCCATCTACTGCATGATGGAACTATGAAATTCCCTTCATGTATCGATATTGTATCCTAGACATCATTCTTCTTGAACTGGTCTTCCCTTTCTTCTTGGTTACTTATTCATAGCTGGAAGGTTCTGCATCAATGATGTTGTTGCATTCATCATATTATTCTTCATCTTGAACTGTCGTCACTTGTTCTTCGAAACAAATCTCATACTTCTTTGCTTGTAGGTGATTATGTATGCGATCTTTCCTACAAGTCAAATGCATTTGTATGGTTAGAAACATTTCATAAGGTATATTCATAATGGAAAATTCTTATGCATAAATATATGATCATGCAACTACTTTAGCCAATACAACATTCATCCATATCTCACGAAAACTTTCTAGATTCCTTCCATCTCTACCAGGACAACATTGAGATTGTGCACTAATCCAATATGTTAGCAAAGAGGTTTCATTCTAGATAAGTAGCAATGGAGAGTTGTATAGCACCATGAGATACTTACCCATCACATGCATATTAGTAGTATACTATTGTTAATGCAAACATCCTATCATGCATAATACATCAACTGAATACAAACAAATGCATAACAAAACAATGAAATGACAATTGAATACTTATCTTTATTTGTTTCGTGGTTAGACTCCTTCTTGAGTCTTCAGCTTCATCGTCTTATTCATAATAGCATCGTTTCTTATCCAAATGCTAAGGTGGATAAGAGGTGCTTCAAGAGTTGAGTTCTTCATATTCCTCATTGCTTGAGGGATCTTCTTTGGATGGTGAGAGATTGATCTTCAATTGCTCCCATCTTCTCTTCTCTTCTTATGAGTCGAGCTTCTTCTTCTTCCCAAAGTCTACTGAAATTAATCACTTCCTTCTGGCACACATTCCTTGAAAAAATGAATCCCATGATCCTGGGATGCCATTCAAGATGGCTATCACTACTTCTGCATTCTCCATTTCTTCTTCTACCGCTTCAAGTTGTTCTGCATTCTTGATCTTCACATTCTTCAACTGTTTTCTCAAAGCCATCTTCTGATTTATGTTATTCTCTTCAAATATCTTGGTCAAGGAATCAAACATCTTCGGTGTCTTTAGGGAAGACACTTGTGGTACAAGTTGATCCATGATTGAATCATCAATGATCTTCTTGGTCTTGACCAAGTTCTTCTTGTGTAAGGCTTTGAGCCTCATCTCCCTCTAGAACTGGAACCTCTCTATTCATGTAGGTGTCCAATTCATTTTCTTTAGAGAGATCATATACTTCCATTCTTGGAAGTTTTCAAATTCACCAAGCTTATCATCAAGCTGATGTGATAGATCATTTTGAAATGAGGACCTCAAATGAAAATAGCAAAAGATTAGATCTTACCGATTTGAGGTGTCTGTCCTGGTTCTGGAGCTGGCTGATCTAGGGTTTGTCAGAGAAACCCTAATTTTCAAAACTTGGAATCTTTCAGATCTGATTGGATATAAATATATATCTCTTCAAATGGAGTTGTCCAATGTACTCCTTTGCTGAAAACAGTGGAGGGAAGCTCCCGGAATAGGAAGCCCTAGTTTTCCAATTTCTCCTGCATAAATGTCTGTTACTATTTCTGCGGTATATCTGACATTTATCTTCAAGGGGGATTGGATACCTGTGTATAGTTTTAGTTCTCGACGCGTTTCGGAATGCATAGTTGAGTCCATCTTCAGGAGAAAACATATCTCAATTAAAAGCTGCACGAATTTTTACATTATTTATATTGCTGTGTTATGATCTTCAATTTAATTTTTTGACATTACTGCTCCTATATGTCTGAAATTTTGCACTGAGGTAACCTAGCATGTCCCTGATCCAACACCATAGGTTTCAGCAGAATTTATTTCACCAATTGGGACTTATGATCCTTTTCCCAAGGTGACCTGTTACAGGACTGTTCAAAACAGCGAAGTTGTACAGACTTCCACATGTCACCAATTCATCTTCTGAGTCTGAAATTTGGACCACATAAATGAAATTCCTTGAAATTTCTGTAACATCTTTGTGAATTCCATTTGGACCTCTATAGCCCAATATATTGTAATCCTCCCTAGGTGTCCTGTTTAGGGATGAATTCTGGAAGAGGCTGGAACCCTAACTTGGAGGGATCATATCTCCAAGAATATAGCGAATATGAGGCTGATGTTTGGATACAATGTTCATCAGGATTTTATATTAGTCCCCTGCAAGTCTTAGCTCCTAAGGATTCTCCAATCCCAAGATATATCGAATGTACCGAAACTTAGCAGTTTTAGTATTTAGTGTTTTTCTAGCTCGGGGTCAAACTAGGGTTTGACTTTCCCGGAGTTCCACCCAACCAAAAATATTGATCCAGGTCTCTAAAATTTGATTTTTATGAGGAGAGTAGTCTTATTCTGGGCTCACTCAAAAATTCCTCTTCTGTAGAAATCCCTAATTTTCGCACTAAAAAACTGAAAATGCTCAGAGTCGAATTCCGCTTCGACAGAAAGATGCATCCTTCAATGGAGATTCAGCCTAGCATACTTTTGCTGATGGATTGTGGAGAGAGACCCAAAAAGTAAGAATCCCTAGCTTCTGCATCTACACAATGTCTTCTTCTTAGGTTAGCTCTGATACCATGTTAGATTTTTATCATATAAGCTACCATTATGATCTTAGGATCTTTAACTGAGAGAATAACATTCACAATAATAAAACACAAGCACAACATAAGAGACAAGAGACACAAATAATTTTCCTCGGGGAAACCATAAAGGAGAAAACCCTGCAACTTCCTCACAGATAGAATCAACACCAAAATAGAAAATCCCAAAACATAAAGATGATCTCCACAGCTTCTGTCTCTCTCTCTCCCACTGAGAGAGATTCTCCTCTCTCACTCATGCCCCCCAATGAGTGAGTGTGAGTGTTGTGAATGTGAGATAAATAGAGAGACTCACTCTCTATTTATATTATTTCGTTCACTTGAAGTGCACTCCAACATGTCGGCCTCACTTAACAATTACTTACTAGAGCTGACATCTCTAGGAGTGTCTAATAACCCTAGTGCCCTAAAACTTGTGGGGACTTCACTCTCTGCTCAACAAGGAGGGTTAACCTTGACTTAGATGGTGGGGACTATTGCCCCAACTTACAATGACTCACCTAGGGTCGACTTCCCTAGGATAGTCTGATAAACTAAGGGCCCCACAACTGTGGGGACTTTAACCCTTGACCAATAGGAGGGTTACCCACAATGACTTGACATGACTTTCACATTATAGAAACTTCCCGATCGGAACATCGGGGCATGACATGACTCAAATACATCTCGAAATAAACATCGGGTTACAATACATAAGAAATACGGATGAATACATTCCGAAGTTACAAATACATCAACAAAAACAATGTGGTTTAGACCTTCCTTCACATGTGACTAGTATAATTGATTGTCTGCTTGTGTGGCCAACTCTATATAGGTTCATTCAAAATCTTTGTATTCTATCCAAGGCTGAACCACTATACATGATAAACCTCCCAAGATGTAGAATCGTGACATAAATAGAAACAATATCTCCTTTGATATTATAGAAGAGGACAACATAGATGGCCTATCAAAAATCATTGTCCCTTGAAGTCTTCTTCATTAGTGTTAAAAAGCTTTTATTTTCCAAAACTTGATATTTCGTGTTTTGTATTGCTCATTCAGTTAGTTCTCATTTATGGAAATTACATGAATATAACCTGGTTGTAAAAAATAACTTAAAGATATCATCCTAAGGGAATCTTGTAATACTTTCTATACTTGCACATTAATCTCAAAAGGAAAACATATTGATAGCTAGCTCACCTCACCAGACACTTCCCATCACCCTTGCGTGTCATGTGTAAGACACTTGGACTATCACTGTCCCAGTGTCAGACACTAGTGGGCACATTTCCCACATATGTCAACAATTCAACAGCGCACATCTCGACTCTCAAAAAGTTTGACACTATAGAATGTTCAAGCAATGTGTATAGATCTGTCCTGACATGTCAATAAACATGTCCCAACGTGTGTTTGATGTAGTTTTATTTTATAAATGTTCACAAAAGGTTACATCTTTATGTCTATATTTTATTTTGGTAATTTTAATAATTTTTTAATTTTATACATATGTGAGTGTATGTGAGTCCCAACATGTCTTGTTTCGGGGCTCTACATGTCCCAGCTCAAACATCCATGTCTCCATGTCAGGTGACTTGGGTTGATAGTAGAGTAGATAAATAGACAACTATTGAAAGATAATCTATTGCATGGAAATTTACACACAAATTGCATTATATGGCACATCTTAATAACATGTTGAACAAGCACAACTTTTCCCTCATATGTTATTTTCTTAAATCTGTCATTGGGAATATTATACTGCATAGATGCATACAATCTACCTCTTCTTGTCCATGGGATTGTGTTTAAGCAGCGACTTGGACAAATTATTCTGACAATGACCCAAGTTCAAACTCTAGTGGGTTGTTGACAATATTGGATATTGTTGGTGTAGCCTTCAAGTAGATTACTGTATGGCGGTGACAACATACTAGCAAACCTTATCACTAAATTGTGTGAGTGGATGAAGCTTATTTCTAGGTTTTCCATCCATTAAAACTTAAACGATGGGTTCCCATTTAAAATATAGATCCACCTCTTCACCATAAGAAGTGTAAAGAGGACTTGTCAGTGAGATAAAGTGTCGTTAGCAAGAATTGAACCAACATAAGTTATAGTTTAAACAGTAAGAAAAACAGGCAGAGACAAATCTATATAGACATTATCTATTTGTTAGCAGGCATCCAAGTTAAGCTTATGGTGACAAATCATGCAACCAATCACTGTGAACTTACACTGACAATGAACAGCTTTATATAAAATGTTCTAATGTCAAAGAAACTCAATTTATGGGTCATCTAAATGGTGGTCTAAAAAAGAAAACAGATTGTACTGGTGACCATTTCAATTCAAAGGAAATCATTTTCTATGGCTAAAAATAAGTTCCTTTTCAATAGCATTGTGGGCCCAACAAAATCTAACCTAGATCATAACAGTCCAAATAATAAAAGGATAACACAAGTTGTACCTTAGCAAATCAAAGCACAATTTTGTATATGCTCCATCCTGTATATTTTTCTGGTAAAATAATGGCTCTAGAGTTTGAATAGTTATACAAAAGGTAACACCTCATAAGTTATAACATGTTACATGTTTTATATAATATGAGATTACAGTGTAATTAACACTCAATATAAGTAGTGTGGCAGTCACGATACCTTCGCCAGCCTTCAAAATCACTACTCGTGAGTCTCCCACATTAGCAACATACAAACGATCGCCTACTAACACTACAGTCGAAGCTGTTGAACCATCATCTCTGTAAATATAAGTTTCAGCCTTCAAGAATTTAGAATCAGTTTGCTGATATATTTCAGCTGCAATTTAAGACACAAATGAAGCCATTAACAACTCAAACTCAACAGACCTAAACTACACTCTTTCTGAAACACTAAGTTGTAGGAAAAAAATTGCAAATGAACGCACTTATATCTATCTGGTGTTAGAAATATGCACGCACATAAAGCCAGCTTGGTGTCTGTTGCAAATTGGGGATCATTTATCAAATTCTCAAAAAGGTGTTGCTTCAAATATTCAGCAGCATGAGAACCACCATGGCCTACAATAAAGAAATCAACAAGAAGATAGTAGAAAAATATAGATGTAGTTGGAACTTTCGACCATAAACGTATTTAATCTAAAACATTGACAATATCTAATATATTTTACCAACATGGTCATATTTCATTAATTAGGATGAGAGAGGAACAAGCCATTGGTCCATTCTCATCAGGGGTTGCCCCATCCAATTGGCAAGCTATAATAAAGGGATGAAATAAGGTGCAAGTCCCAGGGAAATTTTGCAAAACAGATCCCCCTCAGACATAGCCCCTAAGAGAAAAAAATATTGTATCAAGTTCTCCTGCCCCTACAGACACATTTTAAGAAGCAAATTCCAACATGAAAATATCTAATATCTTGTAAAATTAAATACTAAAGTTGAAAAATAACACTCCTTTTCAAGGTGCAATCCTGAAATTAAATAAGCCTTTCAACCATGACATGATTTGTTAAAGAAATACACACAAATAGTTCTCAATAAAGAGATCAAAACTTGCCATGATTTATTAAAATATGATATGTTTCAAACTATAAATTGAATCTGGAACTTATACCTTAACTAAATCTAAAAGTGTTGTGAGTGATCCTTACCTAATGATGTTTTCAAATACGGCACCATGTATCTAACATAAAGCGAATGTCCAAAAACTAAAATCCTTAAATTCAATATCAAATGAAAGGTACAGATGCCAAATTAAAAAGAATTTGAATTTTGTGTTTCCAATGTACAAATAAATCATTGTCTAACCCATACATGAAGATGTTTTCATGAAAGAGACGTGCTAACAAAGGCAGAGTTGAAATTAGTTGGAAAATGTAAAAATATGCATGTGCCTTAATATAGACATGATGATAATCAACTAAAGTGGATTTCCAATAGTGCAACTCAATCGATTTACCTCTTCATACTTGTAGTCACGATCAGTTCCCTCCCAGGGATATCGAGTCTACAAAATAATGCCCTCCCCTTCTTCATCCTCACCCTCAAAATTAACTATTCACAGTCACAAGACTATTATAATTATTTGATGGAAACAATAGAATTCCAATTCTCATTGTACTGAATTCGTTTGGTGTGAGATTAAGACCTAGTAAACAGTCAAAAGCAATGAAATTGTGAGAATGATAAACACATTAAAAGCTCCTAATATTACCAGGTTAAAGTAAAGAGAAGATACAAATAATGCACTTTAAAGATAGAAACTTGGTTATTCTCACCAATAGCACCCTCTGTGTTATCAGCATTATCATCATCTTGAAAACTGCTTTCTGCCTATGTAAACATCATCACAGGGAAAGTCCATAGTTCAGATGTGAGATTTAAAAAAATACACAAATAATTTTAAATGATTCACAAAACATAAAAAAGTCAACTATGAGATAACATCTACTTACATGCTTCTTTTTCTTTTTCCTTATTTGAGTGAATGCAGAGTCAAGGCCATCAACAACTATAGAATTGAATCAAAATAAAAATCATTCGATATGCACCAGATACATTATATAATATGAAGATGATAGACAGGAATTTATATGATCATTTTGATTATCGAGTTGATTGGGGGTTAATAACATGTGTTTCCTACTAGGAGGTCACAAGTTCATATTTGGAGGGGGTAGGGTATGTACACCTCCATATACTTTAGCAGTTAGATTGTTGCACATAGGGCATCCCTTGTTTCACAAAGAGGGTCTCATACACAAATTTGGTCTCTGACTTGGCCGTGAACTTAAAAATTAAATTCATTTATTCAATGACCTGGTGAGATTTTGGCAAATTTTGATCATCAAGAGGACATTTTAATATGCCCCACTATGACCATATGGTGGTGTCCATTTACTTTTGGCATGATTTCTTTGTGAAATGCCAATTGTATGTACTATTGTTACATTATATGAAATATAAAAAACAATTTTACCTTTTCTTTAAATGATATTAACAATTTGTCGTGATTATCATTGCTAGATGACTTACAAAAACTATTACTTCTCTAAGATTGATATTATATTTTATCATACCTGAGAGGTTTTCCATCTTCTCACCCAATTTCTTTGTTGCTTCATCTACAATATCTTGTACCAAAAATTTCTTCTTCTTCTTCTTGGTAGGATCAAATGGAGCAAGCTGGAAAGCATAGGATCCCCATGAATATATAAGTCAAACTAATGGCAATAAAATCTTTGAAATTTCCACCTGGATAGAACCAAAATGACATTTCTTTTATTGAAGGATCTGATTCCAGCTACTAGAGTTATAAAGATATTTAATTAAGCAGATTTATGTTAGAATTAAAACTTAATGAAACATAGAAAACATAAAGCACACTTTCCTCCAGCATAAGTTAAGTTCTGCAGACGTTCAATTACCATTACACTCCACACAGTTCTAAGTATTGACCTTTACATGGTTTTCCATGTAATATTTAAGTGAAAATAACAAGCATACTTCCACTTCTCAAGATGCAACCAAACTGAAACCAACTGCTATTGTGAACAACCGCTACATGCAGGAGGCTTAAGAATTTGAAGCATAGAGGCACAAGAAGCACAAGCATTTCTTCCACTTGCAGTAAACAGCAGCACATTCTAGCTAGCACCATAATTTTAAGGATTTCAATTAATGTTAGCTAGGGAAACAGATTAAGGCTTCAAACTACAAAGTCCTTCAGTCAAAGGAAGAGAGATGTTAAGAGAATTGGTTATATTTCTAAATTACCTGAGGCTACAAACCAATACCAATTGAAGCTTTACATTGCTATCGGATGTTATTCTGCAATATGGGTGTATTTCTAGGTACACCGTTTACACACAAAAAATGGTCAAAAGGAGAAGGTTGAAAAAGAGATGAGATCATCCGATTGTGCCATTAAAACTAAATATCCATTCAGTTGATGCTATGACCCATTTTTCTCCAAACCAAGCCAGAATTACTATATATCAGCTCTATGTACATCCATCAATTACAGTTACCTAGGATATGTATGAACATAATTAGTCAAGCACATGCAAAAAAATTATAAATGGACAAATAGAAGAAAAAAATGTGGTTTAGTCCTTCCTTCACATGTGACTAGTAGAATAGATCATCTGCTTGTGTGGCCAACTCTATATAGGTTCATTCGAAATGCTTGTATTCTATCCAAGGCTCCACCACTATACATGATAAAACCTCCCAAGATGTAGAATCATGACATAAATAGAAACAATATATCCTTTGAGAGTACAGAAGAGGACAACAGAGATGGCCTATCAAAAATCAATGTCCCTTGAAGTCTTCTTCACTAGTGTTAAAAAGCTTTGATTTTCCAAAACTTGATATTTTGTGTTCTGTATTGCTCATTCAGTTAGTTCTCATTTCTATAAATTACATGAATATACCCTGGTTGTAAAAATAACTTAAAGATATCATCCTAAGGGAAGCTTGTAATACTTTCTATACTTGCACATTAAGCTCAAAAGGAAAACAGATTGATAGCTAGCTCACCTCACCAGACACTTCCCATCACCCCTGTACGTCACGTGTAAGACACTTGGACTGTCACTGTCCCAGTGTCAGACACTAGTGGGCACATGTCCCACATATGTCAACAATTCAACAACACACGTCTCGACTCTCAACAAGTCTGACACTATAGATTGTTCAAGCAATGTGTACATATATGTCCTGACATGTTAATAAACATCTCCCAACGTGTGTTTGATGTAGTTTTATTTTATAAATGTTCACAAAAGGTTACATCTTTATGGCTATATTTTATTTTGGTAATTTTAATATTTTTTTAATTTTATACATATGTGAGTGTATGTGAGTCCCAACATGTCTTGTTTCAGGGCTTCACATGTCCCATCTCAGACATCCATGTCTCCATGTCAGGTGACTTGGGTTTATAGTAGAGTAGATAAATAGACAACTATTGAAAGATAGTCTATTGCATGGAAATTTACACACAAATTGCATTATATGGAACATCTTAATAACATGTTGAACAAGCACAACTTTTCCCTCATATGTTATTTTTCTTAAATCTGTCATTGGGAATATTACACTGCATAGATGCATACAATCTGCCTCTTCTTGTCCATGGGATTGTGTTTAAGAAGCGACTTGGACCAATTATTCTGACAATGACCTAAGTTCAAACTCTGGTGGGTTGTTGAAAATATTGGATATTGTTGGTGTAGCCTTCAGGTAGATTACCGTATGGTAGTGACAACATACTAGCAAACCTTATCACTTAAGTGTGGGATTGGATGAAGTTTATTTCTAGGTTTGTTGTCTATTAAAACTTAAACGACATGTTCCCATTTAAAAGATAAATCCACCTATTCTCCATAAGCAGTGTAAAGAGGCCTTGTCAGTGAGATAAAGCATCGTTAGCAAGAATTGAACCAATACAAGTTATAGTTTAAACAGTAAGAAAAACAGGCAGAGACAAATATGTATAGACATTATCTATTTGTTAGCAGGAATCCAAGTTAAGCTTATGGTGACAGATCATGCAACCAATCATTGTGAACTTACACTGACAATGAACAGCTTTATATAAAATGTTCTGATGTCAAAGAAACTCAATTTAGGGGTCAGTTAAATCGTGGTCTGAACAAGAAAACATATTGAACTGGTGACCATTTCAATTCAAGGCAAATCATTTTCTATGGCTAAAAATAAGTTCCTTTTCAATAGCGTTGTGAGCCCAACAAAATCTAACCTAGATCATATTAGTCCAAATAATAAAAGGATAACACAATTTGTAACTTAGCAAATCAAATGTTCCATCCTGTATATTTTTATGGTAAAAGAATGGCTCTAGAGTCTGAATAGTTATAGGAAAACTAACACCTCATAAGTTAAAACATGTTACACATTTTATAATAAGATGGGAATACAGTGTAATTAACACTCAATATAAGTAGTGTGGCAATCAGGATACCTTCGCCAGCCTTCAAAATCACTGCTCATGAGTCTCCCACATTAGCAACATACAAACGATCGCCTACTAACACTGCAGTCGAAGCTATTGAACCATCATCTCTGTAAATACTAGTTTCAGCCTTGAAGAATTCAGAATCATATTGTTGATAGGTTTCAGCTACAATTTTAGACAAAAATGAAGACATTAACAACTCAAACTCAACAAACCTAAACTACACTCTTTCTAAAACACTAAGTTGTAAGAAACCACTTGCAAATGAGCGCACTTATAGCTATTTATTGTCAAAAATTTGCACGCACATAAATCCAGCTTGGTGTCTATTGCAAATTGGGGATGATTTATCAAATTCTCAAAAAGGTGTTGCTTCAAATATTCAGCAGCACGAGAACCACCATGGCCTACAATAAAGAAATCAGCAAGAAGATATCATAAAAATATAAATGTAGTTGGAACCACACATAACGACAAGAAAATGGGTATTCTATAGTATAAAGTGGTTTTCTGATTAAAGAAGAGCATTTACAATTTAAGAATGACTGGATAAGAATTCATATTTTTTTAAACCTCCTAACAACTCCGTCAGGGAGTAAACATGTATGAATTAACATTACTCCATGCCTATGAGGTTACTCAGGCCTATACAACATAAAGTGCAGGAAGAAGATAATTACCATCAACTACACCTAATAAACCAACCATCTGAACATCAACCTTTGATATTTTTGCATCATAAAAGTCTTCCATTGTTTCTCTCTTTGCTTGAAAGATGGAGTATCCAAAAGTAACTCGCCTATCTTCACTACAGGTTTGCAACCCATAAATATTTTAGTTGCGTAGCATATGAAATAGTCGATTTCCCACATCAACATATTTTACCATCAAAGACTAAATGAAAAAAAAATCAAGGTGTAGCAACCAAAACATACAAGTGAAAAACTAAATAATGGCACAATTGCCTAAGGCATGGGTATTGGGATGCAAATCATGACATAATGGCAATAATTTCCCTTCCATATAGATTGTATCGAACAACTTTCAATAGACATTTTACATAGGTGAGACATCTATCAATGATGAGAAATTTATAAAGGTGAGGATGAATTGATAGATAAAATAACTATGAATTATCAATTTTTGGAAGGTTCAAATTTTTTTTGACATATTCAGTAAATTAGAAACCAAAAACAAGCAAACCGAGCATCATCTAGACATATTCCTCACATTTTAAAATGACAATTAATCGCAAACTAGATAATGCATCCATAACTCAGATCGTCTCCCTAGTTTAGAAATGTGTTAATACTTAAAATATATTTCTTGGGAAAAGGTGAGCTAAAATATTTTAGAAAACTGCACAAAAACATATATGGGCATCTACTATTACCAGTAGTTGAATCTTGCAAATATATGGGCACTTCTATGATGGTACGAACTAGATGTAGCTTTAATATTTTATTTATGTATTGGTAGTGAGACTCATATTTGGGGGGACAACATACTCAAACTCTAGGCCTCAGTAAAAGACTGGGCTTCCACTTCAATTCCAAAATTTTGTATTTTACTTGGCAATGATAAAACTCTGCATCACAACCTTTGTTCTCTTTCTTTATTCCATTTTCTAAAATATTGCTGCAGATACACAATTTTCATGAATACACATTCTGAATTGATTGCTACGAAATTCCAATTCTCGATATAGTTGATTCACAATACCAAAGATAAAATTGTTAAGTATGAATAATCTTTGCTCGCCCATAACCATCCTTATAGTTTGAACTTTGTAGTGTACATAAGCTATTGCCAAAATTCCTGAGTCGCTTCTTTTTCCTCCTCTATAATTCTAAAATGAGTGAGTTCATCTTCTGTCTCCTCTATAGTTCTCAAACAATCCAAGTTTCCACAATATATGGTTCTTTGCCATCTTCCAGTGTCCATGGATCAAACATTTTATCTTCCCTAGTTCATGTTTTCTCTACTTGATCCCATCTCTCGTTCCACATAAAACTTCACAATAATCTAACCCTCCAATTTGAAAGTTCTCCAACCCCAAATTTTCTTATCATTGAAAAACTCCAGTCAAACTTCGTTACAAAATATTTCCATCAATTTAAAATCATATTTGTTAACTTTAAAATTATAGATTTTCCCAACAAGTTGTCATTTACATTTTTGGACAGCTCAAATTCAATGTAAAATGTTATATTAATTGGATGACTGCTAGGTTCAGGATGGATAACCTACTTGTTTTTTCTCCCAATCTTAGCTCAGTTAAAATAGGTGGAATCTTCCTTTTGAAATGTGTCGTTTATCCATGTTTATAAAGAAATGAATGCGGTGGAATATCTTCTGTCCAATGAAAGCTTGAGTTTGAATTTCAATACAACCTGGGTCCTACATACAGGAGTACAAAGAGGGTATCGGTATGCCATATCAACCATGGAAAGTCAATTTGATATTAATGCATTTGAAAGGAGAATACTTTGATCATGAAGCGGTTTCAATAGAAAAAGATAGTTAGGCTACTATAAGGCAATATACAGTTGCAGTAGCTTTAGCTTGTGGGATGTATTTTAGAATGTTCAGTCTCAGCAAATATCTTTGTGTTCTTATTAAGAAAAGTTTAAAAGATTTATTTTGGTACAAGATTTCATTCACAGTTCTGCTAGAAAAGTCTCTTAGAAGTCTTTAAGAAAAGCACAAGCCTACCAAGGTTGCTAAAGGAATATTCTGAGTATTTATCTCTCACATACAGTTTGGCTAGAAAAGTACTTTGTCTTTAAGGAGGGTTCATGCTTGCCAATGGAAATCAAGTGAGGATCATGCCAAAGTCCTTTTAGTCTCGAAGACAATCCAAAGGATTCTCTTTCTCAATTATACTATTGTTTCAAACCCAATTTTACTGGAATTGTCTTAAATGTCTTGACTTTCAACCTTTGTACAGACCATCCCCAAGGAACAACAATACATGGCAATTTATTCCTTCAAGTTACCAATCCAATCCATACATGCCATGATATTATGAAACAAAAAGAGAACCTTGAAAAATATGGTGTCAAGAAATCTGACCATGATCTTGTAACTTATGCATTTGATGCTCTGTGGTTTCTAGCTGGCTATATTTATGTGGTTTTCCTAGCTATTTTTTGAAATAGGCCAATTCTGGGCAAGGAAAAGAGACATCTACACACTTAATAAAGCATACATGAAGTCAAACTCAACATCACAAAACCCATAGATGTTACAAGATGGACACCTATACTCGGGTTATAAACAACAGCAGTATGGGTATGATCTCAACAAAATAAAGGCTCAGAGATGTCTAAGAATGGTTATGTCAATCTGCACAGGAATGGTTCTTCTCCTTGACATTTGTAAAATTATGATCTAAATGTAGTTACAACTTTCGACCATCAACATCTTTGATCTAAAACATTGACAATATCTAATATCTTTTACCAACAGGGTCATATTTCATTGATCATGATGATAGAGGATCAAGCCATTGGTCCATTCTCATCAGGGACTTCCCCATCCAATTGGCAAGCTATAATAAAGGGATGAAACAGGGTGCAAGTCCCAGGGACATTTTGCAGAATAGATCCCCCTCAGACATAGCCCCTAAGCGAAAAAAATATTGTATCAAGTGCTCCTGCCCCTACAGACACATTTCAAGAAGAAAATTCCAACATGAAAATATCTAATATCTTGTAAAATTAAATACTGAAGTTGAAAAAGAACACTCCTTTTCAAGGTGCAGTCCTGAAATTAAATAAGCCTTTCAACCATGACATGATTTGTTAAAGAAATACACACAAATAGTTCTCAATAAAGAGATCAAAACTTGCGATGCTTTATTAAAATATGATATGTTTTCAAACTATAAATTGAATCTGGAGCTGATACCTTAACTAAATCTAAAAGTGTTGTGAGTGGTCCTTACTTAATGATGTTTCAAATACGGCACCATGTATCTAACATAAAATGAATGTCCAGAAACTAAAATCCTTCAATTCAATATCAAATAAAAGGTACAAATGCCAAATGCAAAAGAATTTGAATTTTGTGTTTCCAATGTACAAATAAATCATTGTCTAACACATACATGAAGATGTTTTCACGAAAGAGACGTGCTAACAAAGGCACAGTTGAAATTAGTTGGAAAATGTAAAAATATGCATGTGCCTTAATATAGACATGATGATAATCAACTAAAGTGGATTTCCAATAGTGCAACTCAATCAACTTACCTCTTCATACTTGTAGTCGCGATTAGTTCCCTCCCAGGGATATTGAGTCTGCAAAATAATGCCCTCCCCTTCTTCATCCTCACCCTCAAAATTATCTGTGTACAGTCACAAGACCATTATAATTATTTGATGGAAACAATAGAATTCCGATGCCCATTGTACTAAATTCGTTTGGTGTGAGATTAAGACCTAATAAACATTCAAAAGCAATGAAATTGTGAGAATGATCAACACATTAAAAGCTCCTAATATTATCCAGGTTAAAGTAAAGAGAATATACAACTAATGCACTTTAAAGATAAAAACTTGGCTATTCTCACCAATAGCATCCTCCGTGTTATCAACATTATCATCATATTGAAAACGGCTTTTCGTCTGTGAAAACACCATCACAAGTAAAGTCCATAGTTCATATGTGAGATTAAAAAAATACACAAATCATTTTAAATGATTCACAAAACATAAAAAAGTCAACTATGAGATAACATCTACTCACAGCCTTCTTCTTCTTTTTCCTTATTCCAGTGAATGCAGAGTCAAGGCCATCAACAACTGCAGAATTGAATCAAAATAAAAATCAGTCGATATGCACCAGATACATTATATAATATGAAGATGATAGACAAACATTTATATGATAATTTTGATTATCTAGTTGAGTGCGGTTAAGAACATGTTTCCTCTTAGGAGGTCACAAGTTCATATCTGGAGGGGGTAGGGTATGTACACCTCCATAGACTTTAGCAGTTAAATTGATGCACAGAGGGGGTCCCTTGTCCCTCAAAGAGGGTCTCATACACCAATTTGGTCTTTGGCTTGGTCGTGACCTTAAAAATTAAATTCATTTATTCAATGACCTGATGAGATTTTGGCAAATTTTGATCATCAGGAGGACATTTTAATATGCCCCACTATGACCATATGGTGGTGGCCATTTACTTTTTCCATGCTTTCTTTGTGAAATGCTAATTGTATGTACTATTGTTACATTATATGAAATATAAATATCAATTTTACCTTTTCTTTAAATGATATTAACAATCTTCCCTGATTATCATTTCTAGATGACTTACAAAAACTATTACTTCTCTAAGATTGATATTATATTTTGTCATACCTGAAAGGTTTTCCATCTTCTCAACCACTTTCTCTATTGCTTCATCTGCAGTATCTTGTACCAAAACTTTCTTCTTCTTCTTATTCTTCTTCTTGGTAGGATCAAATGGAGCAAGCTACAAAGCACGGGATCCCCATGAATATATAAGTCAAACTAATGCCAATAAAAGATTTGAAATTTCCACTTGGATAGAACCAAAATGACATTTCTTTTATTGAAGGATTTGATTCCAGTGACTGGAGTTATAAAGATATTTAATTAAGCAATTTTATGTTAGAATAAAAACTTGATGAAACATACAAAACATAAAGCACACTTGGCTCCAGCACAAGTTAAGTCCTGCAGACGTTCAATTTCCATTACACTCCACACAGTTTTAAGTATTGACCTTTACATGGTTTTCCATGTAATCCTTAAGTGAAAATAACAAGCATACTTCCAGTTCCGAAGATGCAAGCAAAGTGAAACCAGCTGCTATTGTGAAAAAATGCTACATGCAGGAGGCGTAAGAATTTGAAGCATAGAGGCACAAGAAGCACAAGTATTTCTTCCACTTGCAGTAAACAAGAGCACAGTCCAGCTAGAAGCATAATTTTAAGGAGTTCAATTAATGTTAGCTAGGGAAACATATTGAGGCTTCAAAGTACCAAAGGTACCTCAATATAATCTCTTCTTCAAAGAAATCCAGGTTAGCCTACTTCTCAGATTTTACAATGATAAACCATGGGATGGGTTAGCCGACTTCTTAGATTTTACAATGATAAACCCTGATACCATCCCAGTGGTGGGATGAAATTTAACCTCTGTGCCAGCAAAAAGGAATAAGCAACAACATGGAAAATTATTGGAGCAGCTATCGACCGCACAAGCATAGGCATGAGCACAAATAGGTTACTCGGTTCAGTAAATGATCCATATCAAACCACAGTGGTTTCTAACCCAGTAAAACCAAACGCATAGCCAGATCCATGTCCAGATTCTCGTGAGCATAATCAGGATGTAGCAGTGAATTGTGATGCTAGTACTAACATGCCTTTGTTAGAAGATTATACTTGATAAGCTATGCGATGGCTTATTAAATGCTAAAATGTATGTTTATTTCTGCAAGTTGTGATGGTACATTATAGATCGTTGTTATCCAAAATTCAATAACTAGTTAAAATTTATAATTCTCAGTAAATCAATAAACTTACCAGGGATTTTGTAAGCAAAGAAGGTTATGTCGACACCAGAGGTGCAGAATTCATGGCCCGCCTCTTTAAAATCCTCCAAGTTCTCTCTAATGTTGTTTTAGCCAAAACAATCTCTTCAACCGGTATTACAAATATCCATATCCATAACCCACCAAACCCTCCTATGTTTGGCGCCAACGAACAAGTTGAGCAGTAATTAACTGAATTGAAGGATGATGGTTTAGGAAAATCGGCCATTGGCCATGAATGCGGTTGTCTTAGAGGTGGGTGGAGAAGGTCGATGTCGTTGCCATAGAGGTGGGTGGAGAGCTATTTGGTACACTAGCTAGGTAGAGCTACAAATGAAAATAGATACTTTGTTTCTTTTTATAAATATTTTTTTATTTATTTTATTTTATTATATAAATTATATAGTTTTTTTGTTTTTTTTTAATTTTTATTATTTTATTATATAAATTATATAGATTTTTTTTGTTTTTGTTTTTGTTTTATTTTTTATTATATAATTTTTTTTTTGTTTTTTTTTTATTGGTTTTATTTTTATTATTCTATTATATAAATTATGTTAATTGGTTATATATTATATTTTTTTAATAATTATCATATAAGTTGTTTGGTTTTATAAATGGAGTAGTTTACAGAGTTGAAGATTTGGCTCGAAAGTTGGTCGTCTTGCCACTTTTCGTCCAAATCATCGATTCCGATCGATACCAAAATTCGATCAATACTCTTCAGGACGGCAACCAGCGATAGCCACAGATGAGGGCCCTACATCCCCTCGAGAAACAGCCATTCGAATGTGCCTCCTACACGTAGACTTACCAAATTCATCCAATGCATGGCCAAAAAAACACGTCAACTTCGGATTTGTGGGCTAAAGGTATCGTTCGACCCCTGCTCTACAATGACATCTACAACAAGTAAACCTTCTTGCAGAGTTTAATCACTTCTTCTAATGTTTGCTTTATTTTTCCTTTGGAGAGTGTGAGGAATGCCGATGTGCAAAAACCAGTGACCTTTGCAAATAGTGGCATTGCAGGAGGGTGCTCATGCTTTTCCTAGGCTGAAAGCTCAAAATGCATATGGTTATGAGAGCATAGGCTGGAGATGGTGATAATTGTGAATGTAAAGTGGAAGCAGTAACTTTGGTAGCATTGAAACCTGTAAAATGCCATAACAACTGGTCATTGATTGGAGTGATGAACACTATCAGAGCGACAAGAACCATACCTTTGAAGTGCTTCGACTGGTCACTACGAGATCTTGGACCGACCTATTGTCTACAAAAATAGGGTATCAAGTGCAAAAACAAGAGAGCAGGGGTCGAACGATACCTTTAGCCCACAGATCCAAAGTTGACATGTTTTTTTGGCCATGCATTGGATGCATTTGGTAAGTCTACGTGGAGGAGGAGCATTCAAATGACTAGTTCTCGAGGGGATGTAGGGCTATGATGCTTCTAGCTAGGTATCGATATGGTACTGGTTCTAGTGCCTAATTCATAATTGACGTAGGAACCTAATATTCCTTTGGAACCCGCTTAACCGAGTTTGCTAATTCAATGGTGCAGCAGGGATAAAGATGGTCAAGAAAAAATTCATGCAAATGTTTTGTTGGATCTCTGAAGATCAAGGTG
Source organism: Pseudotsuga menziesii (assembly GCA_001517045.1). Classification (NCBI taxonomy): domain Eukaryota; kingdom Viridiplantae; phylum Streptophyta; class Pinopsida; order Pinales; family Pinaceae; genus Pseudotsuga; species Pseudotsuga menziesii. The sequence goes on along the minus strand of LPNX010018184.1, from coordinate 14,442 downwards.
CATGACACCAATTTTACTAATAGAAGGTAGACAATTTACAAAATTTACACTTCATTGTCAAATATGCAATTTTCCATGACAAATTAAAAATGACTAACATAAATGACTAATTCATATTCTTCTAGCTAGTCATTTTTTATGCTGTGACTAAATTAGTCATTTATGTTAGTCATTTTTAACTCTTTCACTTATTATCTAGTCATATTCGTTAACTGGTGACTAAACTAGTCATTAATTTTAGTCATTTATAGTTGGGTTAATCAAAATTGCTCATATTTAGTAGTGAATCACTTGAAAAACCTGTGGTGACAAGAATTTTTAGTCACCTAGTAGCTAATTCCTCATTTTGTACTAGTGGAAATAGATAACCAAACTATTATAAAATTAAATAAGAGGATATTGTGTTTCAAAGATTATGAAATAAGAGTGGTTGCACCAATTGATCCGCTTGAAGGACAACGATATGTAGAACCTGTACATAGCGAAGGGCAAGACAATTATCTGGACCAGCTGTACAACATCATGTCTTCGAAGGCATACTATATTAACCCAACGACTAATGGAAACCTAAGTTGGAGAAGTGTAAGCTCATGCATGTCCGACTCAGGTGATGCTATGTAGAATTGGCAGAATAGGTTACATGAAGTCTCTATGCACATATATGAAAGGGTCACAAGAGTTGTTCAAAGAAAGCGCGTTGCCTACATATGAAGGATTTCCTAACTTTGCATATTTTTTGGAAGAATTTGAAGAAAAAGTCACAGAGTCACAGCGATTGTCCACTTTTGACTATGTGCTAAAAGATACACCCACTAGATGGTGAGGTACACACAAACAGTCTATCTTCGAATGGCCACAATGTAGAATATTAATGGAGATCAGATTCAGAGAAGAGGCCACTTATCCTGATCAGAAGTACACAGGATTGATAGATCCTGGGAAACATATTGAGCACTGTCAAGGGATTTGGAAAGAATACCCGTGACAAGAATGGGTTCACCAATTCATCCACACTTTGGAAATGGTCCCGAGAAGTTGGTACACCTCAAAAGAGCTACGGTGAGGAACAATTGAATGGGAAAGCTTAGTTGTAATATTTACCGAGACATTTGAATTTGAAAGTGAACACCCAACTGTGGATGTTGCGTTACAAGTCATCAAGGAGAAAATATTTGAAGAAATATCGGTTGCAGATACAAACTTTCATCAATGCACCATTACTACACATAGTTGGATGCAGTGCTATAATCTCATAGGATAACTAGATGATGATGAACCACTTGAGATAAATATACCTGAGTCAGAAGGTATATGCATAGTAGAGGGAGCTTCTATAACTACTTACCAGTTTCTAAAACCACTCAAAATAAAGAAAGTAAATATGGGGTCCGAGGAAAACCCAAATTTTGCTAATATTGGATATTACTGGGATGAGGAGACTGTGGGAAAGATCACTGACTTATTACACAAATTTCAAGATCTGTTCCCCACAAAGTTCTCTGAAATGAAAGGCATAGTTGGAGACCTTAGTGAAATGAAGATACCCTTGAGGCCTAATGCAAAATCGGTCAAATAGAGGCCATACAGATAGATAGATAGATAGATAGAGGCCATATAGAGGAAAACAAAAGAGAGATAGATTTCTTAGGGTTGGGAAGAAGAAGAAGAGTGAAAAGTTAGAGCTTGTGCATACAGATGTATGGTGACCGACTCAAGTACAATCTCTTGCTGGCTCTAATTATTATGTTGCTTTTATTGATGATGCAACTAGAAAAACTTGGGTTTATTGCATTAGACGTAAATCTGATGTGTTTGCTACTTTTACGAATTGGAAATATTTGGTTGAAAATGAAACAGGGAAAATGTTCAAATGTCTCAGATCTGATAATGGAGGTGAATACTGCAACAAGGAGTTTGATAGTTACTTTTCATACAATGGGATTCGTAGAGAGAATACATCCCCGGGAACACCACAAGAAAATGGTGTGTCCAAAAGGATGAATAGGATGATCATGGAGCGTGTAAGGTGTATGAGATTGCATACAAAGTTTCCCTTACAATTTTGGGCCGAAGTTGTAGATATTGTTGTTTATTTAATAAATAGAGGGACTTCAAGTGCTTTGGATGGTGGAATTCAAGAGGAGGAATGGACAAGTAAAAAGGTAAACTACTCATTTATGAGAACTTTTGGTTGTGAAGCATTTGACCAAATTGATAAAGAAAATAGAGCAAAGCTTGAGGTTAAATCCAAGAAATGTATCTTTATTGGATACATGGTTGATGGTTTTGGTTATCGGTTATGGGATTATGAAAATCATTAGGAGTAGAGATGTAGTATTCAATGAAAATTTTATGTACAAGGATCTGTTGCACGGAAATAAAGAGGAAAAGGAAAACATAAAGTACATAGTGCTTTGTGAAATCAAAGAAAATGAAGTTCCAAAGACACCAGAAAATCAAGAGCAGCACCAGGTATCTCAAACCCTTGCAAATGTAAGAAGATCTACTGGGTTAAGTAGACCCCCTTAATGATTCTCTCCTGCACTGTATTATTTATTGATGATTGATTTTGGTGAACCAGAATGTTATGAAGAGGCAATGCAGGTAGAAACGAGAAAGAAGTAAGAGCAAGGAATGAATGAGGAGATGGAATCATTAATAAGAAACCAAACTTGGGATTTGGTTGAGTTTCTTACAAGAAAAAAGATAATTGTAGAATAAATGGGTTTACAGGTTGAAGGAAGAAGATGGAGGAAAGAAGAAGTACAAGGTTAGACTTGTTGTAAATAATTTCTTAATAAAATAAAGGTATATATTTTGATGAAATATTTTCTCCTGTTGTTTAAATAGATTCAATTAGGACTATTTCAAGTCTAGTAGTGGTCGAATATTTGCATCTTGACAGTTAGATATAAAAAACATCCTTTCTCCATGGGGATTTGGAGAAAGTGATTTATATGTAGTAGCGAAAAGGGTATGAGGTCAAAGGGAAGGAGAATTTGGTTTGCAAGTTGAAGAAGAGCTTGTATGGCTTGAATCAAGATCCAAGGTAGTGGAATTTGAAATTTGAAAAGTTTATGAGATAACATGGTTATAGTAAATGTCATTATGACCATTGTGTTTATTTCAAGAGGCTATTTAATGGAAAATATGTTATCTTGTTATTGTATGTGGATGACAAGCTTGTTGCAAGGTCTAACATGGAATATATAAATGTTCTCAAAAGGAAACTAGCTAAATCATTTGCAATGAAGGATATGTGTGCTCCAAAGAAAACCCTTGGTATCAGAATAATAAGAGACATGAAAATTGCAAATTGTCATTGTCTCAAGGTGAGTACATAAAAAAGGTGTTCGAGAGGTTTAAAATGCAGAATAAAAACTAGTTAGTACACCTTTGGCCATCCATTTCAAATTCAGTAAGGAGATGTGTCCCAAGACATAGGAAGAATAGAATACATGTCCAGGGTTCCCTATTTATCAACAATTGGCAGCTTGATGTATGCCATGGTGTGCACAAGATCAGATATTTCACATGCAGTGGGAGTTATGAGCAGGTATATGAACAATCCAGGTAAAGAGCATTGAAAAGTAGTGGATTCTCAGGTATTTGAGAGGTACTACTTCTCATGCATTATATTTTGTAGGTTCAGACACTGTTCTATAGGGATATGTTGATGTAGATATGGTAGGTGATAAAGACACCAGGAGCAGCAGCACAGGGTATGTTTTTACTGTAGGTGGAACAATATCAAGTTGGATTTCAAAACTGCAAAAAAAATTTGCAGTTTCAACAATGGAAGTAGAGTATGTTGTTGCTACAGAGGCTAGTAAAGAGATGATTTTGTTACAGGGGTTCATGGAGGAATTGGGTAAGAAGCAGGAGATTAGAAGTTTGTACAGTGACAAACAAAGTGCCATTCATCTTACAAAGAACTCATATTTTCATCTAAAGACTAAACATATACATCTCAAGTACCATTTCATAAGATCTATTCTGGAAGATGAACTGTTAAAGTTGGAAAAGATACATACTAGCCAGAATCCTGCAGACTTGTTAACAAAGGTAGTAACTAGAGAGAAACTGAGTTCTTGCTCAGTTTCAGTTGACATTCAAGCATGAAGGTGAAGATGAGAAATTTGTCAAGACCAAGGTTCAGAGCATAGTCCAACAAGTGCAACAATGGTGGAGTTGTTGTGATTAGTCTCCAAGTGGGAGATTGTTGGTTGTGGAGCCTGACATTCCTAATTCAAAGATGTTATTTCAGCTATGTTTGGATCCCAACACCTGACGGGGGGTGTGGGGGGGATTTTCCCCCACTATAGTTGTCAATGGGGTCCAGGAGGGGCGATGACTATTTTGGGACCCCCCTCTAGGTAGGGGTTCAGGGGTAGTGCCTCCATAGCGAAAATTTATGAAAAAATTCCTTGTAAATTGTTGTAATTTAAGATTCATGACTTGGTCAATAATGGGTGATTTTCGAGCCCATGGTTTTGGACATCCCATGGTATTCCCTTTATAAAAGGAAGGCATTGTAATGTGGTTGTGTACTATATTGTAACATTGTAAAACAATCTCTGTGGTGTGTGAGAGAGATTGTGAGAGAGTGAAGAGGAAGTGCAACAGGTTGTATCCCTTCATTTTGTTGGATGGTATAATAATAAAGGACTAGCAATTTCTGTGTGGGCGTAGCCCATATTGGGTGAACCACATTATATATGTGGCTCTCTTCCAATGTATTTTAATATTTGCTTCGTGTTTATTGTTTATTGTTATTTCTTTGCGAACCCCTTTTTCTAATAATGATCAATGTTCATTACTATTATTAACTTGGATTTTCGTTATAATTTGATATTATATTAAGTATTGTGTCTAGGTTGAGTTTCCATGGCAAGTCTAGGAGATTGGCATCATTAAATTATAGTGATCTATTATGTTGTGGAATTATGTCTTTGTTTAGTATGATGTTGCATTCTAAGAAGTTGGCACCACTTTATAGTCCAGAAAGAAAATATTTTATGAATTTAAAGTCTAGGTTTTACCCTTGTAATGATCAAAATAAATTATGATTTAGAATAGAAACACTATTTATTTTCATTATCATTGTATTAAAAAATAGGTCGATGAATGTTTACTTCATCAATAAAGATTAATGTGTGAGAAATTTCAAATTGCAGATCAATTATCATATTGGTTTATCAAAGGAACCAAAAACCCTATATATTGAGGATGTTGATGGCGAATTAATCTCTAAAGTATATTAGAAGATGTGATGAATACTTTTGTTTAGACAGTTCTTACTATTTTTTATCATCTTGGAGGTTTAAGTCTGTGATTTTTTGCTTTTAGACTAAATGCAAAATCAGCTTTGGTTGTTATTGTTTTGGTTTATTTTGTATATAGTTTTGGTGGAGGTGGAATAGTCATGAACTTATAAAGAATGAATTTTTCATTCATTTATGAATAGAAATATGATTTTTCCAGAAGGAAAAAAAGTTACTTAATGATATTGATGTTAGTAATATCTCCATTATTTATTAATAAAAACTATTTTAACAATCAAAATCAATTATGAATTATACTTAAAACAATGTAGTATAGTGTGATGTTTTCCAATACATAGGAAACTTAGAAGGAACAATGACTAAAGTAGTTATTGCAAGTTTTCACTATTTACTAGTGTACTTTTTGAACATGTTAAATTGAAAAGAGCATATTAAGATTCTTCTATAACTTGGATTCCTTACAATATTTATGGTATCATTAATATTTTTATTTTTATATTAAAATGAGGTTCATTAAGACTAGTGAATAATTAATTGTGTAAGAAATTTCTTACATATAAAATTATTTAAGCACATATTAATATTATGTTTGTGACTATTATTAACCATTTTATTAATGATGCAAGTGTTACTTATTTGTGTGTGTTGAGTATAAGTTATTATATGTCACGTCCCCATGCCTCCGACCGGCAAGGAGGACACGACTACAAGCTTCAAACACACGGGCTAAGAGCCCCATGAACAAATGCATACACAAAATGGTTGAAACATAATGCTGAAGGAAACTAGTTGAAGTAAAAACATGCACTTATGCAATCATCTATCAGACACAGCAGAAACGTCATACATTCAAACAAGCATTCATCATACATAGCAGAAACCAACAGCATTCAGTCATGGATGCATTCAACATGTTCATCATTTCATTAATGGAAATTAAGGTTGCAAAAGTATAATTGGACAAGATCACTTATCTTATGAAGAAGTCAATCCGCAACCAGCTACGTCCCTGCAACGTTCCACCCAACCATAGGCTAGCAAGCTCCTTAATCTCTCAGCAACGCTGCCACCCCCGAGCTGGGCATGATTCTCCAAGGAATAAGGGAACAGCAGGCTTACACGTAGCCAAGGACACACAAAACACACAGCCAAGCCAACAGAGTTGGGTTTATCAGGCCATTAGGGAGCTGGAGAAGGAAAATTGCTAAGCCGGTGAGCTCATTACAGAGCCAAGAACACCTACACCAGAACTAGCCTGACCTCTAAGACACCCAAACACACCCAACACAAGGAATCAGTCCCTTCTCTGCTACACAGTCCCTTGGGCCCTGCATTCCCTTCCAGTGCTATTCAGGGGTGATGGAGAAGAAGGCCAGCCCTCTAGCTCTGTCTGTGTGGTTTCCAGCCACCAGTTTTATCAAGCAAATCTAAGCCAACATCCTTGCTCCTCTCACAATCCGAAGACCAACCATTGCACTCAAGCAATTAATTTAGCTGTCACAACTTAAACAGGAAAAAGACTCCCCAGCGAATCACACAGTCCCAAACACAACAGCAAACACAATTCCAACAGGGGGAAAACACCACAGTTCCAAAACACATCAGCATACATATTACCAATGACATGGGGAACAACGACCCATTTTTCACAACCAATGCTGCTGGGAAAAACGTACGCAGACCACAATGGGGACGAATTTAAAGTCTCACGACCGGTACATGAACAACCACAATGCAGAACCCACGAATCAGCCTGTGAGTAAAGGATACATCCTCACTATTCACCAATCCGCAGAAGAAAACTACTGCGTGGGTAAATCCAACAAAATCCTGTGCGAGAAGACGAAAAACGAGAAAGAATCCCTCTGTGTGAGAATGCACAGCAATGGAGGGGACGCGAATTGCAAGTGCGTGAGCATTTTTGCCCAGTCGTGGGGAGAGTGGAAGAATGTTTGCGTGAGTGATGAACAGCAAAATGGTGAGAACCCCCCCCAAAATTGGAAGTGCATGAGCATTTTTGCCATTGTGGAGTCAACCATGGTGGAGTGTGCATGTGGGTGAGGACTGACAGTCCTGCCTCAACCACCACCAGCCATTCTTAATGAAAGTGGTTGGGATAAAACAAGGTAAGAAGACACATGGATTTTCACCCCATTGGCCAAGGTTTGACAAATTCCCCCACATCCTTATCCTTGGGAAAAATCATGCCCCTTTCGATTTAGTTGCCGCGATCGTAGCTAGTTGGGTTCATTTAATTAATTATAGATGCATATTTACATGATGACCAACATAATATATGCCGCATGCCCCGATATATAATCGGTGACAAATTTAAATCCAAAACATAACATGACCAATCAATGGTGGGGCCTTGGCCTTTAGCTCCACACCATGATCATTTACAATATATACATCATATACATCTAATGCAACGGGGTCAAAACCGGCTCATTACATTTCCCTCCCCCTTCAATAGCACTGTCCTCAGTGCTTACAAAATTGAACAAAATGCTACACTGGCATCGCCTCAGTGTTTCGCAAAATTGAACAAAAATGGATGTGCCAATCGCATGGCATCCTCCAGCTCCCATGTAGCATCTTCAGGTCCGTAGTGCTCCCATTGCACCTTTACCTGCCCTATGGCTCGGTTCCGAAGCATGGTGACCTTCCTGTCGAGGATGCGCATTGGCTCGATTCGGAACTCTCCCTCAGGTTCCACCTGAATCACATCCCAATTTATCACATGGTTAGGATCATGTACATATCTCTTAAGCAAAGAAACATGAAAAACATTATGAGCTCTAGTGCTAGCAAGCAATGCAAGTCTATATGCAACTGGCCCTATTCTTTCAAGCACTTCAAATGGCCCACAGTATCTCGGTGACAACTTGGCACAACTACCAAGCTTCAAGGAACTCTTCCTTGCCCTCACTCTGAGGTAGACATGATCCCCAACGTTGAACTCCCTATTCACCCTATGCTTATCTGCATAGCTTTTCTGTCTGTCATATGCTGCTTTCAGCTTCTGCCTGATCTTTATAACCTCTTGCTCCATTTCCTTGAGCAATTCTAGTCCAAGCACAATCCTGTTCACTGGATTATCCCAAGTCGCTGGTGTCCTACACCTTCTTCCATACAAAGCTTCATAGGGACTCATCCCCAAGGATGTCTGCTGTCCATTGTTATAAGCAAATTCCACCAAGTGCAAGTAATCTTCCCACTTGGTTGGTTTGTCCATCACGTACATGCGAAGCATATCGTCAAGCACTTGATTAACTCTCTCGGTCTGCCCATCCGTCTGAGGATGGTATGCAGTGCTGAAGTTTAGCTTTGTACCCAAATCTGCAAACAACCCCTTCCAAAAGTTGGAAGTGAACTTGACATCTCTGTCAGATACTATTGCCTTCGGCAGCCCATGCAATTTGAATATCTCCTTCATGAAGATCTTTGCAATGTCACCAGTCTCATATGTAGACTTAACCGGTATAAAATGTGCTGCCTTGGTCAACTTGTCTACCACAACCATGATGGAATCATGTTGTCTCCAAGTCATCGGCAATCCTGTAATAAAATCCATGGAAATAACTTCCGATTTCCATTCCGGAACTGGAAAAGGCTGCAACAAACCTGTAGGGTGTTGATGCTCAACCTTTACCTATTGACATTTCATACACCTTGAAATGTATTCAGCCATGTCCTTTTTCATACCTGGCCAAAAGTACTGCTTTCTAGTTGTAGCAATTGTCTTCTGATACCCTGGGTGACCAGAATACGGAGCTTGATGGATTTCATCCATAACAACTCTCCTCAAATCTACTACATTCGGAATATAAATTCTTCATTTATAAGTGAGAATTCCATCTTCTTCCAGTTTATATCCCTCGTACCTCCTCTCAAGACTTGGCTGCTGCAACTTATCTTTTACCCGCTCATACAATTCATCTCCAGCAACATGATCAACAATCTGCTGCCTCAAATCTGATTGGCAAACACTAAGAGATGCCACATGCATTTCCTGCATCTTCCTGCTGAGTGCATCAGCTACCTTGTTTTCTTTTCCCTTTATGTGCTTGATTTCAAAATCAAACTCACATAAAAACTCCAGCCACCTTGCTTGCCTAGCATTCAGAGTAGGCTGATCAAACAAATATTTCAGTCCACAGTGATCCGTTATGAGCTCAAATCTTCTACCCATCAAGTAATGCCTCCACATCTTGAGAGCATGTACTATGGCGGCAAGCTATAGATCATGAGTGGCATAGTTCTTCTCATGTTCCTTCAACTTTCTTGACTCATAACATATCACGTGATTGTCCTACATAAGGACTCCTCCAAGCCCTTGTCCGCATGCATCGGTACACACCACAAAATCTTTCTCTGGATCTGCAACCTTCAACACTGGTGCACTGGTGAGAAGACTCTTCAACTGCTGGAAGCTTTCTTCACACCTTGATGTCCATTTGAACTTCATCCCCTTCTTTTGCAAAGAAGTGATTGCATGTGCAACTTTAGAGAATCCCTCAATGAATCTCCTATAGTATCCTGCAAGTCCCATGAAAGATCTTACATCTGTCACATTTCTTGGAGTAGGCCAATTCATAATGGCTTCAATCTTTTTAGGGTCCACAGATATACCCTCTTCTGAAATAATGTGACCCAAGTACTGAATTCTATCTCTATAGAAGTCACACTTGCTTAGCTTTGCGTACAACTGATGCTCCCTGAGCAAATTCAATGTCAATCTCAAATGCTCTTCATGCTCTTCCTCATTCTTAGAATAAACAAGAATGTCATCAAGGAAAACAAGAAAAAACTTATCCAAATACATGCTGAAGACACTGTTCATAAGGCACATAAATGTAGCTAGTGCATTTGTGAGACCAAATGGTACCACTACAAACTCATAATGCCCATACCTTGTCTTGAAGGTTGTCTTATGAATGTATTCATCCTTGATTTTCACTTGATGGTAACCAAACCTTAAGTCAATCTTGGAAAATACCCTTGCTCCTCTCATTTTATCAAAGAGGTCATCAATCTTAGGCAAAGGATATTTATTCTTCACATTAACCTTGTTCAACTGTCTGTAATCAATGCATAACCTGAGTGTACCATCTTTCTTCTTGACAAACAGAACTGGTGCTCCCCAAGGAGACACACTCGGTTGGATATACTTCTTTTCCAACAACTCTTGCAGTTGCATCTTCAATTCTAGCATTTCTGGGATACTCATCCTGTAGGGTGCCTTGGACACTGGTGCTGCTCCTGGCACAAGTTCAATAGTGAAATCAATGTCCCACTTGGGAGGAAGCCCTGGAATCTCATCAGGAAACACATCCCTGAATTCCTGTAACACCCGATAGTCCTCCAACCTGGGAGTTTCATCTCTCATTTCCTCCAAAATCTGAGCTGCATACAACTGGAAACCCTTCCTACAGAACTTCTTTAACTGCATTGTTGAAACCTGCCGTACTGAAATTACCTTTGGAATACCTTTCACAACTACTAGGTTTCCTTCTTCATTCATGCATTCGAAAGTCTTATTGTAACAATCAAGCTTCACCCTGTGAGTTTCTAACCAATCCATTCCAATGAGAACATCATAGGATCCAAGCGGTAGAACATTCAGATCTACACAAGTGACCAGTCCATTCATGACCAATGGACATTTTTCTACCACTTCACTGACTTTTCTCTTAGTTCCAGTGGCTAGCTGAACTAACCCAGATTTCCTATGCTTTACCTTCTTAAAAGCACAAATCTCCACTACTCTGGGAGTATTGTAACTGTGAGTAGAATCAGGGTCAATCAAAATAGAAACAGATTGCTCAACAATCTTTCCTGCTACTTCAACTACAGCTGACTGGTGGTCTACCTGGAGGTCCTCCAATGCTGCATATATCCTAGGAACTGCCCTTGCTACCTGACCCACTGTTTCTTCTTCTTGAATATTATAAGCTGGTCTTGCACTCTCATTCTCGAGTGGGCAATTTCTGCGCATGTGGGGTCCTCCACATTTCCAACATTGAAGTGGTCCTCTGTTCTGTTATGGATCTTTAGGCTTTTCTTCGATCATTCCAACTGGCTTACTCCCAGCTTGAGATGGCTGCTTCTGCTGATTCCTGAAGCTAGAAGGTTTGAAACCTTTCTTCCTTTGGTCAAACTTCTCATTCTTCTTGTCCTTCCATGCCTTATGGTAATCAGGTTTACCCTTGCTTTGCTCATAACAATACTTAGCCTTTCTTATTGCTTCTTCAAGAGTTCGAGGTTCATAAAACTCAATTCTATCTTTGTAAGACTGAGGTAATCCACTCAGAAAACACTGGACCTTCACTTTTTCATCTCTGATGTACCGGACATACCTCAATAGCTCCAAAAACTTATTTGCATATTCTTCCATGGTCTACTGTCCCAATGTCAGCTCATGGAATTCCTTAATCTTGTCATCATAATACCTGTCAGAGAGATATTTCTGCTTAAAATACTTCTTGAACTGCTTCCACTTCAGTCTCCTTTCGTTGATCCTCTTTACTTGCTTGAAGTGTTCCCACCAAATGGATTCCCTTCCATTCAGATTGAATATGGAAACTCTTGCCTTCATGTTTCCTGAATAGCCATGCACTTGAAAGTACTTCTTAATACCAAGAAGCCAAGCTTCAGCCTCTTGTCCAGTCTTTACCTCACCATCAAACGTAGGTGGTTTAGCTTTCTTGAATTCATCTCAAGTGCAATCCCTATGGTGTCTCTTTCTTTTTCTTTTATGAGAAGAAGAACTGGAATCCCCGCTGGATTCTTCAGAATCAGATGTTCCACTAGAAGTTCTTCTCCTTCTCCTAGTACTACTCTTACTTCCTTCTGGTCTTGTTGTACCTCGTCTAGAGTCTATCTTCCTTTGCAAGTCTGTCAAACTCTACAGCATAGCAGCATTCAACTGATGCTGCTCCTCCTGGGCTTTAATTAAGCTTCTCATAGTGGCTCCAACATCTGACGGTGTCTCTCGGAATCTCCTTCCATTAGACTCTATGTCGTCATTTCTATTACGTACATTTTCTCCCATGGCATCTTCTGCTCGCTCATTGGAATCCCGAGCATCATATCCTTCATGGGTTCTCATACTGAACCACCCCTTACTTACCAAACTGCACCACCTGGAATACTTCTCTTAAAGGTGACTATAATTCTGCAAACGTGTTAATAACACAATTGTTAGATGCATACATTGATACAAATCAAAATTACCTACCTTCTCTTGGAATAATCATAAAATTACAAATACCCAAACACACAAAATTTTATTCATCAAGGAATGACTGTCTGAAGGGGATGACGGGGGTCAAGGGGGCTTGCCCCCTTGTGGCTTCCCTACGCCACTGCAGGGCAGGTCGAGGGCAGCGCCCTCGTTTTTTTTTTTTTTTTGTAAATTATTGGTTTTCGCGCAATCTAGCGCATAAGATCGCTGCCACTTTTCTCATTTTCAACCCTGAAATTTCACTGAAAAACAGCTGAAAGATCCCTCTGAAAATAGTCGAAATCTGCTGAGAAATCCCATGGAAAAACCCAAAATTTTCCTTTCCTTCTCATCGGCTGTCCGATGTCTTTTCACATCGGAAGCTTTATCGCTTTGGCTTCCTCAACAGCGGACGCTCAATCACTTTCTCTTCCGATCGATGAACTAATTGATCGGCGTCGGCAGTCTTTCTAATTGGCAGCTTTATCGCTTTGGCTTCCACAACGACGAACGCTCAATCACTTTCTCTTCCGCAACGGTGGCTCTCGGAAGCATTCTTTCTTCCGCAACGGTGAACTGACTTGATCGGCATCGGCAGTCCTTTTACATCAGAAGCCAAATGACTTTGGCTTCCGCAACGGCAGATGCACTAACACTTTTTCCTTCCAATCGGCGGTTGTTTACTTGGAATAATTTAAACTTTTCTGCGGCATCAGAGGTCTTTCTCATCGGCTGGCAATTTACTTTGGCTTCAGCAATGGCAGCACACCAAAGATGAACTCCTTCCGACTGCCACTCTTTTCTTAAAGAAATTTTAACTTCGGACGTCGACGGACTTTTGGATCGGAAGACTAGTGACTTTGGCTTCTGCAACGGCAGCTCGCCAAACGTCAACTTCTTCCGATTGGCACTTACTTGGAACAATTTTAACGTCGGGAGTCGGCGGACTTTTGGATCGGAAGACTAGTGACTTTGGCTTCCACAACGGCAGCTCGCCAAACGTCAACTTCTTCCAATTTTTCTCAAACTGTTCCGTCAGCCAGGCTTCCGCTACGTCGAAAATCCTTCCCCGTCGGAAGACTTGGCGGTTTGGTCTTTCGCAACGGCGGACGGGAAACCACTAACCCTTCCGCAACGGCAGACGGGAAACTTCACCAATTCGTCCACAACGGCAGACGTCCACTTCGTCCGTTCTTCCGCAACGGCGGAATTCAATTCCTCTAGTGGTCTGACCGCTCAACACTTAGACCGTTTCCTTTTGAATTTTTTTACCAGTCGTCCACTGATTCGGCTGGACAGAATGAGATACACCTCTGTCAATTGCTCCTTCTCGGCCCATAGAGGCACATTGTTGCCAAACTGGTGCTCTGATACTATAATGTCACGTCCCCATGCCTCTGACCGGCAAGGAGGATGCGACTACAAGCTTCAAACACATGGGCTAAGAGCCCCATGAACAAATGCATACACAAAATGGTTGAAACAGAATGCTGAAGGAAACTGCGTTGAAGTAAAAACATGCACTTATGCAATCATCTATCAGACACAGCGGAAACGTCATACATTCAAACAAGCATTCATCATACATAGCGGAAACCAACAGCATTCAGTCATGGATGCATTCAACATGTTCATTATTTCATTAATGGAAATTAAGGTTGCAGAAGTATAATTGGACAAGATCACTTATCTTATGAAGAAGTCGATCTGCAACCAGCTACGTCACTGCAACGTTCCACCCAACCATAGGCCAGCGAGCTCCTTAATCTCTCAGCAACGCTGCCACCCCCGAGCTGGGCATGATTCTCCAAGGAATAAGGGAACAACAAACTTACACGTAGCCAAGGACACACAAAACACACAGCCAAGCCAACAGAGTTGGGTTTATCAGGCCATTAGGGAGCTGGAGAAGGAAAATTGCTAAGCTGG
>LPNX010018165.1:305125-316105 GCA_001517045.1 Pseudotsuga menziesii | reverse complement strand
AATTAGGTGCAAAACTAGGCTCAAAACCTGTCGCAAAACCTGATGCAAAACTTGGCGCATAACTAGGTGCAAAACCCAGTGCAAATTACGCCACAATTTGCGCCATATTTAGAAAAAGGACGCAAAAAACGCCTAAAATAGCACCAACCCGTGAAATTGCACCATTTTGTCCAAAAGATGAAGAAAAATACACTGAAAGATGGTCTAGACGCAAAAAAGGATGCAAAAAGAGATGCTAAATCCAGTTTTTGTTGTAGTGATACTTTTATCTCAAACTTAGCTCTTGTTATCTCAAACTTAGCTTGGTTGAGATGAAGGTGATTTTCTGTTTGATCCATTTCATGTGATTCCTATTGAAATTTTTTTTGGGGAAAATCGATGATAGGGAAGTACTACCTCTATCTATAATCTTATAGGAAGGACTGATGATTGCGGAATGACATTTCAACATCTAATTCTCATTAGACCATCTACCCCATTTAGATCATTTTTTCGTTGAGCAATATGTAATTTTTAAAATTTATAGTTGTTGAACATCTGCTAGATTACAAATTATTTTTCTTGGATTCGAACTTTAGAATTCATAGTTTAAGGACATATATAATGTAATGTGTCTATGATTGCAGAGAATGATAGGGTTGTAGCAGAGAGTACTATTGAAAGTAATTCAAATCCATCCCATTTGGATTATATTTATTGAACACTTCGAAGTGGGTGACCAATAAATCGTTTGAGTAGCTGGGTTGATGATAGTCAGCAACTTAGAGGAATGAGTGGCACTACAATAGAATTAAGAATTGAGGATAATTTTGTTTCTCAGTTATAGAGGGCTCAACTAGTTGATGATACTCGATCATATTAGGCCCATGATACCACCAAATCATAGGAAAAAGGTGATGCTACTGCCTCACAAGCTACATATGTTGGTACTGTAATGATAGAAACTTTACAATCATAGGAAAATGATATACAGAGAACCAAGGAACGTAATTAATCCCATGTTGAATATAATACAATCTTTCACCCTTTGTCGACCATTAGATACTCAAAGTTGTGTATTGATCCTTTTTACCATTATATAGGACTCTGTAAGTTAGGTTCCCAAATTCTTAAAGGGTTCTAGCTCAATGGAAGAGTTCCTGCCTTACAAGAAGGAGGTTGGTGGTTCAATTCCTCCATGCCCTAATGATATTATAATATTGGATAAAAGCAATTAAATTAGAAAGCAAAAAATAAGAGATAGGTGACCAAACAAAATGACCAAAACTCATATATAAAATTACTAAAAACGACTAAATTAGTGACCAAAACATGAGAGATGTGAAACTAGGCATTAAAAAGGATGCAACACGTGGTGTTAATGATGAAGCCAAACATGATGTTGATGTGGTAGCAAAATAAGACATTACTTTGGATGCAAAACATGGCGCTACATAGGAAGCAAAATATGGTGCAACAATAGAAGAAATATTTGGCGTCATTTTGGTAGCAAAACATGATGCAAAAAAGGAAGCAAAAATTGGTGCAAATTTGGAAGCGAAAATTGGCACATATTTGGAAGTAAAACATGGTGCAAAATGGGATGCTAAAGTGGTAGAAAAAATGGATGCAATATTGGATGTTAACATGGTGCTATTAAAGATGCAAATATGGCGCTAACGAGGGTTTCATTTAAGAAGCAAAAGAAGACACTCGCTAGGAAGCAAAATATGACGTTATTTAGTAAGCAAACCTTGACGTTGTTTAGGAAGAAAAGTTGGATGCTATTATGGAAGAAAACCTCAACATTTTTTAGGAAGGAAAGTTGGATGCTATTCTGGAAGCAAAAAAAGTGACGCTATTTTGGATGCCATAAAGGATGCTATTTAGGAAGAAAAAAAAGACGTTTTTTGAGACACTGTAAGTTTTTTCCATGACGCGTCCCATTTAGCATCTAGTTTGACCACTCAATGTAAAAAAAAAATACATTAAAAGGGACGCTAAATGGGACGCCAATTCTAGGATTTGTTGTAGTGTAACAAGCCTTGAGAGGATATGAATCATTATATCTCTTTCATTTGAGTTTTGGAAAAGATGGAGGAATTTTTCCAAAATCATGTTCCTCACCCAATTGTTGATCTCGATGTCAATTCATATCCTTACCTAGTTGTTGAACTCGATCTTGATTCTGATCCTCACCCAATGGACAATCTCATTTTTTATTTGGATCCTTAACTTGGTGTTGATCATGATCCCTTTCCCTCATGGGAATTTTTTTCACTTGTTTCACATGAATTTATTGATTGTATCTTACTTTTGGATGAGACCTTTATAGATGTTGTGGATGATAATGAAAATCCTTGGGAGGAGGAGTGCCATAGTGCATCTAATGTTCACATCCCTATTTTGTCTACTAAACCCTTATGGAACCATCTCTACATAGCTATACTTGTGCTACATTAGGGGGCATATCGCTTTTTAGTTTACGATGGAGACATCCCTTTATAGTAAGAATGGGGCCCCTATCAAGGATTATTTTATTCTTTTTTTAATATTGTTAAAACTATATGAGAAAGGCGCCTTATGGATCATTTTTTTCTCTTTTCTTTGATATCCTTAACCCATAAAGGTAGACTTGAGTTGACTTTTCTTGGCTCACTAAAATTACAAGGATGAGGTGCACATGGAGATTTTTTTTTCTTTTCTTTGAGCTCCTTAAACCATAAAGATAGACTTGAGTTGACTTGTCCTATCTAGCTAAGCTTACAAGGATGAGGTGCAAATGGAGCATTTTTCTCTCTTTTCTTTGAGCTCCTTAAAAAATAAATATGGATTTGAGTTCACTTTTCTAGGCTCATTAAACTTACATGGAAAATGTACCCTTACAAGCATTATTCCATCTCTCCTTTGAGCTCATTAAAAATATAAATGAGTTCTCAAGTTTACTTTTATGGACATTTTAAATTCCACTTAAAATATGCATATGGAGTCCTCTTTAACTTGTTTTCCGAATCCTTAAAATTGAAAATATTGTTGAGTAAGCTTGTTCCTTTTCACACTCATTAAAAGGTTTTGAAATAAATTCCATCTAATATATGTTTACCCATTTTTTGGGCCTCTTATATTACTTACAAATAATAAATACTCTAGTCCACTTTGGCTAGAAGAGTTCTCCCTCACATGATTTTATGTTTTCTTGGGCGTTGGGGACTAAATCTACGAAAAAAGCGCAACACCATAGTCTTCTTTAATCTTTAAGACTCTCTAAACATGAAAACACCAATGAAAATTTACCAACAAAGGATCAATTAAAATCCATGGGGAAGTATCCCTTCGAGTATTATTCTGTCTTTTCTTCAAGCTTGCTAAAAAATAAGGGATTCAAGTTTACTTCTTTGGGATCATGATTAAACCTTTATAAGAAATATACTTTTGAGCATACTTCTATCTCTTTTTTGAGCTCATTAAAAAATGAAGAAGGTATTTTAAAACGAGGGTAGGATAAATTCATTGACTATTTCATTCAAGAAGAAGCATATTGTACATCACCCTTGCACATGGAACTTGTTTGCATTGTTGTCTTACATTTGGGTTATAGCCTTGCTTCAGAAACATACCATTACCCTGAATCGTAGTACTTCTCTAATTGGTTACTCTTCCAATCACTATGGAGAGTGATTCGATGCACCATGTGTCATCTCACTATGGTATATATGGTGTTATTGAGTCGTTGTTTCCTAGTCACTCAATTGTCATGCTATATGTTCAAGGGAATTTACCTTGAGTCGACCATTATGTAGTTATGCTAACCAGTTATGTCGGCCATCCCTATGAAAGTTTGTTTTACTTGGTGATCATAAATATTTATCACATATCTCAATTTCTATTTCATGTCAATTGATGGGGGATACAATAAGGCCTTCCTTCGATGGATTCCTTCCTATCGATGCCAAATATCTATATAGGAAGTGGATATAGAAACCACAGTACCCTCGAACTTGTACTCATCGGTCATAGGTCTTCCTTGCAATTTAAAATGGGAAAATATAATTTCCTCCTAATTGATCGATTCTCCAAGGTGTTCATCCTTAGCTCATCTGTTCACACTCACTAGATTATACTAGAAGTATTGGAATCCATTATCATCATTGTTGGACTCCCTTGTGTCTGTTAGTGGTAAACATATTTGATCAGTAATCAGACAAATTCTTGCATGTTTGACATCATCACATCTATTCACATGTTGTAGAATCACACCATTGACGTTTGAGACAAAGACCTTGGGATTAGGGATTGCATCACTTAGCCTTTTTCCCCCCTCCCAAGCTTTGTTGAACTTTATATCACCAGTCAGGACATTGTATGAGGACCATTCATGCACTATTAGTGGTTCTATTTGTCCTATTGACATGTATATTGGATATTTGGACATAGATACACATGTTATTGGTTGGTGGCTATGATCTCATTGGTCCACATAGATCCACATTGTATTGGTTGGTGGCTATGTTATTTGTCATGACATGGATCCACTTTTTATTTTTTGTGGCCATGATCTCACACATCATTCATGGGTATACAATATAATTTATTAGCAGCCATGCATTTTCCTACTTTTACAAAGCATGGGTATGCCTACCTCAAGGATGATATATATGCACTTGGTTGATTTTTTTGCAGGTTCTCTCCAGTTTCTTGTTTTCATGACCTTTCCCTAACATATTTTGTTTGTAAATTGTTTTAGCCATTAGCTTCTATTATGACCTCACAATTTAGGGAGAGCATATGTTATAACATTATTTTCCACCTTAGGCTCATTGGAGACCTTACTTCATGGTATAACTAAGACACCTTTGTACCTTTCTATGGTCTATTTTACCCATGTTTTTTTTTAAGTTTTCACCACCATTTCCCTCTATATGACTTTGGAGGGATGATGGTCAATATGTTTCCCTCTTTGCATATCTACAAAGGGGTGACACCATCCATCCCTGCATGCCTTGGGGGGTCGATAATCCACCTACTTCTAAGTTTTGGTCGTCATCTCAAGTGGATCATGTGCATGAATACGCTCCAATTCACCTGACATTGGAACTCACATGCCAACTCAAGCCCATCCATCACTTGGAGTCTATATTCATCCTCCATTAACCCTCTACTCACTTATTTATTGACATAATTTCATGAGAAAGGGGAGATTCTCCTTGTGCATTGTTATGCTGGTAAAATCATCCTAATTCTGTTAGACATTGTGATCATCCTATTTATTGCAGCCTTGGAAGGTCTTGGTTCAAGAACATTGGAAGAGATTTACACCATCGACACAAGGTAACATATAATTGTGTATCTCTTGTTATTTGATTTTATAGACATATGATATCCTCCCCATCATGATGTGTATGGTTATCTATGATTATTTATGTTTCACATTTGCATAATTCATTATATGTGTATGATGTATATGTTCTTTCTTGTGTAGATCATACTGGATCAAGTGGATGCTGTGTTAGATATATGCTTATGTTTATCCTTATATATTATTTTATGTGATAAGAGGTTTTTTAGAAGGTTTTGTATGTTTCATTGTGTGTAGGGTTGTCTAAGTAGAGCTAGGAACAAGTTTCCCAAGTCTGCAACAACTGCAGGATTTCTTAGAGGTATGTTGTGGCTTTTGATATGAGTTGCACTTTCTTATTTTGAATACGAGTACTACTCTCATAATCACTTTTTTCATAAGTGTTGAAATAATAGGTAGGAATATTGATTCTTTGGGAGGATTTTATCATTTGTATATGATTTGCTAAGTTATAGCTCGATATTTCATGAGTTCATTCTTGGTCAGCTTCTAATGATGTCTTATTGGTCCTAGCTATTTCCTCAAAATTCCACTTTAACTTGTTTTTTATTTATTTTTTATAATCTCTATAGAGTTAAGCACAATTCTTTCAAAAGTTTGATCATATTTGAGAGAAATAGTACTTGAGATTATGGAAATAAATGTTTTTTAAGGCCGTGTTTCTCATGAATTTACAATTTTTTTCCTATTTTTGTCTTGGGGGAATTTTCCAAATTTTGAAACATTGTTTTATATTTTCTTCTACTAATCAATTTATGGCTATGTGTCAGGTTCCATAAGAGAAGGAGTCTCCCTAAAAATTTTGCGCAATATTCATCCACTTAGCGTAATAAAAAAATGAACATAGAGACTGCATCTAGTGATACAAATTTTCAGGCTTTGAGAACATATTGTCAGAATTTGGTTGAGGAGGCTAGGAATATTGATCCCATACATGCTAGAAATGAAGAATTCCAAAGAGTTGTTGAAATTATTTCTGAGAAGACCAAGAACAATCTCATACTCATTAGAGTGCCTAATGTTGGAAAGACTACTATGGTAGAAGATCTAGTGCAAAGAATTACTAATGAGTTTGTATAAAGGCAATAGTAGAAGATCTAGTGCAAAGAATTACTAATGAGTTTGTATAAAGGTAAGTTCTTGCATGTATTCATATATTTCCATTGTTTGCAAGTTTAGTTTGTAGCTTTGCTTCATGAAATTAGGGGGTATATACTTCGGTGTTTTTGTGCACTTGTGGTTGTATTGAGCTTATTTTCAATTTGAAATATTGGCAAAGAAATTAATTCATATATTTTCCAATTTCTTTGGTACATAATTTCCCAAATGTGAGGTAGATAGCCTTGGACATGGGAGACCTAGAATATGATGCCAAGTACGGTGGTTTTGAAAAGATAATTAAGTCTATATTGAAAGAGGTTAGGAAGGAAAACTTTGTTCTCTTTATTGACGAAATTCATTAGACTCAATGGGGTAAGCAAACTATATTTTGGTTGCTTATGGGTAAACTTTATGTTCATATAATATTTTTATGTTATTATCCTTCCGTACACTAGTGTAAAAAGTGAAATAAATTACTGCATGACTAAAAAAGTTAGTCACCTAATTGATTTTAAGATATAAATCATTAAATTAAAGAAACACAACTAAAATGAGTGTTTTAGTTATCGAATAAAAAACACTTAGACACACAATTACAAATGATTAAAAAAATGACTAAATACCAGATTGACTAAAAAAGGAATTTTGAAAATATATAATATAGTTTTTCTATGCATCGTAGTTAGTGTATTAATAATATATAATAGTTAAATATGTTAATATATAAGTAAGTGGAATGGAAAATTCGTAATTGGTAAGAGTGTGGGATTGGTGATTTAGGTTTGATTTCTATTTAATTCACAACTAAATTATAATGGGGATATTTTGTTTTTCTTAATGAACGATTTCAGTTTAACTTAATTAGTTGAATTAGTTTTCCAAATTTTACGAGATCGTTCAATATGAATGATTTATTCAAAATTAAGTATACGGTACTTAATAATATTCACTAATATTTTTCAATTAATATAATTTATATATGTTGAAGTTATTCAAGGATTGACATCAATAGAATTCAATGCTATCATAAAAAAATATGGAAGATGTAAATGATGATCAATTGGTCTTTAGATCATCTGGAATGATGTTGGAAGTTAACAAAAAGGGTAAATACTTTTATTGAGGGATATAGTGGAAAGAACATACATATGTACTTTTCACTTACAATACAAAAATAAACCAAATGATTCGAAGAAGCAGGTCATATGTAAACTACAAGAGGCATTTCCAGACAAATGGTTAATGAGACCTATGAGACTTGAAATAGAAAAAAATATGACAACAAAAAAGAGTCATTCTAAAAGTAATATTCCAAAACTGCATGTTTATGTAGAATATGTATTTATAACTACTACAAAGCATCATTCCTTTAATAATTTTATTTCTGCTATATTTATTTTTCGTATCATCAAAAAAAAAGTTTAATGTCATTTTACATTTCTACGAAGACTCATGGAAATCCCAAAGGATGACAAGAAGATATGAAAAATGTGTCAATAGGAATGTCCAAAAAAATGTACAAGGAGAAGGTCAATGTAATGGACATAATTGCAATGTAGGATGAGTCATCTCTACAAAAACGTGCTTCATGTGTATGAAATCATTGATTTTTTGGATTATGTACATCTCATTAATTAAGTCAACATTAAATATTCATTTTCAATTGTTTTTTTGTAAAAAATAAAACAAAATGGAACCCAATTAGCACACAACATAAGATGACAAGGAAAAAAGGGGTTCATAGCAAATATTATGAGTATTTGTGATTTCCTTATAGAAAATTAAGATTTCAGAGTGGTTGTGATTGGTATTTTTAATTCTTTTTGTTTTCATTGGCCATCCTTGGATGTGTTGAAACATGTGTTATCCAACAAAGAGGATCCATCTAAATTTTTTATTAACATTGGGTTAAGTAGGGGTTGTATCTATATGTTGGCGTATAAAAAATTAATTGTGGATTTTGTAAGTATCTAAGTTTTTTTACTTCTCTAATTTTATAATTAATAAAAGAACAAAAATGCTTTATATTAAGTCTATGATCTGTGATGGGGTATAAAACTTGCAAGAAACAAAGCATGAAGTGGAGCCAATAGAAGACTAGTCGATAGAATGCATAAGATTTGGTTTTGAAAGAATGTGTATCATTCATGACTCCATTATTTTTATGGCGTGTCATTTTTCAATTGCATTCATGTATATTATCCATTTTATTTTTCATTATTCCCAACAATGTAGATATACTCAGTACCCTTTACTTTTATATTTGCACATGGAATCCATAGAAGAGGAAAACAATTGGTCAAATCAACAAAAAAATCATCCAAATAACCCCAATGATGCAAACTCGGATCGAGCACTGATAAAATTTCTAGCAAAGACTGATGATCCATACTTAATTTTTATCTCAATGCAAGATATTGTATATTTTGAAATAATTGTCTGTGAAAATCAGACATTTTGTATAATAATCTACTGGACATTGTGTCTAAATTGAAATACAACGAATTAGCAATAAGTGTAACAGTTACTTACATACATATTGGCATTTTTATTATTGTGGTCTCTACGTTGTCCTATTTTGCATGCAAAAGGAACTTTTATTGATATATAACAAAACAAACTTTTTGTATTCTATTGAATTCTCAAATGTTATTGTCAAATGTTACATGTGAAATGGTACATTGGTAAGTAAATGCATGGATGATTAAATATTACAATAGATGTTTGCATCTATAATATAATAAATTAATCCCAACAAACCCAATAATTAAAATTGAAATGAATATTACTATAAAAAAAACTTTCAATTTTTTATGAATAATGGAATTAAAAAAAATTAAAATGGCATAGATATATGATTGCAATGTTAGTAGCCATTATTAGAAGATTATTTATAGTGCTTTTGGTAAATGATGTCACACCAGTGCATTTATATGAACCATACACACTGTTGTGTTTATCTAAACAACATGCCTAACATTCCAATGTAAACTAAACCCACCATTACATTTAAAAAATAAAAATGTCCACTTCTCAGTTGCATTCACTAGTATGTCTTTGTTTGTTGATTGCACCGATGATTTTTAATTGTTTATATACATCAGGATTTATTAGAGATTATAAGATCTAGTGCTTTTTGTGTTTAAGCACATCAATGCATTTAATGTGTTTAAATGCACTGGGTTATTTTAAAAGTTTGTAAGCACTAGTTCTTATTACAATGAAATGCACTAGGGCACTATTATAAATAGACAACACCGTTAAAATTCAAAAATATTAAAATTATTCTAGTGTGTATGATGTAAAATATCACATCAGTGTATTTCAACTGTACGTAAGCACTGGTGTGGAAATGAAATTTGGTTCTCTCTACTGCTAAATTTGTTTGAGGGCACCAGTTTAGTATTTGATATCATACAAAATCGGTGCATTTTATTATGATACACACCATCATGCATGTTTTCAACAATGTGCACCAGTTAAAATCATCCACTAAAACCTTTGACTACCGATAAATTTTTTTTAGTTATAAAATATATCCATATTAACCTCAATTAAAACATCCGCTACCATTCGCAGAGGTTGTAGTGGATGTTTTTTTACATTTTTTTCCAATCTTGTAACACTGAAAACCTCCACTACAAGCTCTTTTCCTTGTAGTCTAGGATACCGATTGGAGAGATGCAAGGAGACAAGGTGGCGAGATAAAATTAATAGATATGGTGGTAACTACTAGTAGATTCTACAGAGGTTCATGCAATGCAAAAGGTAGTGTGGATGGCTGATTATAATGCCCCATGGGTTGTAGTATGGGTGTTTGTATGCCATGAAGTACATCGGGAAGTGAAAATGGTATCTCAAGAGCCAAGGTAAACTAGCCATAGGCCGGACTTACCAATCCTCTTAGGACATATGATTCGTAGAAAGTCGAAAATGGTGGAATATGTGATGGTCATATTGTCGACCTAAAAGGGAATGTGGTCATCTACATAAACATTTAAAAAAATTAATTAGTTAACTATTTAAATAATATTTAACTTCACGCATGATACTTGAAAAAATTGTGATGCATCCACCTCGGGTGGATGATTTTCCTCACTATATGGTTGTTAGAATAATCAAACCCATAGTATTACCCACTTAGACATTAATTCATTTATTTTTGTCTTATTTGCCTAGTTCATGAGTCCCACCATGTGCAAGTTGCTAATTTCCTATCCATAGAGGTCAAACTTGCCTTCTTTGACTCATGTAGCGCTTGGAAAAGCCTTAGGAATCAAATCTGCTTTATTCCTGGCCTCCTAGGCGCCCTTCTGATTTTTCTGCTTTATTGCCTGTTTTTTCAGTGTTTTAAGGCACATAGGAAAGCAAGACTAGGTGAGGTGAACTTGTTTTTTGCCCCTTTCATCCTCCACTATTTCCTCCATGCAAAAGCATGTATGAGCTTCCATTCCATCACTCATTAGCTTGCGCATGTGCCCTTGCCAATTCGTGAGCCTCATGACAGATTTGGGATCATCTTTTTACACCTATGGGGGTTTTCC
>LPNX010018165.1:280025-292278 GCA_001517045.1 Pseudotsuga menziesii | reverse complement strand
GACAATTAAATGGCTGGGAAATTACTACAACGGAATTAAAATGACATTAATTCGGTCCAACAAGTATCCCTTTACCCTACGACATTAGGATCCTATGATGTTATCTTAGGGTTGTATTGGTTAAAAACCCATTCAACTGTGTTAGACTGTAAGGATAAAAAGCTAATATTCATAGATGATTTTGGGCATAAGAGAATCCTAATAGGGACTAAAAGAGGGGTGTCATTAAGGTTTATTTCAGCATTGCAATTGAAGAAGATCATGTGTAAGGGATGTGAGTTGTATGCGGTAGTAGTGATGTATAACAAGAAAGACACTACCGATGTAAGGAAACACCCCATTATGACCCAGATTGCTGACGTATTCCCTAGAGAATTACCTGGATTACCACCTAAGAGGGAGCTCAATTTCACTATCGAACTTAAGCGAGGAACCGAACCTATATCTAGAGTACCCTATCGTATGACAACACTAGAGTTACAAGAATTGTAGATACAACTTCAAGAGCTTTTAGATTTAGGTTTCATTCACCCTAGTACCTCACCTTAGGGAGCACCAGTGATATTCGTGAAAAAGAAGGATGATTCATGGAGACTTTGCATTAACTATCGTCAATTGAATAAAGCAACCATAAGGAATCAATATCCCTTACCAAGAATTGACGATCTATTTAATCAGATGAAAGGGGAAATGATATTTTTGAAAATAGATCTAAGGTCGAGATATCATCAACTAAGAATTAGAGAAGAATACATACCAAAGACTACATTTAAGACTTGTTATGGACATTTTGAGTTTGTCGTAGTACCCTTTGGGTTGAGGAATGCACCTGTATTTTTCATGAACTTGATGAACAGTGTATTCAGAGAGTACTTGGATAAATTTGTGCAAGTGTTTTTAGATGATATCCTTATTTACTCAAGGATGCAAGAAGAGCACAAAGAGCATTTGAGACTTGTGTTGCGATGTTTGGGAGAGCGCAAGCTATATGCTAGACTATCAAAGTGTTCCTTCTTCCAGTCAGAGATTCATTATTTAGGACATGTCATAAATGGGGATAGAATAGTGGTGGATCCTGCAAAGATAGAGGCCATTCTTGAATGGCCAGCACCGACAAATGTGCATGAGGTGCTTAGATTTATAGGATTAGCAAGGTATTATATAAGATTTGTAGAAGGATTCTTAAAAATTGCAATACCAATTACAGAGTTATAGAAGAAGAACAAGAAGTTCATATGGAAAGAAAAATGTGAGGATGCATTTGCAAAGCTTAAGCAGTTGTTGACAACAGCTCCAGTTCTTAAGGTACTAGATATGGATCAAGACTTCTTAGTGTGTACAGATGCATCAAAAGAAGGTCTAGGAGGTGTTTTGATGCAAGAAGCTAGGGTGATAGCTTATTCTTTAAGGAAACTTAGACCTCATGAGGAGAAATATGCAACACATGATTTAGAGCTTGCTGCTGTAGTTTATGCTTTGCGTTTATGGAGACATTATCTGGTATGAAGGAAATTTGAGTTAAAGACAGATCACCATGGGTTACAATATATTTTTACCCAAAGCGACCTCAATTCTATGCAAAGGAGGTGGTCTGAATTAATGAGTGAATATGATTTTGAAACATTGTACATCAAGAGGACTATGAATAAGGAGGTAGATGCTCTAAGTCAAAGGCCTCGTATCTTTTCCGTAGTGCCCTTAAAAACAAATTTACAGGAAAAGATGTTGAAATTACAATTGGAAGATGAGTGGTATAGAGAGGTTAAGATTGAGTTAGAAAATGAGGTAATGAAGAACCCAAAGTATGAAGGGTATGTGTTTGAGGAAGATGGACTATTGCAGTATAACAAGATAATTTATGTACCATCCAATGAAGAAGTTCGAGATTTGATCTTGTCAGAGGCTCATAGGGCTGTATATATGGCTCATCCTAGGGTTAAGAAGATGTACAGAGATTTAAAACCATTATTTTATTGGAGCAGAATGAAGAAGGATTTAGTTAGCTTTGTGGCAAGGTGCCTAGAATGTTAATTGGTCAAGGCTGAGCATAGGAATCCTACGGGATTACTACAACCACGTGTAATCCCAGAGTCAAAATGGGAATTTATATCAATGGATTTTATTGTTGGGTTACCAATGACATCAAGAAGACATGACTCTATTTTTGTGGTCATGGATACTTTAACTAAGAGTGCGCATTTTGTACCTGTAAAGACTACCTATGAAGCACCACGGGTTGCAAGAGTATTTATAAATGAAGTTGTGAGGTTACATGGTGTACCCCACAAGATAATTTTAGATAGAGGGCCAATATTCAATGGAATATTTTGGACAAGTTTCCAAGGAGCTTTGGGGACACAACTAAATTTTAGTACAACATATCACCCTAAGACGGATGGCCAGACAGAAAGGGTGAACCAGATCTTGGAAGACATGCTACGTATGTATGTGATTGATCAACAAAAGCGTTGGGAGGAGTATCTACCATTGGTTGAGTTTGCTTACAACAGTAGTTATCAAAGCTCCATTAAGATGGTACTGCTTGAATTTTTATATGGGAGGTCGTGTAGGACCCCATTGAGTTGGGATCGTCTAGAAGATAGAGTCCTTGTAGGACTAGAATTGATTCAAGAGATGGAAGAATAGATGGCAACTATTCATGCACGGTTAAAGGAAGCACATGATAGACAAAAGAGCTACGAAGATGCACATAGAATCAATCGGAGTTATGAAGTAGGTGATAAAGTATTCCTACGGGTCAGGCCACAAAAGAACTCAATTAAATTTGGGAAAGGAGCTAAATTATCACCACGATTTGTAGGACCATTTCTGATGCTCGAGAAGTTGGGACTGTTTTCCTATCGTCTTCCATTGCCATCATCATTGAGTCGTATGCATAATGTTTTTCATGTCTCTATTTTGCGTCATTATATTTCAGATCCTTCTCATGTTATAAATTTGAGTAACTTGCAGATATCAAGCGATGGGGTCCTAACAGCCAAACCGATCCGTATACTGGACCGATGAACTCCACAGCTTCAACGTCAAGTAGTCGACCATGTAAAGGTCCAGTGGGATAGCTATAGTTCCAACTCAGCTACTTGGGAGGATGCATCCAAAATGCACCAGCAGTTTCCTTACTTGTTTTGAAAAATTCGGGATGAAGTTTCTTGAAGAGAGGGTGTATGTAGTGCCCCATTTTGTTAGACTCTTTTATTACTCTACTATATTATTATTTGGGGGAATTTTATTGTAAATGACCTGGTTAAATTTTATAATATATGCTTTGATTATGGTGACGCATTTGGGTACTCACGAATAAATGGAATTTTGTAATGCACCATTGTAGTGCCTTGTTTTGACAGACTATTTTAGTGTTAAAAATATGCTATTATTTGAGGGAATTTGAGTGCAAATGACCCAATTTAATACTGTGAATTAAAACGACTTATCTATGTATAATTGATTGTTATGTCACATTGGTTACTCATGAATGAATGGATTTTGTGGATAGATTTATATGATGTGATATTATTGATATTTATAATGCATGAATTAAAAATATAAGTAATTTACGTTACTTACAATATATTGGTAGATGCTTTGACAATTTTCCTGTGTGACAGGGGAACAAATGCGCAATGATGCAAGGTGGTGTTAATACCCCATAAACTCTAGTTTGAATATAAACATAATATCATGTGATATAGTTTATTTTATTTGATATTTCAATTAATTGTATAGTACGATTAATGCACACGGATTTCATGTTTGTAGGCACATGATCATGGTTTCCAATCGATCCACAAAAGGATGATGGGGTTGTATGGAAGAAAGTACCAGTATGATTAGCACATATTTTCCATGCGGCGGGTTGAAAAGTGAGAGAGGTTTTTACTTGCAAGAGGCATGTTGCCGTGAGGATAGGCCGTGGACTCGGTCACTCATGAGGATTAACTGAGGGGCATGAAATGAGGTGTTGGGCTTATTCCTCAGTAACCATGAGTCTCTCCACAACGTGGATCGGACTGAGTTAACATGGTCTCAGCCATCACACTAATTCCCGACCATGAAAAGCGGGATATTTGAATGGCATGAAGATGGTCATGGCACCCTTGATATCACCTGGATAAACAAAAGAAAGTATTAAACTATAAGGTTGTAAATAAGTAATAACTAAACAATAAACTCATGACTTGGAAATAAAGTAATGGTAAGTGTAACCTTATGAAATAAAAATAAAAATCATCATAAACAAAATAAAAGAAGATAAAGTAAATTTTAAATAGAAACACAAATGCACACACACAAAAATAGGAAATCAAAAGCAAAAATATAGGAATCATATAAATGAATTTTAGGAATTGTTAAGTAAAAAAATCCTAAATTAGCAAATTGCATAAATGCATATGACAGAAATCCGTTGAAATAAAATAAAAATGAATTTAAAATAAGAAAAAAATTGATTTTACATTATACATAAATCTTAAAAAACGATATAAATAAAGGAGCAAGGTTTGGGTACGGGGATGCTTGCCCTAATATTGGATGGATGAGATAATGCAGAGGAGGAATCGAAGGTGACTTTGGAGAGTTTGGTTCATCAGGTGTGAATGGGGTTGGGAGGCCCTGAGTGAATCTACACACTATGATCGTGCTAGGGTTCCTGCAACCCCATTTAGCTCGGGGGTCCTTGGGGAAGGAGAGTAGCCAATGGAATGGTAGGGAGGTCAACCGATGGATCAATTGTGATTGGAAATCGATCAATGTTCGTGGGAACCCGACATAGACCATGGTGCGACATCCTCAAATAGAGCTTGGCTAGAGCCTGCACAACGAAACTCAGGTTTTTATGGATTGTTAAATTGTTATTATAGATCCATGGCTTGGATTTTGTATTTTATTATAGATCTGAATTTGTATTTTAGATATGTCTGTATTTCATTATAGATTTGGATTGTATTTTATTGTAGACCTAGATTTGTATTTTGGATCTATTTGTATTTTATTGTAGATTTGGATTTGTGCTTTAGATCTTTTTGTATTTAATTACAGATCTAGATTTGTATTTTATTTTAGATATGGATTTGTAATTTAATTGTATATCTGTGTTTTCCTTTTCGGCATGAAGCAAATAATACTGGCCTTCCACGCCGATTTGATTCCACTAGAGTAAGCTTTTGAGACCAAGGTCTATGTTCACATGGCGCATTTGATGTGCGTTTAACAGTATGTTGCCATATCGTAAGGTTTATGGTTATAGTTTGGTACGGTGATATTGTTTGGCATATAAATTGCTCTCCTGCAGATCCTAAGCAGTTATTGTTTCTGGATCTATCAACTGCACCCTTGAAATCCTTATAGTTGCAATCCCACTCCCATATTAGGTTGACGATGTGATATGTGTTGTACTGTGATGTTCTTGACAGGCCTTACATCCATTGTCTCTTTAACTAGCATAGATCCATTTTAAACCGAGATCTAGCAAGCATTGAGAGGGATCCAATTTCTTGAGGTGTATATGTTTTTTACCATTTGGATCCCTATCCATACTTGATAGACGTGGGTTTAAAATGGATCTATGCTAGTTTAATTTTTATTTTTAATTTTTAATTTTTAATTTTTTTTAAATCAATGTGTAATTTATATTTTTTTTATTTTTTTATACTTTTATTTATGTCGGCCATAACATGACTAACGTGATAGGATCACCCCCATACTGGGCTGCAGAGCACCTCGCTTCTCTCGATGCAATAACCTTTATCATTGATACTTACTTTTCCACCTCTACCAGGGTCCTCTTTCAAGACATAGATCTTAGAATAGATCTTTCTAAGGTTCTATTCTTCTTACCCAAAATGTTGTTCTTTGGGTTTCTGCACAATAGCTTTTAAGCATATAATGGAAAAGAGAATGCAATGGTAAATAAATCGAAAATCCTTTATGTTTATACAAGTAGTAAGCAATATTAATAATGGTTGAAGGACATGAACCTCTCCAATATAGCATCTATATGTCAATGGACGCACTCAAAAGCAAGTGGTGCCTCTAATGCCAATATGCTTGCTACTCACTCGCATGGTGTCCTACCAATACAAAATACCCATTTATATCTTTAATTTTTTAATTCTTACGTAACATGTGTACCCCATGCAATATTTAATTTTGCCAATTCTTCATTTATGCCTTTGATCATTTACTTGGAAGTCCCTATGTAACAAAAATAGGTCGAGTAGAGCAACGAGCCATATAAAAATCCACAAGATTTGGAATTACGATCTCTAGTCTCCTTTAGGGCATTTTAAAATCCAAGTAATGGTAATGACAAATGACATGTAAGAAAATCCAATTGAAAACTACGATATAAAGAAAAAAATGCCAATAGTTCTAATCACACGAACTGATCTCCTTTTCTTCACACATATGGCATTGGGTGAAGCCCAAGAACCACTTGAGAAAAGAAGACATTACAACATTTTTTTTATGAATTTTAGTTATCTCTATTCCGGATTTATATATAAAGTTTATGACTTTTGGTTTATTTCTATTGTGACATTATAAGTTAATGGCTTTTAGTATATTTCTATTCCGATGATATAATATAGGGTGCTTTTAAAATATGAAGTTTATGTTGTATGCAAAGTTAATTGTGAAATAAATATTATGAAAATTGGTATATTCTTTTTGTGATATAATATATATATATTTAGGTAATTTTTATAAATATTAATGAAATAGAGTTAGCTATTAATTTAATGTTATATATTATTTTTGAGAATATTTACATTTATATTCATAATTAATTAATTTTGCATGATTTTAAATAATCTATTTATTAAGTAGATGTTTTATCATTCTTTGCTTTGTACATTTATTTGATGTCATGTTATGTTGTTCAACAAGGAACATATGGTATTAGCTCAAAAAAAAAAATGTGTATGTGTATTTTTCTTCGTCACTGGACCTTGAGATGATTGGGAGCGTTACAACATGATAAGGCTATGAAACTGTTGTGATGTACCTGTTTATGAGTCGCGATAGATAGAGATGATTGGGCCTGGGTAATTCTCCCCCCTATCGATGGATGTTGGACGTGGGGGGGTGGGAAGTCACCTAGAAATACAAGGACCTAACAATGGGTTGCACCTAACATTCTCTCTACCCTATGCAGACCCCCAATCCACCCCTTAAAATTCACCAATGTCAAAGTAGTTAACATGGAGCTGTAACACAAGAGTCACCATATAATTTCCTAAGAAATAGAGAGGAATCGGTCCCATTATTCCGAGGAGGTTTATAAAATACCATAAACCACCTATCCATCCAATGGTATTTGAATGGTTGGAAGGGCACCGATCCATACAAATGCGTATATTCTCACTTATGGATTTAATTGAATTCTTGGGTTAGTAAACAATGGCATCAATTATTGATTGGAGATGTTGAGGTCTCTAACCTACTCTTTACTTAGGTTAATCCTATAGCATTCAAATAATATGGATTTTTTAATTGGATACATTGGTTATTTGTCCTTAGGAATCTCCAATGGAATATATGATTTCCTTTAACGAAGTAGTTAGTCACAATGGGGGGTCTCTATTATTTTGCAATTCATTGCAAAGAGTTTTAATAGTTCTTAAAATTGAATCAATTTCTATGTCAATGTTAGGAGGTTAAATATTCATGAACATTTTTTTTATCTTTGGGGTCCAAGTTTGCATTATCTTCAAGATTTAAGTTTGGATTTCTTTCTCCATTCATTGTAGTCAATATTACTACAATTTAATAAAAAAATATC
This sequence comes from Pseudotsuga menziesii, assembly GCA_001517045.1. Lineage (NCBI taxonomy): Eukaryota > Viridiplantae > Streptophyta > Pinopsida > Pinales > Pinaceae > Pseudotsuga > Pseudotsuga menziesii. The sequence goes on along the minus strand of LPNX010018165.1, from coordinate 284,480 downwards.
TTGGGATTTAAGTATTTGTTTAATTTTTAATCAAAATAAAATATAAAAAAAAAAAAGAAAAGCAACAAATCCTCGTGGGATACAATGCATTTGAGGAGGAAATCCCCTTGGTCCCTACTTGGTTGTCTTACCAGACAATTTTGGTGTTGGTGGTGTGGTCTGACACCCCTAAAATGTGAGGTGTGGAGTATGGGGAAAACACAATGACTACTACATTTTAATACACACACACACACATGAGCTTATGCACACTAATAATGCATGCACACTCCTTATAAGGTGACATGGAACCCCTGTTGGTGGTTTAGAAATGTTCGAAGAAGGAATGCATGCCCATTTGTGTTAGCATGTGCACATTCATGCGTGATCAAGTTCTTAGTGACCCCGTTCCCACTTTTAAGGCCATCATCTTCATGCACCTACCATGTAAGATACACCACATTGTCCATATTATCATCAAATTCTTCAAAAAAACATCTTCAAAATATCATGTGGGATGTTTCACTAGTGTCGAGCAGCCAATTATCTCTCCAAGATGAAAATGAAGTATTGAATAAGACTTCAATTATTCCAACATTGCAATGAGCAACAATAAAATTAACATATTCATGAGCTTTACCAGTCTCGCGAGTTTAACATTTGTTTTGATTGTTCTAGTTATGCTTATCTTTAATAATCTCCTATGGATCCAAACCGACCACAATGAAGGAAATGTATCTTGTTGTGATGGTTTCTACCCTCCCTACCTCTAGAATGATTTTTTATGCATCTCTCTTATATTTTTCTAATTTAGAAGAATCATTTGATTAACTCTTCATTTTCTAGACAAGGTACAAGGTCTCTCTAGTGGGATGAGCTATCATCTATTTTCCAAAAGATTTATCTCTTTTGAATTTAACAATAACTTGAAATTATTCAAGGTAGCATGAACATGTGGGGTACAAGAACTTGGTAAAGGAAATGAGGGCAAGTTATACCTTCATATCGGTAGCATTAATTTGTCATGCATGATTTCTCTGATATCATATGAAGTATCAATGGGAACATTGTCCTAACCTCTAGGCTAAAGAGCTTCAATATTGAATAAATTAGCTCCAATTCTAAATGTGAGTCAAATAGTTCTTATAACTTCTTCATGACAGTGTGATATGTTTTAGCAAGTGTTATATGTCGACACACGTCTTCACTTACTGTAGTAGGGATCCATGAATATGCCTTATTGTCTTTACTCTTCCATCTAGAAGGCTCGTTGTTTGTTGTAGGTTGTTTTGGTGTAGTGATTATATGTGCATCCGTTCTTTTAATGGTTTCTCCTTCACAAATACCATCCCATAGACTGTTGAATATGAGACACGTCATTGATCTTCCTCAACCATTATGGGTAATTTCCCTTTCCAGTGAGCATTCTCTAACAATAAAAGTTGAAAAATGCATATATTTTATATAGTTAATCCTATCTTATAATAATAAGTTTTAGTATATACTTTTTTTATGATTTATAATCATATTAATATTATTATATGTGGATGGATCATGTAATAATTATATTAACATGGTTGTATTAACTTTTAAAATTTTAATAATATAATTTCATCTTATAATATAATAATAATAATATTATGATTTTATATTAAAACTATATCTAATGCATGTTTATATGTTTTACTAAAATAATTATCAGTGCAATATGTTTGACTATGGTTAATGATTGTTTTATCATGGTGGATTAAGGTTGAGTATATGTTTTATTTTTCAATGGTTAAGTTGCAATGTGATATTCATGAAGATATATATATTTGATGCTAGTTTTTAACCATATATATTTGATGCTTATATAGTTGTAATACAATTAAAAAAAATCTTTTTTATAATGTGTTCTATTTTTTTATTAAAATGTTATTTTTTTAGTTATACAATATTTAATTGACTTAGCATAGCATTTCTTGGAGGCAAATCTCAATAACGACAACCATCTCTGTGTTTTATTACGAGTTAAAATTCCAATATCTGTCTATTATCACCTTGATGAGCGTGAATTGTGCCTCCTTTCCGCAATTCTATGGGGTTTTATGGTGAGAGACCAAATTATGATTGTTCTTCCTAAATACTTTAATATTTAGTTCAATAGTTCTTATTGTATAAAGAACTTTGCTGGTTTACTGGTTTTTTTATGGAGTAAGCTAGCTATGGAGCAATCCTCCCTCATCGGACGGAGGAGGAGCAAAGTCAACGTTGACTTTGCTCCTCCTCCGTAGAGGAAGGATTGCTCCATAGCTAGCTCACTCCTTTTTTTATTATAACTGCATTGGTATATCAACATTACAAGTGAACCAACCAAGTGATAGTAAATAGTAATTAAAAATTTTATTATTTACATTATAAATTGGTATATCAACATTACAAGTGAACCAACCAAGTGATAGTAAATAGTAATTAAAATTTTTATTATTTACATTATAAATGAATCAAGTGATATTAAATAGTCATTAAAATTTTTATTATTTACATTACAAGTGAAACCAAGTGATATTAAATAATAATAATAATAAATTATTATTTTTACTCGTGCTTGCGCCAAGTTATTTTTCTCTTCAAAATAATTATTTAATTTAATTGTCATTCTTCATCCATAGTTGATTAAAAATTAATTGGGAGGATTTTTATTTAATCTGGTTGCCATTCTTCATTCATAATTGATTAAAAAAACAATTTAACATGAAATTTTAAAAATACTTAATAATAAATTTGTATCAAATAGATACAAAATTTTAAAATTATATTATTAAATAAACTAATGATATAATGATAAATTTGTATCAAATTTACATGAAATTTTAAAAATAATTAATGATAAATTTGTATGCTTCATAAGAAAAGTGTGATAAAAAACGTTTTAATATATTAAACATGTATATATCACTTGAAAGCAAAGAAGAAGTAATACTTAATTGTTAATTGTTATTAGTCCTTATACGTTGAAAGAAGCCATGCCGCCTAATTATTGTGAGTCCCTCTCTTTTTAAAAGATGTACTAGAATTAGGGAGGTAAAAAATTTAATAACTAATGATAAAGTGTTGAACTTATATGATAAGTATAAATTTAAATATTTTTTATATTTAAAAAACAAATATTTTAAAAAATAGCAACCATATTTTTTTCTTAAATCATTATCTTTTTTTAACTAATGATATTATAAATTAATAATATATATATTTTTTTTCAATAATATTTATCTTAAGCTAAACATTTATTTCTTACTCCAATCTACAAATTAAGAACCACTAAGTAAATATTATATTCTTGCATTAATAATAACAACGATTATTTAAAAGAAAACAGTAATATGAGTGCATTAATCTAAGTTTATGTATCCATAAAATTTTTAATGCCATTTATATAAAATGCCAGAGTCCAAAATAATAGAATTAATATATAACAACAAGAGAGTGATTTCATCCTCAACACTCACATAGTCACACAGATGGCAAACTCTTTCCACCCATGGAGTTTTAGGAATAAACCAACACCATGTTTCGCTATGGAGTTCGTAAGAGTTCCCTCTAATCTTGGCTATATTAATTTTTTTAAGTGAGCTAATTACTACCAAGAGATATTTCTTAGCAATATTAATTTTTTTTAGTGAGCTAATTACTATCAAGAGATATTTCTAATCTTCCAGTTACTACCAAGAAATCTTTATGATCTTCCAAGTTAGGATTAATGACCTCTTTATCTAAATTTTCCTCACACCAAAATTTTTTCTTTTTCTGAGAAAAAAAAGCATAATTTCATTCATCTGTAGAGAGCGAAATTACATTCTGTAGGTTCACTATAAATAGTGAATTTTCAAGATCATATGTTTCTATGATGAGACTATTAGGTCTTCAATCAGATTACATACAAATGCATACTATGATGCTGTAGCGAAAAAGATCAGCCCCGAAATGCAAAATTCAAAAAATATTTCTGATAATGTTTCTGAACATGTTCCGAAATAGAGCCTGCAAAGTTAAATACTTTGATTCTGTTACAAAAAACCAAATTTGAAGCTGTAACAAATATAAAGCGGAAAACTTGAAGTTCATAGGCCCTCTATGAAAGGCCGATGATAGTAATCCTGGGATCTGCCATCCATGAATTCTTTTACATGCCAAGTGCCAAGCGCCTTCTCAATCCCCTCCTTGGATGCGCTGTCCGCTATTATATTGTTTTCCCTGTCTCGATCCCCTCACACCAAAATTTATCTTTAAACTTAAAAGTAATAATATTTTTGACATTATCAATGTTCTAAAAAATGCCTTTTTCATGAATGCCCCAATGGTTTAACCAAGCCATGCTATCTTTATTAAACATTAGAGTCAAAAGAAATATAAAAAATATAAAAAATGAAAAACCACTTAACTTATACTAGCACACCCACATAGTTTGTGGTTGGATTAGGCCTATCGAGATCA
>LPNX010018165.1:164203-279348 GCA_001517045.1 Pseudotsuga menziesii | reverse complement strand
TATATATATATAATTGTTTATTTCGAATTTTGACTTATTACCATAAAATTGTTCTCATTCTAGTCTAACTTAAATAAAAATCATAAAAATAATAAATAATATTCACAAAATTGAATTTTTTTTATTAATAATTATCTAAAAATTATTAACAAAATGAAATATTCTTTATTAATAATTATTTTAAAATAATAAAAAATAATTGAAATGTTTTTTATTAATAATTATTAAAAGATTATTCGAAAAAAGAAATGGTCTTTATTAATATTTTTTTTCAAAAAGTAAACTATTTATTCTACAAGTTGTTTTTAATTGAGAATTGATCATTATTTCACAAACGTTTTAATCAAACCATGTAAACAATTTTCAAATTTTTCAAAAGTTAATAACCAAAATTATTAGATGACCTTTCGTGGAGGAAATGTGTGATATTATTATTATATTATTTTCATGTGGCGTTACAAACGAAGATAATCCGTGCAGTGATTCTGAGGATAAGAATACCCATGGCATATGTATATATAAGAATGATATTGGGAACTTATAATGATCCGTTGGAGTTTGTGGCCATCACCAATGTTGGCTTGGTTTTGTATTCCAACATAGCATTTCAACATAGCTGTACATGCCATTGATACATTTAGATTTAAATTTGCCAAATAACTTATTGATATATAGCTAGGGAGGAAACGATGTCTTCCTTATTATGCTAATTGTTTTTATGAAATTAGTTGTAATTAATAACGGGAACAAGATTAAGTTGCAAAGCAACATAGTCCCTGCCTGCATAGGGGATAGAAACATGGTCACTTTAATAGCAAAGGAATGATAGCAAATATTGTAAGCATGGGTTGATCTTGTAATAATGAAAACATATGCTTGGTTGCTTTTTTTGAAAAGTAAAAATATAGTTAAAAAATTAATCAATGAAAAATTATAAATGATGTGAAATAAATAACCAGTAACAACAAATAAGTGCAATAATTACTATTGATCTTGATGATTTGAAGGCATTACTTACTATCGATCCTAATGATTTGCACTAGAAGTGTTCTATTCTTAATGAGCATTATTTATTGTTTCACCATTATATTTTACAACTCACAAATAATAAGACCAAACAAATAAGTGCAATAATTACTATTGATCATGATGATTTGAGGGCATTAATTACTATCGATTCTAATGATTTGCACTAGAAGTGTTCTATTCTTAATGAGCATTATTTATTGTTTCACCATTATATTTTACAACTCACAAATAATAAGACCTAGATGAAGGTAACCTATGTAACAATTCAAGAAAAACAGGTTGGAAGAACCAATGAGACAAAAAGGTCATCAAATTCCAATGCTGAAAATTTATCAATTGAGTTATATTTTTTCTCTTGGATTCGGAAGCAGATATTCTCTTCAGATTATTCCATTCTTTCTTTGTCTATCTATGACATTTTATATTCACCTTTACACCTCTAAGTTATATGATCAATTGAGTTATGTTTTTTTCTCTTAAATAAACACATGGGTTTTAGAGACCTTTTGGAACGGTTGAAGAAATGAAATTACGTCTCATTTTTCTACTCGTTCACATTACAACTGCCTTTTCTGTCATTGGAGTATAGTTCACTCCAAACCTTTCATAAAAAGAAAAAAATGCAGGGATCTTTATGTCAATGGAAACAGTCGACAACAGTGAAAAATATATTAAAAGTAGACAAGGGATAGATATACAATGCACATATTAAGCATTGGACAAAATCTTCATGCCCAGTTTGTATTTGTCTATGAAATCTAAGCAACTTGAAGTCCTACGTAAATAGTGAATTTCTGATTGTGCAGTCATAATTTTAATGATGATAATATAACGAATCTCATAACATTTGTGTTTGGTAAAAGCGTGCAATCGTACAATACCAGTCAAGCCTGGAATTGGAATTTTTAATTTTCTGGTTGTAGTTAGGTTTATTGATGGTTTGGCTTTGCTTCCTAGTATCTTTGTGTACATAAATACCTATTGTTTTTTAACACTGAAAAGAGAAAACATATTTAACTGATCTGCGTCCCTTCCTTTAGATATCATCAATACCTGTCTTAAATGAAATAATAGAGAACTTCTTTTTAGTCTAGCAATTGCTGCCCCATATGTTTTTGATGGGATTAATTGCTTAAAAAAAAAGGAATTGGAATTTCTGTACCAAATTAAACTAAAGAAACAAATCACTCACAATAATGTTACTCTCAGCGCCATGGATTATGGGTAGTTGTAGAGCGAGTCGTCTAACAAGGGGACGATTTTCTAGTTTGGAGGTGTGTTTTTTCCGCTGGATTTCTGTATATTGATATTATCTAATTATGGTTAATGAAATTTGCTCTTAGTTTCTACTCATTTGTCAATGCTTTCACTGACATTCACACCCTCCCATGTCATCATTGTACACATTTTACAACGGTGTAGCTTATCTACTCAGTCTGGTTGTAAATGCAGTTGACGTGACCTATTTATCTTAAAATATACCACTCGATTTTAACTCAGCATAAATTTGTGTGATATTTCAATTTTTAAAGGTAGATAGATTCTTTACTTTTCCAGGATACTACAACCCTAAGTTGAACTCTTATCTGCCAGAATTTTGACCCAAACAAACATTAAAAATCATGCTTCTCGTGCTGATGGTTTTAACATAAATATGGTTTTGTCAATGGATATGATTTGTGATTAAGAAATTTCATAATCGACTTTGGATGTGGAGGCCGAAGATGATGGTTTCACATGGGCGTTCAGGAAGTTCTTAGAATACTTGGACCAAAACTCTAATTGTATCTGAAATCCCCAATGGAAGATCACAACTAACTAGTTAATAGCATTTTATTTACACAATATCTTTGAAGATTAACGACATACCATATATCACTAGTGATGCAATGACAAATTTGAAGAACAACGCCATAGCTATGGACACTTTGGCTACATCTGATTGTGACAGTTTCTTGTAAAAGTTGCCCACATCTGGTTGTGATAGTTGCTTGTAAAAGTTTATTTTTCCCATGAGTAGGCCTCCTTTCAATCGCTCCAGCAATGGCTCCACTTTTTTTCTCTCCAGTGCAATTTGGGATATCCGGAGATATCAACACGGGGCATCTCTTCTCACTCATATAAACCATTAATGTACAATCTTTGAAACTTTGTCAGCTGCACCAAACCCTGTATGCCGCTTTAGGTTAACATATTCATATGCCCACAACACCTCCTAAGATACCAATGTTTTAAGCTATTTGTGCCGGCTAATAAAGATTAACGATTGAGAATAGCTATTTGTCTATGTTACACTTAGCAGAACCTTCCCAGACTTCTAATCAAAGTTATAATAATGACAAGAAGGTGCAATAAGCATCTATCGAGTGGAAACGAATAAAAATGCACCAGACTTATGTCAATGTGGTTGTCTTATTCCCATTGTTAACCAGGTTCTTAATGATAGGGTTGGAAAAAGGTTATGCTACCTTGGATAGAGCACTCAATTCCTTGTGGCCCATGTTCGCCTTGTTCCACCCCTCTTTTTCAACACGTCATAATCTTATCCCATCTTATCGCCCCATTTTTTAAGCCTGCAATGTGATGCCATGCCATTCCACAAAAAAATAATCTATGAAAGTACCGGACTAGGAGAGGGAGCAAAGGCCTAGTCATCACAAAAGTAGGTCTACATAGCCGACAAAGAATCTGGATTAAAGAAATTACTTACATTTCCCAATGGAGACTAAACTGAAATGTTGGGTAGATCACATAGTATGGCACAAATGCTAATGTCCTTAAAACACTCAATTATAATAATAATAAAAATCAAGTGAACTTTTTCCTGTTCAAATGTGGAAATGTGGACACGCTTGCATGCCATGTACATAAAAAACAACACTTAATATTTTGAGCTTAGTGATGGCGAAGTCCTTTTCAAATGTGGACACGCTTGGAAGCCATGCATAGAAAAACCAACAGGTGACATTTTGAGCTTACAATGCCAAGGTTTCTCCTAGGTTTCTTTCAGGTTGTCATCATGCAATAATAAACCAAAACATAGAAGGCTAAACAAAAGATTTTGTTGAAAAATGTTTTCATCGTTCTATTAACCTCGCTCGCTTATAAGCCAAGTTCCAATGATTGAGTTTGACAGGCTTTGATATGGATTGAAAGGATGCATTAGAATTTTTCTGTTCACAGAACAAGCCTTCCAACTCGAGCTTTGATTGGCGATGTGCTGGCCACTGTCTCTCTACACAGTTTGGTGGCTGAGCTATATAACACACCAGATGTCTCTTTACATAGTTTGGTGGCTGAACTATATAACACACCAGATTTAAGGTCTAGTCGAAAAGGTATTAGAAGCCAATTTGAAGAATGTTTCTTATTCCATTGGTTCAGTAACTATAGTTCATCCACCTTGTTAACAATTATAACTTGATGCTCTTCTCTCCAATCAATTCTAGAAGTTAAATATCATAATACAAATAGCATCCAATGACAAATCATTTAGAAATCAAAATGACAAAACACAGATTACAAATTGAAGCCAACAGGGTTTGGAAACATGGATAGAAGCTATTTCTTAAGGGACTCCATGTTTAGCTATTTTAGGGTTTTGTTATTCCTATTTTTTTTTCTTAAACGAGGAGTGAATAAATCAGTTTTTCTATGGTTATCTTGGAATTCCTGTTTGGTTTGCATTAGTCTAAATATCGTAATAACTACTTTTCTAGGGTTCATAACCCCTGCTTGATTTTGAGTCCATACTCCTGGTTTCCTTAGAATAATTGCACTACATATATTTTGAGCACTTGTAGAAATCCCTTGTGTTGGGGCTGGTTGGAAGGTGGATAATCCCTACCTCATAAAAGATTTACGGCTACTAAGGTAAGGTCCAAAAATCTAATTTTTGGTTTTTTTTTACCCCTTAATTATGTTTTCATATAAATTCTCTTTTATGTTTACAATAGTATGGAATTGAGAATTTATATTCTAGGTACTATAATTTATGGTAGAAAATAAGCCAAGACCATTACAGAACTTGAAAACAAAACTAGGGTAAATTTGTCATTAATGCACAAAAAATTACAACATATAGCTTTCATGCTTCGACTCGTGTTGGTGAAACACCCCTACAGTCAGGCTATAATGGGAGCTGCATCTGGATTTAGATTTGCAATTTGGAACATGAACAAAGAAACAAAAGAATCTTGATTATCTTAGAAAGTAGTTTTGATTATCTTGTTCAGAGTCTGAGACTTAACTTGAAGGAAATGCACCGAAAGCGGCGTGACGGTAGTGATGGCGTGAGACCGGAAATGTAGAGAAAGCGGTGATGGTGTGGAGAGCATGAGAGTGAAGCAGCAAAGGCTATGGCATCGTTGTGGAGGTGGTAGCATCTTTTGAAATACCAAAACCAAAAACATGCTAGCAAATAGTTCCATGCTTGGAAAAACAGCTTTCGTAGTACCATTGGTGGAGTGAAACAATTGAGAATTAAAATTTAGGTTCTGCAACTGGAAAATCTATCATAATGGAATCTCTGAACTCTGAATTCAAATTTTTAATGGATGGATATTTTTATTCACCCAATAACTTCACAAAATGCACAGTTCTACCACTAGAGAGTATATCAGAAGGGAGCTTTGCAATATTTGTAAAAAATTCTGAATCCAAAATTTTTATGGTACAACATAAGCATGCACTGCAAATCTTTGTATTGCTTGAATTATTAGTTTTGTAAAATCTTTGACTATTATAGCCTCTGGTTTTGATAGCGAACGTTATTGAAGATGAGGCATCTATAGTTCCTAGATATTACATTCCTTTTGTACTTTGGAATATGGGGTAACGCTGCTTCTGCAATTACCATCAGGTAGAGTATTACAAAAATAAATATAAAATTATAGAATAAAACATCTTCTTGCATAGCCTAATGATTTGGCATAGGATCTACATGTTAATTGTGGTTGGTTTCTTTTGGCATTATCTTGTTCCCCTACTTGTTCTATCTCGACTTGGTGTTGTTGTTGATCTTATGATGTTGTTGTTGATCTTATGGGTGGTTCATAGCGTTCAAATGGTGGTTATTTAGCTTTGCATTTTTTTTTTGTCTTTAGACTAACTAGTGAAGTTTTTCAAGAAGAATTCTGTGCAGATTAGATGTTTCTAATGAAGGATCAATTTTAGGATGCGAGTTAAGGATGGTCGTCCAACTATTGCGACATTGAGATATTGGAGAGGCTTTGGATATGCTTGTCTGGACTATGCATAAATGGTTGCAGGAACTATTATCATAATGTCAAGGAGGTAAATCAGTATGTTTGAAGACAATTTTGATGCACAAGTAGAAACCAAAATTATATGATTTGTTATTTTGAATCCATTGTTTCTAGAGTAGTTTTCTGATATGATTCAATTTTGTTTTTGAAGAGAATACAAAATAACAACATCAAATTTAGGGGTTTGTAAACAGAGTTTCAATGAGTGTTTAATGAACTAGACAACATTTCACTTATTAATAATCCATTATAAATAATCCATTATAAATGAGTTCAGCCATCCTAATCCAGTAGGTCTTCACTGAAAGGTGTTTCTGTTCGGAGTCTCAATATTTTTGAGATATTGAGTCCCAAATCAGAAAATATAATTGAAGAATGTAGGAAACTGGATTAGAACATTGTTGTACTGGACCATTAAAGAGCCATAGGAGGGAGAGGGCCGGTAGAAGAGTTCAGCTTAATCTGATAAACTGAAATAGGAGGCTGTAGTTAGTACCGGTTCATAGCATGCATGAAAGTTGTATCAGAGAAATCATATTGACCTGGAATTTGTTAGTAATGTCAATTTGCAGCAAGACCTAGCTTAGCTGCCTAAAGAAAATCTAGAGAAATTAACTGGAGAAGCTAGAGAAATTAGAGAAATTAACTAAGAAGTTAGAACCTGCTTACCAGAAGAGAGGCCTCTATGTTCTTGTGCTGCAAAAGAATATCTATGTTCATGTTGCATCTTCTTTCATCTAGAAAGAACTAGGTGAAAGACATAAGGTTGTCCAAATGGCTGTTGGTGAAGGCCGTGCCAGAGCATCAGATAACGAAGCACATGACCTACAATGCCTTTTAAAATATTCTGAGTTTGTTGTAAAACATTTAAAATATTCTGAGTTTGTTGTAAAACATGCAGAAATCCACATAGATGTATGTAAAACATGCAAGAATCCAAAAACGAGAGGTGAACAAATGTAAAACATGCAATAAGAATAAGATAGAACAAGGCCAAGAGGTGAACAGATGTAAAACACGCAACATGCAATAAGAATAAGATAGAACACGGCCGAAAGAGAGCACTAACATTTTATGTTAGTAAACTAATGCTATCTTTGAGATAGCATTAAGTTAAATGTAAATGATTTTAAGAATACGATAGATCTTGATGCTCTTTGAACCATAGGTTGAAACACAAAAAAATCAAATTGGCCTCAATGTGAGGCCAAATAACACCTCAATATTTTTAATTGGTCCAAAAAACATGTCACTGAATTTTTTATTGATAAAAAAACATCTCGCTGAGAAAACATAGGATAAAATTGTCTTGGTTATTGTGTAGGCTAATAGAAACGGCGGCAAGCCCATTACTAGAGTCCCTGCCAGCCTGAGGGCAAGGACTAATAATAATGATATAGATAGCTATGGTGGAAACAATGTCCTCTTTATCATGCTAATGATTTTTACAAAATTAGTTGTAATCATGAATAACAAGATTGTTATGATTTTTTTTAATTTTAAATATCATTATTTTATTTAATAATTGAATTTTGAACTTTATTAAATTAATTTATTTCATAAATTTTTACTAATTATAACATATATATTTATATTTCAAAAATTAAAAATATATATATTTAATTTAATTTTCAAATTTTACTTAAAAATTTAAATTTTTATGAAAAGTCAAACTAAGTTAACACAGATGAAGAAGATATAATATAATAACAAAAATCTAAGTTAACAAAGGATGAAGAAGAAATAATATAATAACAAAAATCCAAGTATTAAATGAAGAGATATATTTTAATATTTAATTGAAATTAATAAAATAACATAAAATCAATAAAAAAAGATATATTTCATTATCAATCATCCAAATTACTATTTTTAATTAACACTGCATTCAAAACAAAATGCAAAATAGATGCCAAATTGGATGAAAAATGTGACACAAAACTCGACGCAACACTAGATATAAAATTAGATGCAAAAGTGGATGTCACACTAGACTCAAAAGTGGATGCAAAACGAGATGATCCAAAAAGGACTCAACACTAGACACAAAACTACTCATCAAACTAGATGCAATAATAGGCTTAAAGTCAGACGCAATACAGGATGCAATAGTAGACGCAAAATTTCCAACTTCTAACTAGACATAGAAGTGGGAGCTAAATTAGGCACAAAACTAGATGCAACACTGGGCGCAAACTTTGACATAATATATATATATAACTGAAAACAAAAGTGGATGCAAGATGGAACGCCACACTAGACATAAAATTGGATGGAATACTAGACGTATCACTAGATGAAACATCAAATGTAAAACTCGTCTGAAATCTAGTTACAACACTAGGCACAACATTGGGCACAAAAAAATATGTAAAACAAGACGCAATCCTGGATGCAAAAAAAAATGTTAGCCAAGATGAAAAATTGTATGCAAGATGGGATGCAACACTAGATGTATAATTGGACGAAAATATATATGCAATAATGGGCCCAACATTGGATGCAACACTAGACACAAAGTTGGACACATAATTGGACACAAAATGGGGTGCAAAACTCTAGGTAAAACAAGGTGTAAAACTAGATGCAACATTGGATGCAAAACTGGGTGCAAACAAGGACATAAAAAACGATGCAATACTAGATGTAAAATTGGGTGCAAAGAATGACGCAAAAATGGATGCGCAAAAATTGGGTGCAAAAATAGACGTAAAAAAGGATGCAAAAAAGACACAAAATTCGGCGTTTTACAAAATTGTAATATAGTGCTAAATTTAGCTCTGGATTGTTCACCACAATTAGGAAAAAATTACACTAAAATATGGCACTAAATCTTGTGCAAATTCTTGTTTTTGTTGTAGTGTGCCACTTATATCCACACTCAGATGCTAAGGATAGCATTGGGTTTCCGTGTGAGTGTTCTAAATCTTCCTTTAGGGCCTAATGCCCAAATTTACTCTCATGACATTACACAAAGCCCTAAGATCCACATATACAAGCCAAAATCTTACAATAGTTTTGATATCCCCATTTAAAGGTAAATAATGCCCCCAATGAGTCATATGTAGTGGTTCAAGGTGTTCTTTTTGTCCTTGGATGCCCAGAATCTTTAATTAACAGATAAGACCTAGGTTTACTCCCTCAAACATGTCAATGGACTTGAGACCGATATAAAGTTCTCGAAACCAACAAATGACATCACTTCTCCCAATATTAGGACAAGGATAGCCTTAAGAGGTGATATATGGTGGTTTGAGGTATTATTCTTAATCCTATATGCCTGCCTAAAGGTTTTATTTAGGGCCCATGTCTTAGGTTTCCTCCTTTAATTTTGTATATGACCTCAAGACTCATATCTCGTTTTATTTCTTCATTATTCCCCCTTTATCCCTATTGTAAGGCCTGTATCATCTCAAAAAGTCATTTGTGTAGGTTAACCATGTCATTCTAAGCCCAATATGTGTAGAATCTTCCTTTAGTGTAATGCCTAGATTTCTTCTCTTGATGATGTTGAGGGCCACTAGACCTATCCCTAGTGGTAAAAACCTTATAATGGTGTTAATGTCCACACACATAGGATAAGAATACTCTTAGGAGAAAATGTATGGTGACCTTTGAGGTGTCTTTCTTAGTCATAAATTTTTATTTTAGGTTTTTTCCCTCATCATGTCCATAGATTGATACCCACCCCTTGTGGTCAAAACCTAATAACAATAGTTATATCCATCAATAAATTTGATCAATAAAAATATTCGGGCTGATGCACAATCATGGACTCCTTTAAAGACACTTTAGATGCCACATAATACTGGAATAAACGGAAAACTTTGACTTTAGGTGACAATTAGGGGTACTTCCCTAACTTATTTGAAGATGAAGTAAAAAGAGAAAAGATAGGAAATTGAATCAGCTTTCATAATATATAGCATTTATGCAGAGAAAATTTGTGTAAATGATTATAAAATTATTTTTCGTGAAAGTGGGTTTTCAAATTTTCAGCACATCTTAACATATATGTTTGTGCGGGTGCAACAATATATGAGGTAAATGATGTCAATTTGGGATAAAATCTTGTAGACATATAAAGGACATATGGGCCTAGTGCAACACTATTTATTCAGAGTTTTTCATGAATTATTTTTTTATTATTAATTATTGAAGTCACAAAAGCTTGAAATTAAAAAGTTATGTGCGGGTGCAACACTTTAGGGGAAAAATTAATGAAATCCTTGATTTCTAAATATAAGATCATAGAGCTTGATCTCGTCTAGTGCACCATATAGTTTTTATTGGGAAATGATGATGGAAATCAAAAAGTTATATAAAAAAAAATCGATGTATGTATTTTCGAAAACTGACGTGTGTCATTTAGAAAAATAATTATAAATAAATAAAACATAGTTTTGAAGGAAAAAATTACATATTCAGAATCGTAAGATCGTACTCTACAATATCCTAGATTTTCATAAAAAAATATTGTGTATGTCATAGTAAAATAGGCCATCTAAACTGAGCATATTGATAGAGTTCTAAAAGACAAGCAATAGCCCTGGTTTATTTGTCCTAGCCAATAGGTTCGGTAGTCCGAAGCTATTTCCAAACCTAATGCCAAAACTTATTCCCATTATAATACCATTTAGACAACACTATGATGGACACAAATAATTCTTTTTTTTAACGGTGAATGAACCCATGGGTTGTGCATCCAAGAAAATAGGGCGGTGAACGAAGCCATGGGCTGTGCATCCAACAAAATAGGGACGTGAACGAAGCCATGGGATGTGCATCCAAGAAAATAGAGCGGTGAACGAAGCCATAGGTTGTGCATCCAAGAAAACAATAATTCCTCCCGTCCTTCGATCTATTCAGCTTCAAGGGAAAATTTGCAGCATTAACAGAGAGATTGAAGATTGATTTATGTCAGCGCTCAAAGGATGTTATAAAGTCACGAGAATGCTTGTTTGGTAGCTCTTTTGGATGTAAAATAGCCAGAATGAGTACCGATGGATCAACGTACGCTCTCGCTGCAAACCGCTAGTTTTGATGGCCATTGGCATTATGGACAACAAGGAAATTGCTCAGAAGGTTAGAAGTATGGGGGAAGTGGTCAGCTACACCTCTTACCAGATAAGTAATCATGACTCCAGGATTGATGACATTGAAAGCAACCTTAGGGAAATAATGGGCAAGGTGGACAAAATCCAAAAAGACCTCCAGCACTTGGTAAGCTTGAACCAATGCAGCAAGGCTATTGAAACTCTAGCAGCAGCAGCGCACCCCATGGAGGAGGAATCGGTTGTTCAGCCCATGAAGCCCCTAGGAAATCCTTAATGGTTCATTAAGTTTTATGTTTTTTTTGTATGTTTCTTTGTCAGCAGTTTATAAGGGTATAGACTACCCAAGGCACTAGAAATTATGTAAAAACTCTGTGTGGAGTTCTTTGGTCATTCTCATGGACCAGTTTTGTTTTCTCCATTTCTGAACTGCAAGAACTCTCCGTTCCTGCTTTTTTTCTGTAATGAATGGTTATACACAGCCTGTTTTATATAAATCCTTTTAAAGTTTATGTTAAAAAAATAATAATAAAAGCAGGGGTACCTTCAATTCCGTCAACGCATCCCTTTGCAAAATCAAAATCAAAATGGATATACTTATATCCATTTCCATGTGCATCAATTATATTACGTAAATTGACTCATTTTCGGTTATAAAAAATACCGTTTAGATTTGTGATTATTGGTGTTGGGATTGAGAATGTATGCTTTTACATGTCACCACATTGTTTAGAGGTTATTGAAATTGATATTTTTAAATAGCCTAAAAGTTTGTGCATTATTTAAAAATATGATTAATAATTTATTTTATTAATATATTATATTTGCAAATGGAGTAAACTTTTTACCCAACCATTTGCACCGATCAGACAACCAGCAATGCCTGATGTGAAAGCTCACACGAGCCAGGTCGTCCGATTAGTGCAAATGGTCAAGTATAAAGTTTACTCCTATGCAAATTTTATATTTATTAATATATTATATTTGTGTTAGTCCCCGAGAAGGTTTTTGTTTCAGTTTTTTTTTAATAATATATTAAAAAGATTATTGTTTCAATTTTTTTATATATAATTTTATAACTTTTTATAAAATTTGAATTCAAACATTTATTTCTTATATAATAAGTTTCTTATTGATGGCCACCAACCAAATTAGATAGAGGTAGTGTACTATCAAACAATACAATATTGATGTTATGGTTTTTATGAAGATTGTAAATTATTTATCATTCTAACTTGTAGTATGGATATTATGATTTTTGTGAAGATTGTAAATTATTTATCATTTTAATATTTATTAATAATAGAGTGAATTGTTGGAAGAGTAATGGCTTAATCCATTGATTCTCTAATTGAATTCATTTTAGAGAGCAATGTTTCTAGGTTGTTTCTTCTAGCCTAAAATGTGACTTGATTCCCATTCCCAAACAAAAAAGCAAGTGTTCTTGATCAAGCAAGGGCAAACTCCACCAAAGGGATTTTTACAACCAACTAGATCTTAGGCTTCTTTTGTTTGGAATTGTTATGACATCTATACGTAATATGAGATAGAAGTGATATTTTAGAAAATTGTCATGATTTTTACGTCGTTAGTAGTTTTTTCTTGGGGAGGCGTTTTGAAAATACTATAGTTATTGTCGTCCCTTAAACTAATCATGTTTCGCCACGTGTAGGTGTCATCTCTATGAACTGTCAAGTGGTTTTACATGTTTACCCTTTGGTCAGTACCCTGCTTTTTACCGTCACCCCCAAATTCACATGTATGAAATCTATAAACCAGGTTTCATTCATCAAATACTCCCTCACAGGCTCACCCATTTTTCAAAGCTGGTTCAAAAGATTCTTCGTCAACATCATGGTTGCTCAATCTCTTCCATCAGTTTTTGCTACCAAAAGGACCCTCTGAACCACACAACTGCTCTCCCTCACAACCCAGATGAAACCTCGATACATCCTGTCTCTCTCAGACTCATAATTATCCCTCTTGGAACCACATCCAACCGAAAATATGTTCGATCTATGAACCCTCTCAGCCAAATGCAATCTCCATGAAGACATCTTTGTAGAATCATTCCCATCTCTATTATAACAAGACTCATGATTCTATCTTGGGTTCTATGTTCTATCAAAACCATTTCTCAAACCCTCATGGTCCCTCCTGGGAGGACCTCTGCCGTAATTGTCCTTGGATCTCTTAAGCCCCCCATTTGTCTCGTGTTCAATTCTCTTCCTCGGCATATGGCTTTCTTCCATGGATTTTTCGTAGCTGAAACTCCATTTGTTGTCATTGTAGCTTTTCTTATAGCTATTAGGTTGACTGCTCTCACCCTCCAAACCCTTAAGCGATCACATGTTCACTCCCTTGGGCTCCCTTTGCCCCCAATATTTTCTATTATCATCATCGCCCATCAAGGCCTCGCCATACGAGCTCGGTCACTTCATTATGGATGATTCAGAGCCATCAAAGACCCTGTATTCAAAAGACCTAAAAAAATAAATAAATAACACAAACTACACTATCAACCAGGGATCGAAACCAACAAGATCATTTCCAAGGTTGTACCTTACCTTATATTCCTGCAATTTCTTTGTCGATTCAACCTGAGTAAACTAGCGGTGTCACAGAGAGGGGCATGTCATTTTTTTTAGTTCAGAGTCTAATCTATTGATTCAAAATAATAGTACATGTAAAAATACAAAGCATGATGATAGTTCTTTGAACTGAGTGTAGAAGAATATAGTTTTAATCCTGCCCCTCTTGGGAAATCAGGATTTTACAGTCAAACTGATCCTACCTATAGAAGGGAAAACATATCATACTGAAAGCAAAATAAACATTTTTGAAACAAAAAACTGACGGACCCAAACTGACCATATGAAAAACAAACAAAACCCCAGGAAAATAGAGTTAGTGCTTGGAAGGATTCTCCTCCTCAATGGGAACACCAAAGATGAAGCCAATCTATGTTTTTGGTCAAATTTTAGTTGGGTGGGGAGGAGGGTTGGCAGAAGTCTGACCGCCATCTTTTTCAAGGCTATTGAATTCGCTGCTTATGTTCTCCTCGCTGCTCGAATCGTTTGTGCTGGAGGGATTCCTCTTAAGCAGGAGCAGTTCTGTTTTCCTGTATTTTGAAGATATAGTGATGGCTTCTTTTCCCTGATGAGTCCCCACAAGAGTCCTCGATGGGGGAGGAAACAATTGCTCAGTATCCATGGGAGTCGCTAGAGGAATAGAGGAAGGACTATCATTCTGAGTACTAGTAACATGAAGGATAAGCTTTTCCAGGAGGTTCTTCACCACCCCAAAACCGTGCCTACGTAGAACTGTCTTGGGAGCCCAGGAGCTCATCCTCCAAGTTGTCCATAAGCCAAGGAAGGTGGTCCAAGATTTAAACATCGTAACCTTCAGTGTTTACTAGTGCAGAGAGAGAGTTCTAACCCACCCATTGTTGTTTCCATGTCCACCATGCCCACACCGTGGTGGAGCTTGCAATCTGCGGGACATTTCGAGGTGAACCAAAAGCACAGTGTGGAGTAGGTGCTGGATGATGGCTGAGAGAGCAGGGGTGAGAGGATGGAAACTAGCACAACCAATAGTCACTAGGAGCTCACCAAAGATGGAGGGCTTCACTGAATTGCACAGGGAGGAAGAAATGAAGTGAAGAGTGCTGAACAATCAGGCCATTTTAAAATTAAACGAACATTAAGGTGGAATTAAACTCGCTCAGATCATCATTAATCTACAGAGGAGAGAACAGTGCAGAGTGATAAGGGGAATGTCACCTCGCATCCAAATCCTTGAATGCACGCACAGATTGAGAGATGGTGAAGCCCGCGTCATTATGAGCATCATGATGATTGGTCCAAAGAATGGTGTCCGGGGATAATTTTATGTTCCGTCTGTTGCTCCTGATCCTCCTCAGAGCCACGTAGGCACCCACATCTAGATGAGAGGGGCATGGCACTCATGAGAAGATTCAGCTGAATTAAAAACGACATAAAAATCACTCCACCTACATCTCGGTCTAGTGTTCCCGCAAATCCGTCTCCATCCATTTTGTCAATACCTAGCATCCCTATTTACAACCCAATTCCCACACTCCCATTCATGTCGCATAGTGGCCAAATGAAAGGAACTTCAAATGCTGCGAAACGCGATGAAATGATAGGAAATTAAATTACTCGTAATTCGCACCAAATGTGGTTAGATAAAGTGGAAGTGCAAATTGTCACTATTCTTGATCACTGTCAAATGTCAAAACTTGATTTTCCCACACGTAATACATATCCACATGCTAAAATATTTTTAATTTTAACTGTTGACCTCCTTTTTCTTGCAACACTTTCACATTGCCTTTATTTCCATATGCCCACATACATTATTATTTGTACTATGCATTTCTTGATTTTAATATACATGCCACATTGTTTCTTCCAGGCACACATTTATAACATTTGTCAACCCCATGAATGTCTCATCTAGGTTCAAGACATACTCCTTCTCTTCGACAACCTATGTTTTTTGATAATGCAAGTGAACAAAGAAATGCATGTAGAAGGATTCTTTATAGCCACATAAAGGACCACCAAAATGCACAAAGACATATGTTTTATCAATCCAGACGTGCAAACATCAATGATTCAATCAACCCTACCCTTAACCCATTACTTTTTCAATGTTCTCCACCTTCACTCACATCCCCCCTGCACTTGCAAACCTCATTGCTCCACCAATGCACACATCCACTACACCCCCCCTCCAACCACCCCATGCAATATCCCCTTACCAGATGGTAACTTTTGCTTTCTTAACCGACTTGCTCACCTCCACCCAATGCATGTTTGCTCGATATGCAAGGAATCATATCCAAACATTAAAACAAAATTTTCAAACGACAGCTATACATGCTCTTGATTTACTAAAGAGCAACATTTCCATCGCTTATCCATAGATAACAACATGGATCCTTGAAACTAGCCATGTTTACTTGCACACCCAACTCAAATATAAGAAATGCTAATTTCCCATGTCAACCCAATACTTCAAGTTACACCTACATGTGGTGGGTAATACAAATACTTCGTCAATACTATTAGTTCTCCCTAAGACATCTCCACAATAGCCAACTTGCTTCCACGTTTCTTTCCAGACTTGGACATCCTTATTGTTCACAAATTCAATGTTGCAAACAAGCCCTATGAATTCATTGTTAGTCATTCAAATGTCCTAGCTACATTGGAATTCAAAATTTCCAATGAACCATATTACAAAGATGTCCACCTTAACCTCCATGCATTACATGCTTTGCCACTCCAACCCACATATGTGTCCTCCCGTCTTCGTCATGCCACAACCCCTGGTCCAGACCTCCAAATTCCCTCACCCACTAATGATGACGCGACAACTTTATTGCCAATACCAACAAACACCCAAACATCCTCTTTCGTTTTTTCACTCCTAGATTCTCACATTGAAATTCTTAAATTAAGTCGTTACATTTTGATCCCTTAATTTATAAAATACATTTAATGATCTTAAAACAAAATTAAATTAGCTTGGAAATATTTGACAATGGATTTATTGTTGCTTTTAATTAATATATGTTTAGTTTCAATTTCAGAGTTAATTGTTCATAATTGTTGTTGCCAATAGAGTTTTCTCCAACAATTAAAACCAGAACAACTCATTAACATGCCAAACATATACACGCATCCCTCTACATGGATTCATGTCGAACAATCCTCCATTCGTATGTTTCCTATGTATCAACAAATCGTAATAAATTATTGGAGTGAAAGAAAAAGTTGGAATTCAAAGAATTGATATACAACATGACATGTATGGGTGGTTATATGGCATAATTTATTATCGCTTAATAACTAATATAGGTAAAAACCGACAAGGTTTAATAAAAGGTTGAAAACCCAAGCTATCAATAAATGTAAGTTGCCAAATTAAATTTAGTTTCTGAACTCTAAAGAATATATGTTAGTTCATTATACTTTTTTTTAGATGCATATGTTTATTCCAGTTCAGTTGTAGTAATTTGTTTTTTATTCAGTTTGTGGGTCCATGTTTCTGCATTCAATAACATGCCTATGTTGAGCTTGTATCTACATAGATTTGTCTATGCAATTGGGTTTATGTTAACTCATTGTTTCATTATGAGGGTAATTACTTTTTTTTTGTAAATTAAAATTATTTAATTCCAATAACAGACTATGTTCAAGCATTTCATATTTCATTTCTTCTCAATTCTGATACGTTTTCTTTCTCTTCAGGTATCAAAGAAAAACTGCAATTCCTTCATGTTAATATGTTAATCATATTAAATGCCATAATTGTTATATTCACATTTGAGATATATTTTGTCAAATTTGTTTGATCTAATCATTATGTGTTTCTTCTGGTGTTTCTCCAATCAACTATGCACTTCTATATGCAAATTAGATGCAGCAATTTCTCAAAGCAGAGAATTCAAAAACAACTTTACACTCTGAAAAAAAGGGAAAGGGTTAGTGCCATTTCCCTATGTTGGCTCGATATGTTTGCAAAACCATATTTTTCTGTTGAATCCTACATGACATTATTATTGTTCATTTTGTACTTTGATTCGTATCAAACATGTTTTTCATTTTTTATAGTTGTTACTGCATCAACTATAACAACACATTTGAGTCTTTTGTTGATGAGATTATTTTCTGCCATGTCATGCCAAACTATGATGTGATGTTCGTCGTAAATCCCACTTGTCATTGCTCTCTTTTTTAAAAGCAACAAGGCATGTCTAAAATATGCTATGGCATACCATGCCAAATTGTAATGTGATTTTAATTGAAAATCCCTACTTGCTATTTTGAAAAAGTGTTAAGTTCAATAAACTTGTTATGTATTGTGATTTGGACTATTCTTTATCTTTTGAGAAATTGTAATGTTCCATTTGTTCTGGTATTAGTTGCAGTGTTCTATTTATCAATATACTATTGTTTGAATGAAATAGTTATCAAGGTATTTTTTCCGTAATGTTTATATAGAAATCTGATTGTTATAAATAAATTTACATCTCCATATAAATAATAAAAGACATTACCTGCACACTAGGAGCACTACATTATTTTAATCATTGCCCCATGCAACAAAAAAGTTAAAAATATCATATCATTTACCAACATTTATATACACTCCTTCAATTTAATCTTACATTTCCTACCTTCTTTTACCCTTTAACAACCACCTTATCGACGTATTATTGCACCATCTTGGGGCAATTGCTAGTTTAAGAATGATATTGGGAACTTATAATGATCCATTGGAGTTTGTGGCCAACGCCAATGTTGGATTGGTTCTGTATTCCAACATAGTTGTACATGCCATTGATAAATTTAGATTTAAATTTGCCAAATAACTCACGTAGGGAGGAAATGACGTCTTCCTTATTATGCCAATTGTTTTATGAAATTAGTTGTAATTAATAACGGGAATATATATATATATATATATATAGCTATGGTGGAAACAATGTCCTCTTTATCATGCTAATGATTTTTACAAAATTCGTTGTAATCATGAATAACAAGATTGTTATGATTTTTTTTAATTTTAAATATTATTATTTTATTTAATAATTGAATTTTGAACTATATAAAATTAATTTATTTCATAAGTTTTTACTAATTATAACATAAATATTTATACTTTAAAAATTATTAATATATATATTTAATTTAATTTTCAAATTTTACTTAACTTTATAAAAAATAAAAATTTAAATTTTATGAAAAGTCAAACTAAGTTAACAAAGGATGAAGAAGGTATAAGATAATAACAAAACTCCAAGTATTAAATGAAGGGATATATTTTAATATTTAATTGAAATTAATAAAATGAACATAAAATAAATAAAAAATGATATATTTCATTATCAATCATTCAAATTACTATTTTTAATTAACACTACACGCAAAACAAAATGCAAAATAGATGTCAAATTGGATGAAAAATGTGACACAAAAGTGGAAGTAAAACGAGATCCAAAAAGGGACTCAACACTAGACACAAAACTAATCACCAAACTAGATGCAATAATAGGCCTAAAGTCAGACGCAATACAGGATGCAATAGTAGACGCAAAATTTCCAACTTCTAACTAGACATAGAAGTGGGAGCTAAATTAGGCACAAAACTAGATGCAACACTGGGCGCAAACTTTGACATAATATATATATATAACTGAAAACAAAAGTGGATGCAAGATGGAACGCCACACTAGACGTAAAAATGGATGGAATATTAGACGTATAACTAGTTGAAACATCAAATGTAAAACTTGTCTAAAAACTAGGCACAACACTAGGCACAACATTGGGCACACAAAATACGTAAAACAAGACGCAATCCTGGATGCAAAAAAAAATGTAAACCAAGATGAAAAATTGTATGCAAGATGGGATGCAATACTAGACGAATAATTGGATGAAAAAATATATGCAATAATGGGCCCAAAATTGGATGCAACACTAGACACAAAGTTGGACACATAATTGGACGAAAATGCGGTGCAAAACTCTAGGTAAAACAAGGTGTAAAACTAGATGCAACATTGGATGCAAAACTGGGTGCAATTAAGGACGTAAAAAACGATGCAATACTAGATGTAAAATTGGGTGCAAAGAATGACGCAAAAAAGGATGCGCAAATTTGGGCGCAAAAATAGATGTAAAAAAGGATGCAAAAAAGACGCAAAATTCGGCGTTTTACAAAATTGTAATATATCGCTAAATTTAGCTCTAGATTGTTCACCACAATTGGGAAAATTTTACACTAAAATATGGCACTAAATCTTGTGCAAATTCCTGTTTTTGTTGTAGTGTGCCACTTATATCCACACTTAGATGCTAAGGATAGCATTGGGATTCCGTCTGAGTGTTCTAAATCTTCTTTAGGGCCTAATGCCCAAATTTACTCTCATGACATTACACATAACCCTAAAATCCACATATACTAGCCAAAAGCTTACAATAGTTTTGATATCCCCAATTAAAGGTAAATAATGCCCCCAATAAGTCATATGTAGTGGTTTAAGGTGTTATTTTTGTCCTTGGATGCCCAAAATCTTTAATTGACAGATAAGACCTAGCTTTACTCCCTCAAACATGTCAATGGACTTAAGACCCATATAGAGTACTCAAAACAAACAAATGACGTCAATTCTCCCAATCTTAGGACAAGGATAGCCTTAAGAGGTGATATATGGTGGTTTGAGGTATTATTCTTAATCCTATATGTCTGCCTAAAGATTTCATTTAAGGCCCATGTCTTAGGTTTCCTCGTTTAATTTTGCATATGACCTCAAGACTCATATCTAGTTTTATTTCTTCATTATTCCCCCTTTATCCCTATTGTAAGGCATGTATCCTCTCAAAAAGTCATTTGTGTAGGTTAACCATGTCATTCTTACCCTAATATGTGTAGAAGCTTCCTTTAGTGTAATGCCTAGGTTTCTTCTCTTGATGATGTTGAGGGCCACTAGACCTATCCCTAGTGATAAAAACCTTATAACGGTGTTAATGTCCACACACATAGGATAAGAATACTCTTAGTAGAAAATGTATGGTGACCTTTGAGGTGTCTTTCTTAGTCATAAATTTTTATTTTAGGTTTTTTCCCTCAATCATGTCCATAGATTGATACCCACCCCTTGTGGTCAAAACCTAATAACAATAGTGATATCCATCAAGATATTTGATCAATAAAAATATTCACAATCAAGTATAAAAAAAACCATAGGTACGTTTTACTTAAGAAATAATTGAATTGAGTTATAGGCACTTTTTTCTTAAAAAATAATTGAATTGAGTAATAGGTGCTTTTTACTTAATATTAATTGAATTGAGTTATAGGTACTTTTTACTCAAGTAATAATTGAAGTGAGTTATTTACAAAATAATTATTTGTGAACTTGTTGTGTTTGTAGTGCACATTCTCATACATGAAACATGTGGTATAAATAGTATAAAATTGAATAATTGAATCAAATGATTTACAAATAATTATTTGTGAATATTCTCATGTTTATGGTGCAAATTTTTATAATTAAATCTTGTGTGTACACTTCCATGTAATAAATAAAAACTTCGTACCATTTTATGGTATGTATGAATATGATATTTCTCTTTTAACATAGAGGATGTTTAGAAACTCTATTTCCAATAATATTAACAAAAATTTAATACCACATAATACCATTTACAATAATAGTAATAAACATTAAGACCACAAAACCTGGATTTTAGATGTTAAAAGATAGATTTTCTTATTGTTTAAATCCATTTGAATTGAGAAAAAACACATTAAAAAAGAATTGAAATACAAATCCAAATTACTTAAAAGATTGAAATGAGTAAAATTACTTATGATATATTCAATATTATTAAGTGAATTCTTCATTCTAATTTTTTAGAAAGATCTTAGACACCCACCATGAATATTGAATTCGTTCTCTGACACCCATTATTTATATTATTTATGCTTAAAAAAATGCTTTAAAAACCTTATCACTTAAATTGTATACATTATGTTGATAGGTATACCCACTTATGATTCGTGGAAGAGCCAAAATAGAATAGTATCCATATATTATAGTTGATAAAACGGTTAAGTAAATGAAATTTACCTAATAATGACTCAGGGTCGAACCATCCCAATATTAGAAAAAAATAGAATATGAGTAGTAAATTTTTATTATAACAACATCTTTAGGGTAAGGATAAAGAAAAGAAGTGTTGGATAAAGAAGAAGTTGACTATAAGATATGTAATTCTATATGGTGCATTGTATTCTCTCAATTACTAAAAAAAAATGTACTTTTTATATTTAAAATTTTACATTTTTATTTATAAGGGTTAGCATAGTCGTGATCCGAGTTATTATAACAAACAATATATCAAAAATTAACACTTGCAAGAACAATATTAAATGAGTAAATATTTCAAATAGACTCATGGTCATTGCTTCAAGCTTAGAGATTAAATAAATAATGAAATTATGGGTTTCACCCTATCACGTTAAGAATAATATACTACATGGAAAACTAAATAAACAAAATATTTGAGATGAACAAACTATTTTGGACAAGTGGAATGTATTATCTAAATTTATACATCTAATATATATATAATGAATCTATATGTTCAATCCCATAAAAGAAAAGAAAAAAGTCTTCATGAAACTAAAATACAATATTATTGAGTGGAACAAGCCACAACAACTTTGAAAACTTGGAAAAATATCCATATTTATATTGGAGCTATCTAAATATTAGAATTGAGAACCTTTCTATAAGCGATCTGGTTCTTTTACTAATGTTCTTGCTACCATTTCCTTGTAAACAATTTGCCTTGTGGTAGCAAAACTCATGCACATATTGAAAAATAAGTGAAATCCAAATCAATTTACAAATTAAATATAATGTAAATATTCTAAAAACATAAAAAAAAATGAATTCAAATATGAGAAAACCTATATTCTAAAAACATGCTCACTATAGTTCTTTCACAAGAAAAGGTGCCAATATTTGGCTTAAATCTTTGAGAAAACCTTCGTAGAAAATACTGTAGAAAATATTAACCCAAAGTAGGGTCCATCCCTCACTCAAATTTCAAAAAGCACTAGAATATTGATAACCCAACTCAATTTCGAGGTATATTCAATGATACTATACTACTTGTACCAAGGATAGGAGCATCACTACTTATATCATAGTTGGACAAAATATTTTTGTTGAGGTCAAAATCAATTGAGCTAATATGTTTTGGCCTTAATCAAGTTTTCATCTAAGTCGTGGAAGAGTGTACTTATAAGCACCTTTCCTAGTCCCCTATCTAATTATGATATATGCTATCTAATGGCATACCTACACAATTGGTTTAAATATTAAATCGTATATATACTCTAACACTAATTCACTATCATTATGTGGTCATTGTTGTTCGACATGACCTATATTTACATGTCATTAGTCCTTTCAATTTAAAAAGAAAAAGTCTATCCACTAACAAAAGTTCCAATGACACTTTTGATAAGTAAAATAACGAGCTATGAGGGGACTAGTAAATATTTAACATGTTGGAAGGTGGTTAATATTAATTATCAATAATTATAAAAACAAGGAAAACAAGAGCCACGAGGTGGCAATGTCCCCAACAATAGCAATTGTTTTTTAAGGAAAGAAAATTTGCAGTTGCATGAAGATATTATGAGTTGGTATTGTTAAATTGAGAATTATTATTTTTGACAAGTTCTTAATTGCATGTTTTATAAATTCATAATTCTTTTATTTAAATATCATTCAATTTAATATGTATCATCATTAACTATCTTACCTATAAATAGTAAAAAACAAATAATGTATTATAAATAGTAAAAAAAAAAGTCACATAAGATATAAATTGTCATGTAATGTATTTGTTTGAACCAAAAGCATACTTATTATTTATGATGTAAAGTAATTATTTGTTATTTATATTAAAGATAATAATATAAATTTTTAGATTTAAAAATAATATTATAAAAATATATTTCTATTAAATAAAATTATCAATTATTTAGGACTAAATTGATGAGGATTTCTCATTCAATTCTTTTTGAATTTACCACTCAATTAAGATAAATCATTACATCTCATAGAAGGAGTTGGATCAATAGATTGGATTATTAAGGCCAAATTGTATGAGACCAAGATGAACATATTGATAACAATGATCCAACCTATATTGTATATTTTCTTCACTGATAAGAGCAAGCATAAACATGATTAAGGGTAATTAGAATAAACATAAACATGTTGATTAAGAGTAATTGGAATAGTGGGAGAAACACATATAATCTTTTGACTAGCTTTGTGACATATACTATTTCTTAAGATTAAGTATGTGACATATACTATTTCTTAATATTAAGTATAAGATTAATAGGAAATGAAAAATAAACTTCCACCTTGTAAGCCTTTGTTTTATCTCCAAAACAAAACTTCACACATTGTTTTTCCTTTATCATATCTATATGATAGAGACATCGACTAACACTTTGACACAATTCTATTTCTTAAGATAAGTATTTCATTATCATATCTATATGATAGAAACATCTAGTAACACATATTTTGATTTATAGCATATTCTAGTAAAATGAATATTGTTCAAATAGAAAATGGTAGTTTCTTTAGAAAATAATAGTATAGACCCTAAACCATAACATAACATTGGTTATAATAAAAATTAAACTTCAACCTTCTGAGCCTTTGTTTTATGTCTAAAAGACACATAATTTCTCATTACTAAATATCCAATGAACCAGAGTGAGGGAGTTAGTTGAATATTCTCAGAAGCTATATTGCCATAATTACATATGTCATGGATATATTGAATATATCATGATACTTTCCTTAAGGAAATATATTGAAATTAAAATAGTGTGATATTTTTATACATTTAATATATTGCGAACATATTGTGAGTTGATAGAATATATAAACCTGCTCCTTGAAAACACACCGAAATTAGTGATTAAAGTTGTGGATTGGATTTTTTGGGCTCATAGGATTTACCTTTTTCATTTAGGCTGACACCTCTCAGAATACACACATGACAATACACACTTGGAATATAGAATGTCACTTATAGTGATGGAAATGACAACGAGATTACCAGACGGTTGTTTCCAACGGAGTGGAAGGGATTATAAACGGTGCTCAGCGCAGCTACTTTTGGTATGAAGAAGAAATTGAATACCATCTTCGTTGTTGTTTGGAGTGGCAGGGATTCGAAACCGTGCTAAGGGCAGCAGCTTTTATGAAGAAGAACTTGAATACAATATTCACTGTTGTTTGGACTGGCAGGGATTCGAAACCGTGCTCAGCGCAGCTGCTTTTAGTATGAAGAAGAAATTGAATACAATCTGTTTCGCCGTAAATTTGTAAATTTTGTAAAACTGTTGAATAACTTATCATTAATTTTTTTGCATCACACAAATTTCCTAGCTTGAATGTGTTTTTGTTGTTTTTCCTATGAAAAAGAAATTGAATACAATCTTAGCAGGTGTTTCGCCGTAAATAGATAAATCTTGTAGACCTACAGAACTAAATTGTAATAACTTACCATTGATTTTTGCATCGCAGAGATTTCCTAGTTTGAATGTGGATATATAAGAATTTCTTTGTTTATCCACCAACTAGTAAGAAAATGTTTCACGTTCTGGAGAACACAAGCCAGAGAGATCTTAATACAGTATCATTTGTTTTATATATATCTATATATATGAGCAAGCAATAAAATAATCATTAGTAAAAATTTATAAGGATTTCTTTGTTTATTCGGTTGGTTACAACTAGTAAGAAAATGCTTCACGTTATGGAGAGCACAAGCCAGAGAGAAGGGAGATCATTTTCACAGATGTCATGGGAGAGGAAGGATGGTTTCAAACTCTGGGAGTTTTGTTCGAAAATTATGGGAGAGACCGGTAAGAAGGAAACACAAAAAAGAATGGAGGTCAGGCGACCTCCATGGAATGGTGGAGGAGAGACCAAGAAAGAAGATGGAATTGCAGGGCGGTTGGAGCATTCTTTAGTAGAGGAACAAGACTGTCAATAGTAAGAGCCCTCTATATTTATGATTTTTTAAATATGTTTCATTATTGTGAGGAATTGAAAGTTAAATATTTTACTGGTACATTTTAATTAAATATTTACTCTACTTTCTCTAAGACATGATCCCAACTAATTTAGATGATCATCCACCGTTATAGCACTGCATTCAAGGGAAGGTGATTGCAATTAAGACTGGTACAAAACCACATCTCACTTCTCCATTAAAAAAGCACAACTCTTGTAAAATAAAAGATGTGTTGAAATAAAGGACCATCAAAATCACATCAAAATACAACACCATTTTGTCACAAAATAGGGCCAAATCTGGTCACACTTTGCAGTACAATATCTCACTACATTCCTCACTAAAAGCCTCCTTCTAGGTAAAAAAGATTTGCAACTATGAAAATTTGCATTTCTAAACATTTACATTCCAGTCAAATTTTAATTATTCAAAGCTTATACAATATTTATGCTTAGAAAAGGGATCTAGAATAATCAAAACAAGAAAAAAATCTCAATGAGATAGGTTTCCCGGAAACTCAGTAGCTGTGGTAATGGCTCCCCTAGTTATTGCTGCTTGAACAACACGATCATGCCGAGGGTTAGAGTCAGTGAGAGACAATGCCGCACCAGAAAGCGCTCCTCCTAACAATGCATTTTTTCCACAGATTAAAACAACCAAAAACAGTTATTTCAAGCAATGTCATATCATAATCAATAATATCTATTGATTAGAGATCATCATTTTTTCACCCAGTCATGAACACCATGTGCTTCTTGCATTGCATATATGCCATTCCCGAGTTCATAAACACCACATGCCTCCTGCATGCCATATGTCATTCTTGAGTATACTCCAGCTACCAAACCTGCAATACAGCCCCATTGCAGAGATTGTTTACAAACGGAACACTTCTGAAAACATAGACAAATTTCTAAGTTTTTAACATAAAAAACAACAAATGGAAGTTTTTGTTCCGTGAAATGAATAGCCCCAAATATCTTTGAAAGCAATAGCAGGAGCATGAAAAAGACACAGAAGAATGGTTGCAGCATGAGCACACCGCGAACACACATTAAACAACAACGAAGGTGCTTCATCTTTGTATCCGATTTTAATATATCTTGAATGGATGTTTTAAATAATCAAAATGTTTTAAAAGAAGTATAAAGGAATAATTTAACACATTGAAACCATTTTCAATTCCCTAAATGCAAAAATTTGTTCAAATATCTTGTTTGGCCAAAATATACATCTTGTTTTGAAAGACAAGATTTTTTTATTGTAATATTCATGTTTTTTTTTATTGTAATATTCGTGGTTTTTTCATAGGACGGGCTTGCTAAATGGATTAGAATTTATGGAAGTTCGATCTGAACCATTTGTATCTTCCTCAAAAATATACCCCAATTCTAATTATCAAATAAAGCAATCTAACCATCTAAAAAATACTATGTTTTTTCTCCAATGCACAATACATAAATAAGTGAAAAATATTAGCGAAATGGATTGACTTTGAAAAGAAAAGAAAAAATCTGACCTGAAAGCCATCGTTTTGTCCAGATCTGGATCAGGAAATCACTAGCTTAAGAAATCTGGAACTGTATAAACAGATAATAAGGATATTGTATAATTATTTGCACCCACAGAGACCAACACATTTAAACACTAATAACACAGCCAATGGTAATCAAGCACCTCATAAAAGGGTAAAGAAAAAAGAAAGGAAACCGTGTAAGGCCTTTCATATAGTGGAAATTTGTACCCGATTTCATCTTAAGAGCATTATAGACCCTAGCAAAAATTGGAATTTCTCTCTCTAAAATGAAGACTTATTCAATTTAAAATAGTGCTTAACAATACGTAAATAGAGGCACACATAAAAGTATGTAAGTCATAACAGAGAAAAACTGCCTAGATTTACGACCACGGAAGCTAGTAAACCAACCCCAACAGAGTTCATATATTACTCAAAATGTATCACATTTCCAACCAAATTAGTAAAACTAGCATCTCAACCATCATTGATAAAGATGCAGAAAGAAAAGGCACAGAATCCCTAACAGAGCTAGAGGTGCGCCTAAACAATAGAAACAAAAGCCAAATATTTAAATTCTTCAAAGGAACAAAGCTTCCAAATGTGACAGACATTAGAGATATATCTTCAGGTGAAAACACAAAAGACACGCAGAAACACTTACAATTATTTTAAATTATAGAATATGCGCTCACAAATTCCAGAGATCTTACACTCAAGAACACCAAAACCCTGTAAAACTTTATTGGGCATTCAGGAAAGCCTCTTTAGATGAAGCCGTTGCAAGACGGGACCCGGGACGAATGAAGGAATATACAATAATGAAGGATTTGTTGTATGCTTTTTTCAGAATTCTGAAATGTATAGTTTTGTTTTGTGTATATATTAATATACAGAGACTAACATAATTAATAATGTTTACAACACCTGTTTGCTAGGTCTTGCCACTAAAAACCCAAGGCAAACTGCAGAGGGAATACAATGTTCTTCTATCACAACTCTTTCTTACAATTAAAATTTGCAAGAATTGATGCATGCAACGGGCTTTAGTTAGTCTGTATAGATAATGTTAGGGCTGTGTTCAATGTCTCAGTGATTACTCAAAGCAAGTATGCATGCACAAATCAAGACAAGCTCCAACGTTCCACCATTGCTACAAAGATCCTCTCAGTAGCCTCAAAACCAATCCCAACAAACAACAACAGTTTTCCAACGAACATTCAGGATTCAAACTCCAATAATCCAATTTTGGGAGGTTCATGCAGCAAGACACAAGAGGAACCTTGAAAACCCGAAGCCAAAATATGTCTTCATTATCAAAGAAAAACTAGTTCAAGAATGTATGAAAAGTTGGGGAAATTGCAGACAGAACGAGAGCAACCGAGTGACAAACCTTAACTAGCAATACCGAATGAGAATTTGTACCATTAAATGCCCTTTGAACATGACACTAAGCTAAAAAGTGCTATCAATATAGGAAGGGAATAAATGAACCTGCAGAGCTACCATCATGCGAAATCTGAAAGCATTAAATGAACCTGCATAGCTACCATCATGCGAAATCTGAAAAATATGAAAGCAGAACGAGAGCAACCGAGTGACAAACCTTAACCAGCAATGCCATTGAATGAGGATTTGTACCATTAAATGCGCCTTGAACATGACACTAAGCTAATAGGTGCTATCAAGATAGGACGGGAATAAATGAACCTGCAGAGCTACCATCATGCGAAATCTGAAAGCATTAAATGAACCTGCAGAGCTACCATCATGCCAAATCTGAAAGTATTATAGCAGCATTGCTGATATCAGCACGCCACTGGGTTGTGTGGCACACAAATCCAAGGCAACGTCATCTCACTAGACCAATAATAAGTTAAAAAAATAGACATTTAAGAAATTAAAAAAATTTAAAAAATACGAAACCTTAGTTTAAATTCTATGTTTTTTTAGAGCACCACAAATTGCTCCAAATAATCCTCCTGTGCGATTCATATATATCCCCTTGTCGATGACATAATAAATATTTTTTTTATGCAAACTATGTGAATATAAGTGACATAAAATATTAATTACGTATTCTGGAGTCATTACAGTTTAAGCATAAAGCATAGGTGCAAGCAATCAGTACAAATTAGTCACCTAAATTTTGGTTTCTTGATAGTATTTTTTCTTGCAATGATAGATTTCCTTATGAAATATCTCAAAAGTATCTCTTTAATGCAAATGATGTCTTATTATCATTACACGCTTGGGCCAAATATTCTCATCTTTACATCTTTTTAAGACTCTTATCTTAGTAGTTCTTTTGCATAGAAACGAAGATCAGTAAGGCCATTATTTTGCATTGATATTCATACATTCATGTTTCTGGTAAAAGATCAAGTATAATGAGACTTTTTTGGGGCAGAATATAGATTGATCATTTTTCCTTCGAAATAAATCTTTAACACTTTTTTGTTTTTTCAAGAAACATTGTTTTTTTGAGAATATCTATAACATGGAGTTTTTTGTGCAAGGAAAAGAGCGATTGATAGCCATGTATATAAGAAATAATTGATAGGGTGGTTCAAGGACTTGGTTGTGAAAAAGTGATGTGTCAAGAGTATTCTTAAGTGGTTGGATGATTATCCTTAGTGTGACATGTAAAGGGTGTTTTAATTTTTCCATTTACATAAAGTTATAAAATTACCTTATCTCAAAACCCTAAAATATATTTTTCAAATCTCTAGTTTTAATTTTTATGTTTATTGGCCATTCTTACGTGTCATAACATTTCTATCCTTAATTCCATATGCTAAATTTAACTCATTCAAAACTTCTATTGAACTCTTAGGTATATTTGGCATTGTTCATGGTTTGTTAAAAGTTTTAAACATTGATCTTGACTTTGGAATATTATCCTTGTACTAAAAAGAAAGATAAAGTGTATACATATGTTTTTTAAAGAAATTATAAAATATATCATAATAAAAGATAAAAGTCAAATAGCAAGAGATAATCCATTCCAAATTTAATAAGGATATCATGCCTAGTGCACATGTTGAACCTTTTTTCACTTGATGACTGTTTCTTTCTTTCTCAAGCTTTATGTATATGTGTGTGTGTGTGAGAGAGAGAGAGAGAGAGAGATTTGATATGATTATGTTTTCTTCTAGCTTTCTCAAACTTTTGGTTGTTAAGATTAATTTGTTTACAATGTTTTGGTAGCTTGCATTGCACTTATTTTGAATTTAATTCACCTAAAGTTTACATTAACTCCACTTATTTCCATTGATTTGTTGTTGTAACTATCTCTAGGATTTGATCCCAACCATCTGACATTGTTATTTGAAATTGGTCATCATTCTTCACGATTTATGGATAATCATCTTCGCATTTATGAATGTTTATTGGATTAAATGGTATAACATACACCATTTAAAGACACCCTATAGGAATGAGAAAACAACAGTTCAAATAGAGAAGGATCTAGTGGCAACAAGGTTATATTTCTTATAATTATTAGGAAGGTCTCTGCTGATGAGTCAAAAATGACCATTTCAACAGTAAGGGAAAGTAGCCAATCACAAGCCCCAAGTTAGGGTCAGTCACATTTGATGTGATACTTTTTTATTGGTATTTGGTTCCCATTACCACTGTGTTTTTTGAAATTTATTTTTATTGCTTTTTAATGTTTAATATCCTTGAATTAATACATTCTACAAAGATAAAATTATAATTGAATTTAAACCTATCAAGATCAGGACTTCAACTTATAATAGGAATGTGTTAAATCACGAGATGAATACAAACTCATTGTATGCGAAAAAAATCATCATAACTAACAAATATGCATTAAAAAATGTGGCAATATGACATAGTAAATAATTATTCAACACAATACAGATATCCTTGTAATTTAAATGCAACTATGAAAGGACTAGATCATGCAATCATTCATACATAAACATTGAGTAATTTATATCCACATTAAATGAAAAACAAAATAATAATAATAAATTTATTTTAAGGTCACAAGCAAGCCAAACACCAATTCGATGTATGAGACCCTGAACATTGAAACACCAAAGAATAGTGTTTGATATTCAGAAAGCCACAAAAATTATTTCACCAACTACATTGGACTCCACTTCTTCAATCAAACCATAACAATAGTGTACATGTCTATTGTAAAAGGGTTTAACACCACCACCCCCACTTCGACCTCATAAGATTTTATTTTAAATTCTCAAGTTG
This sequence comes from Pseudotsuga menziesii, assembly GCA_001517045.1. Taxonomy (NCBI): domain Eukaryota; kingdom Viridiplantae; phylum Streptophyta; class Pinopsida; order Pinales; family Pinaceae; genus Pseudotsuga; species Pseudotsuga menziesii. The sequence goes on along the minus strand of LPNX010018165.1, from coordinate 247,577 downwards.
ACGGACAACTAATAGATGTTAATAATTGTTTGATACAAAATTGCAAATATAAAATACAAGTAAACTAATGTGTTTTGATAGCTTCATGGCAGGGCACCCATTGAACATGGAATTCATATACTCTATTAACCCTTTCATTCATAATATTCTACAACTATAGTTCTCCATTAAATATTTTCAACTTAACTCCCATTTTCAAATCCTTCTTGGTCCTCTTAACAAACAGATTCAAATAAGGTTCCATGCTTATCAGTTTATACAAGTAAATATTTAACAATTCCTCATTTCCCTCCATGAGTTGATTTATTACCTCCTTGTTTTTTCCCTAATCTTGTTCTACATCTATAATTTTCAATTTGATTTGATCTTCTTTTTCTAGCACATCAAGGGAGGATATGTCAAACTTAATGAGCATGGATTTAATGGAGTTCTAAATATTATAGCAAGCATGATTAGCCATAATGATGGTTTCATTGATCTCCACACATGCATTCTTCCACAAATTCATCCAGATCCCGATTCTTTCTTTTTATTTCTTATGTATCCTTGGCAATGTCTTAGGAGTTTTTTTAAAATGTTTCCTCCAATTCAACCTTTCATTTAACTTTTCCTATAATATTTTCCACAGATCCTCCTGTAAATCTTCTTAGTGCGAAATCATGATTATCTTATTATAATATTGTTTCATTTAATCCAATTGTAAGAATAAACCTTTATGAGATTCTCTTAGTGCTTCATTTTCTTTAATTGCTACTTCTTTTAGAAAATTGATTGTTAACTAGTTCCATCTTTGATAACAATACAATTTAGACACAACATATTCTTTTTTATCCTTTAAGCATGCAATTTGTTTTTAATGCTCCTTAACTAGTCAATCGATCTCTTCCCTATGTTCCCTAGTCAATTGGTTAATTTATTCCCTATGTCAATCTTGTGATTTTGTTATTTATTCCCTATGTCAATCTTGAGATTTTGCTAACTGCTCTTTCAAGGAAGTAACTTGCTCTTTATATTGGTCACTAAATTGATTTACATGCCCCACTTTTGTCACATTGGAATTATCTATTACTAACAATAAGGAAGTTGTTTTAGCCACAATATCCTAAGGGTATTTATTAGAGAGATTACAAACTATCGCATTTCTTGTTGTCCCTCCAATCATCCTTTTCTTGGAAGGTCTCTTTCTAGCATTCTTTCTTGATAGGTTGAAATAATACTCTTCTACTAACAACAATTTAATTTATAAATGTGGTTTGTGTAGACGATTATCCCTCATATCATAGAGAAGAAATAAAAGCAAGTTGACTTTCTCTCTCATCTACTTCTTGCAATTTTTAACATTTTCCTTTTCCTTGATCCTTCCTATTCATTCTCTTTTTTCCTTCATTCCTCCTCTGTCACCTAACATTGTTGCTCTTTCTTTGATTTCTCTCTTACTTTTACTGTGTGACTTGCTTGGCTTCAACTTCTCCTTTATTTTATTTTCCTCCTTTGTATCCTTTTGTGTTGTGTCTTCTCTTTTCCTCTCCCTATTTCTTAATTCCTCTTATTATTTTTTCTTTTATTTTCTCTTTAATATCCCATTGAGTTGCTAAGTTTATTATTCTTTTGTTGCTTGGTATCCCTTTGGGTTGCCTCTTAATTCTCCTTTATTCTTCCTATGCTTTCTATTTTTCTTCAAGTTGTATTTTCTTGGCTTCCTTGACTTTTTTTTCAATTCTTTTCCTCTACTTCGCTTTTGTATTTTTGTTCATCTTCTTTGTTACCTTTTTCTTCTCTTTGGTTTTTGGCCTTCTCTTTTTTCTCTAACCTTGTTTTTCCTAGCATCTTAGGTGTCCTTCTAGGATTCCTCTTTGACCTCATTTGTCTCCTTTTATTCGACCTCCTTCCTTTGGGATGATTTTGCACTTTGTGTTTTCTTTAATTGTTACTCAACCTCCATAAATTTCTTGATTAGTTCCTCTCTTTTATCCTTGTCTTATCTATTTGTTGTATCCTATGCAACCTCAACTTCAAAATAATCTTGTTAATCAACTTTAGCCACGTTCAATATTACTACCTTATGTAAGTGGAGATCCATCTTCTAGATACTTCTAAAAATATTGCGTAATACTTCCTTGTAATTGGTAGCTCCTTTAAACAAGAGCTCATGAGGGTTGCATTCATGCATGTATGTGCAGTTTAAACCAACATACTTGAAATGTTATCAATTCTCTTCTTCAGATGTTGTTTTATGTCATGTTCACAACAATCATTAAGTTCATTGGAGCCAAGGCTTCTTTCGAGGTGTAAGGGGCATTAGTTAAGGTGTATAGGACTACTTTAACAAGGAATATAGTCCAATCTCTCGTGTTCATGTGTGAAGAATAAGGGGTGATTCCTTCAAAAATGGTATGATAGTAAATCTCCCCAAGAACCAACCTATCATGAACATATGTTAGAAATATGTGTGGTAGAGTAGATATGCTAAAAAATTATATGTAGGTGAAAAATTCAAGAATAAACTAGTCACATGTTTTCTACAATGTAGAAATGACCTCTTCAAACAATCTAGAGGAAGGTTTATTGAAAATGATAATGTATAATAAGGACAGGAAACGATCTCATATATCACAGAAGTGGAACCTATAATTAGGAACCCATAATTTATTACAATAGATATGCACAGGGAGTGATCTAGTGTTCCAATGCCAACCTATTTGTGAAAAGATGTTTTTGGCAAATATAGAAACAATAAGATATGTAGACATGAAAAATTCAATGGGTGTATCCCTTTCTACCTCTTTTGTAGTGTACAGAATATTCAAAATGTTGGAAGACATGAAACTACCCCAGTTGAAGACTTGGTTCGTTCTTACAGTTAGATGAATTATGGGAGCTTAATCAATCCTGAAATGTGAGGCACCATCCTCTCATGCATATAGCTGATGAACCATGTCCATGCATATCACTCTTTGAGGGTGCTTCAAATACCAAACAATGTACCTGTTGTTGGCCTTCTCTGTGAATTTTCTCCTTTCATTCCACCATTCTTTGATAGATGGCACTAAGCTTGGGTTTTCCATCAAAATCCATGAATGCATTTTTAAGATACCTGTGATATACCTCAAGAATATTCTACCTGTACATTTGAAGAAAACATTTGGATTTATGGAAGCTCTTTCCTCATTAACAACTAACTCATATTTGAGGTTTATATGGTAATAAATCCATCTTGTCACATCATTATTATATGACATTAGTGTCCATATATAAGCATTGGCAAATAGACTTATCTTCATCATATTCTCATATATTTCCAAGTTATCATCGTCTTTGGAAAATATCCCATGGAATATACCCTATACATTTCATCCCATTTAGGGTTGTCTTGAAAGCTAGTAAGGTGACTAGAATCTCGTCAACCTTTTTATGCATACCTCCCGTTTGACTTTACATTCTCAACATCTCGCACATATCAAGAAAACAATGGTTAAGTTATGACCACATGAGAACTAATCAAAATAGCTAATGAAACAAATGAAGGAATGAATAACGCTTGTCAAACTTATTCATTCCAAAGTTTTCGAAAGTTGAATTCATTCTGCAATTAAGATCATGAAAGTGGTAATTTTATTAGAAGTCTTGTCAAACATGTAGCTAATTTACCACTTTAATTTCCCAAAGTTCCATTGAGAAAAAATTCCTAATCCACTCCTTTTGAGAAAAAATTTCCTAATCCAATCTTTTTGAGAAAAAATTCTTGAGTATGCTTGAATTCCAATGAATCCATTTTGATATCGTTAAGGTCGATTAAAACACTTGGTCGGTTGCATTTGTGTCAAGTTTTATTTTTTTTCATAAAGTTGAGCAAATACGATCAGGAAGGTTTACCGAATGGGTAAAGGTTTTTAAAATAAGCTATGAGTCCAAAAACTTCTATATAACTTTGACTTTTGAGCTTCTATATAACTTTGACCTTTGAGTCTTGTTCTTCTTTATCCTTATTTCTTCCAAAAAAAATTAAAAAAAGGGGGCAATTTAATTCTTCCTTTCAAGAAGAAATCAATGAGATTTTTTGGTGTCACAATAGTATCCTATTTCATATTTGCATGATAATAAATATCCATCACCTATATATGATGCTAAAACCTCCTAATTGTACCAACATATCCACTTAGAGGTTAAGGATTCCATTGGGAGGTTACATGTGGTGTTTTTAGGCATCATTAATGGCTTCTAATTGCCCAAACATTATGTTGGAACCTAATTATATCCCCACTCTAAAGCCAAAGATTCTATGTAGAGAGAATGAGTGGTGCTCCAAGGATTCATTAGTAAATCTTAAGCCTTAAAAACTATCTTAATGCTTAATATTAGATTTCCTTCCTCAAATATGGTTAAGGTATCAATACCCATATCTACTAAGCAAAACCTCCAAACGGTTCCCATATCTCATGTCAAAGGGAAATGACACTCACACTCCCTAGAGGTGAGGTGTGGATGTTTGAGGAAATGTTCTTTTTTCATTGTTGGATTCCTAGAAGGTTGCTTTAGGTCATAAGGTATAACTTTCCTCTCTTGAACATGTTCAAGGCCCTGCAAAGTATCCTTCATGCTTAAAACATTATAATGTTTCCAAGTACATAATCAAAGTAAAAATATCCCATAAATATTTAATGCATCGTAGTTGGAGGCATCGCTCATGGACCAAGCCCTAGAATTGACCTCTATTCTCAATGACCCATGACCCATACCTCATAAATTAAAAGACATCGTCCCCACTTCGAGACCAAATATCATATTGAAAGGTCACATGATTTTGTTCAAGGATTCATTCTTGAGATTGAATTCCTTTAATGTTCATGTGGGGCCTAAGGCTAGGTTTTCACCCTAACCATGTATAGGGCCCACATATACTTTTATTACTTAAGCCTCATGGTACTTTAAATATCCCCACTCATAGGACAGGGATATTCTCACGAGATCATGTGTGGTGGATACTTGCATTATCATTCTTAAACATGGATATTTAAAAGATTCCTTTAGTGAATTAGGCCTAGGTTTCATCCCCTAACCATGTCTAATCCAAAAGTCTCATAAATAGTATCCAAACACTCATAATTTCATTCGTTCCCATTGAAACATAAGGATAACATGATGAAGTGATCTTATGTGGTGGTTCTAGGTGTTTTTATGTCCATAGATTGCTAGTACCTTCATTTAACATCCAATCCCTATGTTTCTTCACCAAACCATGTTCAGGGATTCATAATGCTCAAATTATTCTAATGGCATGCATATTCTTATTTGGAAGACAAGGATCACCTCAATAGCACCTATGGGATAGTTTGAGACATTGATATTGTCCCCAAACGCCCATAACTTTCCTTGAAGGTATAAATGCTATGATTCCTCCCATGACTGTGTCCAAGGTTGTAATACCCATACCTAGTGCCACTTATATCCACACTCAAATTCCAAGGATAGCATTGTGATTCCATGTGAGTGTTTTGAATATTCCTTTAGGGCCTAATGCCCAAGTTTAGTTTCATGACATTATACAAAACCCTAAGATCCACATATACTAGCCAAAACCTTACAATAGTTTTGATATCCTCACTTAGAGGTAAATAATACCCCCAAGAAGTCATGTGCAATGGTTCAAGGTTTTGTTTTTGTCCTTGAATGCTCGAAATATTTTATTGTGGAGTAAGACCCAGGCTTCCTCCACATGTCAATGGACATGAGACCCATATAGAATTCTCAAAACCTACAAATGACATCAATACTCCCAATATTAAGCCAAGGATAGCCTAAAGAGGTTATATATGGTGGTTTGAGGTATTATCCTTAATCCTATATGCCTAGAAATTTCATTTAAGGCCCATGGTTGGGGTGTCCTTCATTAATTTTGTATATGACCTCAAGACTCATATCTAGTTTTATTTCCTCACTATTCCCCCTTTATCCCTCTTGTAAGGCCGATATCCTATCAAAAACTCATTTGTGTAGGTTAAGCACACCATTCTAAGCCCAATATGTGTAGAAGTTTCATTTAGTGTAATGCCTAGGTTTCTTCTCTTGATGATGTTGAGGGCCACTAGACCTATCCGTGATAAAAACCTTATAATGGTGTTAATGTCCACACACATAGGCTAAGAATACTCTTAGGAGAACATGAATGGTGACCTTTGAGGTGTATTTATTAGTCAAAGATTAGTATTTTAGGTTTTTTCCCTCAATCATGCCCATAGGTTGATACCCACACACTATGGTCAAAACCTAATAACAATACTATATTTCCGTAATCATTTGTCGATGTAAATAATTGAATAGAGTTATAGGTACTTTTTACTTAAGAAATAATTGAACTGAGTTATTTGTGAACTTGTTGTGTTTGTAGTGTACATTTTCATACATTAAACATGTGGTATAAATAATATAAAATTGAATAATTGAAGCAAGTTATTTACAAGTAATTATTTGTGAATATTCTCTTGTTTATGGTGCAAATATTTATAATTAAATCTTATGTGTGCACCTCCATGTAATAAATATCATTTTATAGTATTTATAAATATGATATTTCTCTTTTAACATAGAGGATGTCTAGAAACTCTATTTCCAATAATTTATTAACAAACATTTAATACCACATAATACTATTTACAATGTTTATTAAAACCACAAGATATAGATTTTAGATGCTCAAAGATAGATTTTATTATTATTTAAATCTGTTTTAATGGAGGAGAAACACATTAAAAAGGAATTGAAATACAAATCCAAAGTACTTAAACTATCTGAAACTTGAAAATTCAAATAATTTCTAAACATGTGAAGTTTTCATAATGAACTTAGTTTGTAGAAAAATCACATAAAATTTGCGGCATAAAAGAAGATAGTCAAAATTGAGAAAAAAGAATTAGATAACATATTCAACATTGCTAAGTGAATTCTTGTTAATAGTAATCTTTTAGAAAGATCTTAGACACTCACCAACAATGAATTTGTCATAGTAGTTTTCTAGAGAGATATTTGACACCCACCAATAGTCAATTTATCATAGTGGTTTTGTAGAGATCTTAGACAACTTGGAAATAATGGAGCACTAGATTAGTTACCTAGATCAACTCCAGTTTCTTTAACGTAGATCTTATTATTTTGTTGTTTGTTGCAGACCGTTTGCTTTTTGTTTGCTTTAAGAAATACTGTTCGTGAGCATAGACTCAGTACGAGATTTTCCCAAATGTTCTCTATTCTCTGTTTTTTGGGTATACTCTGTTCTATCTAATTTAAGTTGGTATCAGAGCTGAGTAGTTTGGGGAGTGAATCAATTTCTACTTCTGGTTCGGAGTCATCGGACAGTCTTTTGCACCCAGGGGAGCCGCTGCTAATCTTGTAGTGGAAGAGAGGCGTCAATGTGTAGTGAAACACATGTGTTGTAAGCTTTGTTGTGGGAAGTAGAAGCTTGAGGTTGTGAGCCACTAAGATAGAGTGACGCTCAGTGTGAAGAGGATAAAAGGTGAAGCTAGCAGCTGCTGAAGCCATGGGTTGCTATGGAGAACAGAGCCGTGAAGGAGCCGTGAGAGCAGAGCCATAGTGAAAGAGCGATGAAATAGTTGTCGAAAGGATAATTGTTGTCTACTATGTAGCCGTGCTGTGCACATTGCCATGCCATAAGGTATCACTATTTATTGTGAGTCTGTGTTGTAAAGGGTGAGATTCGTAACCCTCATGGCTATAAAGGAGAGAGCTTGAAACACTGAATCGACCTGTTGAGATGTGAAATCCGCTGGCAGAGACCTACCTCAACGAAGCCAATAAACTAGATGACTCGAATTTCATCAACTGGAAATTCAAAATGCAGACCTTGATGAAAGGTTATGGTATATGGACAATTGCAAAGGGAGATGTTCAGCGAAACCCGATGCGGCTGCAGGTGCAACAGCAGCACATATCCAAGATTGGGATAAGTGCGAGATTAAGGCCAAGGTATTGATGCGTATGTCTGTTAAAGATAGCATAATTCCACATATTAGAGAAGCTAAGAATTCTACTGAAACATGGACAGTGCTTAAAGATTTGTATGAAACTAGCAATACAAATTGTATTCTTTTCCTAAAAACTCAATTGCTAGGCATTAAAATGGACAGAAATGAATCTGTTAGTTCATTTTTGGGTCGTATTAAAGAGGTGAAAGACAAGCTAGGAAATATAGGAGAGAAAGTTTCCAGTACTGATCTTGTCACAATTACCTTAAATGGTATGCTAGAAGACTATCAGATGTTTATAACAGGTCTCACAGCAAGGGAGAAACCTCCTACTTTTGAAGAATTGTCAGGTATTTTGCTGCAAGAGGAAGAAAGACGCACGAATTTGAAGCCTCAAGATTCAGACTTGGCACTGTGGTCAAATAAGAGATTCTTAAGAGGGATTTCATCGCAGAAAAGACAATCTCCAAGGTTGAATCAAGGTATGCCATCTAACAGGAATGAGTCAAAGAGTTGTTTTTATTGTGGTCGACCTGGACATCTTATAAGAGACTATCATAAGAAGAAGAGTGATGAGGTTAGGAATAGAACTAGAAAACATATAGGTCATTTTGCACATAATTCTTCAGCATGTGATCCCAGATTGTTTAATGCTAGTGATGATACAGATGAACCCCCTAATTTTGATTCACTGGATCTTAGACTGTTTGTGTCTAATGCTGCTTTGTTTACTGAAACTGATGATTCTGATGCCTGCTTTGTGGATTTCGGAGCATCAGTACCTATTACATGTAATAAGAAGTGGTATACTAATTTTAAAGAAAAACAGAATGGTGCCAGCATATATCTTGGAGATGACCGCGCTCATCAGATCAAGGGATACAGAGATATTCCAGTAACATTTACGAATGGTATTCAATCGTCACATTAGCAATGTTGTGTATGTGCCCGAGATAAAGAAAAACTTGATCTCTATATCCACCATTACAGATCAGAACCTGAAGGTTGAATTCTTAAAAAATTATTGCATAGTGAAGGATCTGCTGGACCAATATAGAACTGTTGCAATGGGAGTCAGAGCGGGAGGACTATACAAGCTTGATGTTACCAGCAAAGAACATCATGCACCGATTTCTGCAACTCTGCCAGCAGAGAGTCTTTGGAATCAAAGGTATGGCCACATAAATCATCATGATTTATTGTTATTATAGAAACAAAATATGGTTGAAGGTATTCCCATGTTAAAGAATGAGAATGTTGCTTGTGAAGGATGTGCATTTGGAAAGATGCACAGAGATGAATTTTCCTCTAACCCTGATAGGAAAAAGAGAGATGTATCAGATCTTGTGCATACTAATGTTTGCGGACCTATGCAGACTAGGTCTTTAGGAGGTGCATTTTACTTTATGTTATTTATTGATGATTGCACAAGATACACATGGGTTTATTTCCTTAGAAGAAAAAGTGATGTTTTAGAGTACTTTAAAGAATTTAGAAACATGTTGGAAAAGCAAACGGAAAAACACATCAAAATCCTCCGTTCAGATCAAGGGGGAGAGTATAAATCAAGGCACTTCATCAAATATTGCAAAGATCATGTAATAGTACAGCAGTTCACAGTACCCATCACTCCACAACAGAACGGAGTTGCTGAAAGGAAAAACAGAACTCTAGAAGAGTGTGCACGCAGTATGATGAAAGGTAAGGATATCTCGAATGCATTTTGGGCTGAAGCCATAACTACTATAGTCTGTTTAAAGAATAGAAGTTAAACAAGGTGTCTTGATAATATTACTCCTTTCGAAGCCTTGTATGGTTCCAAACCTACAGTTCATAATTTGAAAATATTTGGGTGTAAGGCGTTTGCACATATTCCAAAGGAGAATAGGAAGAAATTGGATGCTAAATCCATTAAATGTATTTTCATAGGTTATTGTTCTGAATTTAAAGCATACAAACTGTTTGATCTTTCTACTCACAAAGTATTTGCAAGTAGAGATGTACTTTTCCATGAGCAGGAAGCAGAAAATCATGAGAACAACAGTCATGAGGAATGGCATAGACTTCTTGATGAAGGAGTTAAAGAAGATGAGCAGCAACAACCATCACAGCAGCAATCACAATTGCAACAACAACCACCACAGCACCAACCACAACTGCAGAAGCAAAAAGGACTAAGTGATATGAACACTTCAAGCAGTTTGAGTTCATCTAGTGGTGAAGACAGATCTTCACAAAGTGAGGAGGAAGATAATCAATTGAGAATATCTTCACGACATGTTCCGCTTCCTGAGAGGTATAGAGACTATGCCCTAATGAATAGAATTTCAAATATCATAGAACCCATGAGTTTTAATGAAGCCAATGAACATGATGAATGGCGAAATGCAATGGAGGAAGAATATGAATCTATAATGGAAAATAATACTTGGGAATTGACTGAATTGCCTAAACATAAAAAGCCCATTGGATGCAAATGGATATACAAACACAAGTTTAAATCAGATGGTAGTATAGACAAATATAAGGCTAGATTGGTGGCAAAGGGGTATTCACAAACACAAGGTATTGATTATGCTGAAACATTTGCATCGGTAGCTAAATTGAATACTATCATATTATTAATTGCTTTAGCTACAAAGTACCATTGGAAGCTACACCAATTAGATGTTAAATCTGCATTTTTGAATGGTGAGTTGAAGGAGGAGGTTTACCTTACTCAACCTGAAGGGTTTGTGGAACATGGGCAAGAACACTTAGTGTGTAAGTTAAAAAAAGCATTGTATGGACTAAAACAGGCACCTAGGTCATGGTATGAGAAGATATACTCTTTCTTTCTTCAACAGGGTTTTATGAGGAGCAAGAGTGATCTCAATCTGTATACCAAAGTTGAGGAGCATGGGTATATAGTATTGATTTCTTTATATGTTGATGATTTAATAATTACAGGAAATGCAGAGAAATTAATAGATGAATTCAAGGAGCAAATGTCACAAGTTTTTGAAATGAAAGATCTTGGTGAGTTACATTACTGCCTAGGTCTTGAAGTCTAGAGACATGCAGGCCAAACTTTTATTTGTCAGAGTAAGTATGTCAGAGATGTACTTACGAGATTTAAAATGGATCAATGTAAATCTTCTACTGTTCCCATGTAGCAGAATGTGAAACTTTCTTGTGATGATGGTTCCAAGGAGGTGAATGGCACTTTGTACAGACAGATGGTGGGTAGTTTAAATTACCTCACCACAACGAGACCTAACATTGCATATTTTTTGAGTGTGTTAAGTCAGTTTATGGCAAAACCTCAAGAAAGCCATTGGAATGCAGCAAAGGCGGTACTTAGGTATCTAAAAGGAACACTTGATTATGGTATTAAATATATTGATGCATCTGTTGTTGAGTTGATAGGTTACTCAGATTCTGATTGGGATGGCAATCCAGATGATCGAACATCTATCACTGGATATGCATTTAGCATTGGATCCGGAATTGTTTCATTGAGGAGTAAAAAACAGCCTACTATATCTCTGTCTTCTACTGAAGTAGAATACAAAGCCCTCTGTGCAACCACCTGTAAAGTTGTTTGGTTGAGAAGACTTCTTCAAGACGTTGGAGAAGAACCAAAGGAACATACAGTAATCAAATGTGATAATCAAAGTTCAATCAAGCTGGCGAATAATCCGATTTTTCATGCAAGGACAAGGCATGTTGATGGTCAGTTTCATTTTGTTAGAGAAAAGTTGCAGTCCAATGAGATAGATCTTATATATTGTAATACTTGTGAAAACACTGCTGATATTTTCACAAAACCTCTTGGAAAGGTTAAATTTGAGCTCTTTAGAGAGATGTTAGGTGTAGCAGTCAATCCATTATCCATTAAGAGGGAGACTTGGAAATAATGGAGCACTAGATTAGTTACCTAGATTAACTCAAGTTTCTTAATGTGGATCCTATTATTCCGTTGTTTGTTGCAGACCGTTTGCTTTAATAAATACTGTTCGTGAGCATAGACTCAGTACGAGATTTTCCCAAATGTTCTCTATTCTCTGTTTTCTGGGTATACTCTGTTCTATCTAATTTAAGTAGACACCCACCACTATCAGTTAAAATGTCACTATTGCCCTAAACCAGGGCAGTAAAACCAACCAGCCAGGCTTGAAGGAGGTCGCTAGTAATAATACTATCTATGCGTTTGTGTCGATTATATGAGTAACGCGTTCAGAAGGAGAATGCAAAATGTTTTTAGCTAAGGAATGCCAATCGATCTATAGAAACGGAACTGAGAATAGAAGAGGTGGATGAATGAACCGATGGACCGACTGATTACTGATTAAGTGAAGCAAATGAAAGTCCAACGATTGTCGCAATTTCAACTCTTAATCTCTAAATTCAACATCAGATACCAACATTAATTTATCTGTGGAATGTGTAACGTGAAGTTAACCCTATCACCTTGTTGTTCTATATATCACCATCCATTTTTTCTTTGTGCAGACCTTCAGAACACAAAGCTAAGCTTCGCCCATTTAAAGTATATCTGTTACACTTTTTCTTTAATGGAAGAGCTGCAGGAGTCGTCAACATGGTGGTCTAAATTGCCAGAAGATTTGCAAATGAAGGTCTTGGCATGGTTGCCATGGGACTGCTTATGTAGATATGGCGGCGTCTGTAAACGTTGGAATGCCCTCTTTTCATCCTTTCAATTCATAAGTGAGAGATGGGCCGTGTCACCTCCTAACAAGAAACCATTGCTTGTCATGTACGATCGGCAGAGCCCATTGCGATGTATGACTTATTGCTTCTTTACAAAAACCTGGAAAACCATCTCCCTTTCTTTCTTAAAATTTGTTTACAGTGTTCAATGTTTAGAGGGATCAACAACAGGCCTATTCTTGGTGACCATTGTCAGCTCTAAAAGGAAAATTCTGTACGGGGTCTTTAATCCTCTCACAGACGACGTAGAGTCCTTAAAACAAATTGCGACCATCAATGATACAGCTGCTATTTTTGGGCATGGGATTCATCGATGGGGAGCGTTACCGTCGATCGAGATATAAAGTTTTAGCCGTGGTCCAATGTGAGAATTCACAGAGAGTAGAAATCTACGATACTTATAATCCAAATTCGTGGAGAACAGAAAGACACCTGCCACAGAATTTTCACGCAACCATGTGGATGTTGGGAAAAAATATGGTGTTTTGCAATAATGTTTTGTATATTTTTGCGAATGAGCCCGGTTTTCAAAGGATGGGCATCTTGGCTTTCAACATCTCAAACAAACGTTTCTTTTTTTCGCCGTTGCCGGATGTGCATAGGGATTATAGCAGTAGGTCTGACCACCTATTTCGCTGTGGATCACGAGTTCTTATGGCTACATGCATAGATCTGGGCATTGTAGTTATAATCTGGGATTTTGATATGGGCATAGGAATATCCCGAGAGATTACAAGGATAGCTTCACATTTACGGGCATCATATTTTGACTTCGAAGGAATTGGCGAATTGATTTGCATCAAATGTTTCAGTTATGATGAAGTGTTTGTTTATGTTTACAATTTAAATGATAATCTATGGACTCGACTTCCTCCTTGTCCTCCCATAACCTCGCCTCGTGACACAACTATATTTGCGTTTCAACCTCGGCGGGACATGAAGGCTTCTTGAATCGTAAGTGTCCAAAACAAAATAAAGACAAACTGGTGAATTCAAGCCTTGGAATGGTAATTATTGCACTTCAAGCCTTGGAATGAGATTTATTTATTGTGGATTATTGAATGAAAGAATTTAATGAAAGTTCGAGAAGCACAATACTTATAATTATTTTTCGTCCATATTATTGTTTAAGAGATGCATTGCGGTTGAACTTATGCATTAAGGCACTTAACAGGAAGATTTATTTACTGTCGATTATTGAATGAACGAGTTTAATGAAAAGTGAAAAATAAAATTACAATTCTTTTGGGTGAGTAAGATGCCTGATAAGGTTCCAAAAGTTGTCTAAGCCCTCAGTCTCAGTCTCTCTCAGTCTCTGTCTATACCAACCAACTTAGTATTCCATTCGGATACAATAAACCAGTCTCAGTTTCTACCAACCTGCATTTTTCTAATTATTCATTTATATTCTTTTGTTATCTCACATTTTTCTAATTATTTGGAATGAATCCATTATATATAATTGTTCATAACAATTGCTATAAAATCAATTTCCATAATATATTTGTCATATCCTTGTGTGATTTTACCAAATTTAAAAGTAACATATTGTTAACTAATTAATCTTCCAATTTTTGATGAGGATGATGGTTTACGTCCACTTAGACCAAAATTGGTTTATCGGACCTAAAGAAGCTAATTATTTAGATTGTTTTAAAATTTTATTCCTATGTTCAAAGAGCTTGGAGAGAAGCATCTTTGACATGTTAAACAGCTAGGAAGGTCGGAATTGCAACAAAGATTATGAAACTAAGATGTAATGTGGGTGTACCGAGGGCACTCTTAAAAGGAAGTGTTTTTCATCCTCAATGTTCATATTCTCACAGAAGTGTAATTTTGACATGTTAAAAGGCTAGGAAGGTCAATCTAATGTGGGTGTACCCATGACACTCTAAGAGGAAGAGTTTTTCATCCTCAATGTTCATATTCTCACAGAGATGACACATCCATAAAAATTGTCCAAAAACTTAGCTCATAAAAGTTCTTTCTATTGATAACTACAAATTTTTTTTTTAATACCAGGCCTCTATTTAACATATACAACCCCTATTATTAAATCCTCACAAGTCACGACACTATATCTTTGTAATTAAAAACATGCACCTTCCATGCAATGCATTGAAATAAGAATGTCTCCGAAGATAATATAGTTGTCTTATTTTTTTAATATATATTTATTTTTATATAGGATTTTATTTTATTTGTTATCTTAAAAAATAAAGATATAAATTTAGTAAATTATAAATATAAAAATATTATTATTATTATTATTAAACATTTTTATTATAATAATAATAAATTATTATTGTTTAATTAAATTTTCATTAGTTTTTTTAATTTTATGTTTTTTATTTATTAGACATATATATTCGAAAACCTTGCATAATAGACTTTAATTTTAAGTAGACATTTTAGGATAAATAACACAACCTATCTTTAAAAGAAGATAAGTTCTCACAAGTTTACTATTAATAACTTTCTTTCTTTCCCGACAAAGGAGGGGAAGGACCCGAAAAAAACAAGATGATAAGATAGTAACCATCAAATATGTAACCGAATATAGATATGGTTAAGGCGAGAAGAAGTGGAGTGGGATCTACCATTAAGACGACATAGGCACTGGGCCCCTTTCCATATGTATTATTTCTACTAGAGACTCAGACTTTGGTGGGGTGGGGGCCTCACACCTACATACTTTATACCCTCAGCCTTACCCTACATAATATCTTGCAAATATACTTTTTAACTCTGACCAAACGGTAATAAGGCTTCACAAGTTTCTCAAAATTGAGTAGTCATCTTGGTTAAGATTATGCATATATGTTTTTCTATTTGTATATCTTCTTAGGTATGTTGTAAGGTATAGTGGTCCTTATTAATAATAAATTATTTCTATAGATTTTTTAATGTTCCGAGTAGGCAAGAGTATTGAAGTTCATTAATGAAGAACGAGAGATTACAGTAGGCCTCTCATACTACCATTTCATTATGTATTTCAACCATGCACTATATACTTCATGAAATAAGTTACATGAGTAAAACCATTGTTGGTTATGCTCGTTATGGAAACTTCCCATGAACACATTAGTTTAGTTGTTATTATTAACAATCTCCACCTTGACAACAAAATTTTATAACACTTTTCCCAAGACTATTTCTCACCTTTTTTTCAAACCAAGAGAAACTACACACCATCGTAGCTTCTGTAATAACATCGGTTTTGCAAACATATATGCACAAGCTTTTTGAGTATGAACTTTTTTCAGATCTACTCCACCTTCACCAATGGCTTGTCTTATAAAATGATACTTTACATCAATATGTTTATTCTTACCATGGTAAATAGGATTTGTAGCCAAATGTATAGCACTTTGACTATCACAGAAGACAAGCACACTGTTATGCAACCTTCCAATTTATTTAAGCAGACCTCTCATCCAATCGCCTCTTTGCAAGTATGTGAGGAAACAATGTATTCATCTGTTGTAGTACATAAAACAATTGTTTCCTGAAGCTTTGAGATCCAAATTATATCTCCACCTACAAGAGTAAAGACATAACCTAAAGTAGAGCTTCTCTTGTCCAAATCACCTGTGAAATCTAAATTAAAAAAACCGCGTATAGAATCACTACTATTATTAAAGGTGATACAATAGTCACTTGTGCCTCTTAGGTATTGAAGCACTCATTTCAATGCATTCCAATGTTCTTTTCCTGAATTTTCCATGTATTTACTAAGAACACCTACTGCATGTGAAATATCAGGTCTAGTACACACCATTGCATACATTAAACATCCTACTACATTGGCATATGGTACACAAGACGTATATAATCCTTTTCTTCAATGCTACTAGCACATAAACCTGAAGAAAGTTTAAAATGTGAAGCAAAATGAACATTCACAGGCTTTGCCTTATTCATTTCGAACCTTACAAGTATTTTCTCAACATACTTCTCTTGTAAAAAACTAGGATTACCATTTCTTTTGTCTCTTTATATTTCAATACCCAATATTTGTTTTGCAGCTCCAAGATGCTTCATATCAAAAGTCCTAGCCATCCAAGCCTTTAACCTGTTAATATCGACCATGATTTTACTCACAATAAGCATGTCATCAACATACAACACTAAAATAATGAATATGTCATTTAACCTTTTGAAGTATAAACAATTATCATATTCACTTCAAGTATAACCTTAGATCACCATGAAAAAATCAAACTTCTTGTACAATTTCCTAGGCGACTCTTCCAGGCCATACAATGATTTCTTGAGCTTGCAAACTAATATTTCTTTATGATGCTGCACAAAACCTTCTGGTTGTTCCATACAAATCTCCTCATCTAAATCTCCATGTAAGAAAGTTTTTTTAACATCTAGTTGTTATTATTCCAAATCAAGCAATGCAACTAGTGCTAACACAATACGAATAGCTTGATAAGTGGTGAAAAAATATCATGATAGTCAATACCTTCCATCTGAGAGTACCATTTTGTGACCAATTTGGCTTTGTATCTTTCAACCTTACCATCAACGCTTTTCTTCAACTTGAAGACCCACTTACACCCAATAGTTTTTGTATCTTCGGGAGGTTCAACCAATTCCCATGTCTTGTTTTTCTCTAGATAATCCATTTCTTCTTTCATTTCCATCTTCCACTTAGCATTGTCAACACAATCAATGAAATCCTAAAAACAATAAGGTTCTCCATCATCAGCAAATAAAACAGATGAAAAAAAATCGGCATACCTATAAGGAGGATTACTCTCCCTTATTGATATTCTTGGTGTAGGCTATGGGGTTTCCACATTTTCTTGAATTTCTTCATCTTCATCTATGACTTATATCTCAACATAAACTTCTCCTTGCTTCTTTGATTCAGTGAGAAGATTGGTTCTCCAACTAAACTAGTTTTTTTTACAGTACATGTTCTTGTTCCACATCAACTCTTACATTTTCGGATTTAATCATAGAAGATGAACATAAAAAATTACATCTCTACTAATGATGATCTTGTGGGAAGTGAGATCCCACAATATATATCATTTTTCCATACATCATCATATCCAACAAAAATGCACTTCTTTGATCTAGGTTCTAATTTAAAACATTGATTTTTAGGAGTAAGTGCATATCCTTCACAACAACAAAAAATTTAAATTCAAATAATCACAAGGATGACTAGTCCATACCTCTTCCAAAATTTTACAATTTATTGCCATTGATGGTGACCAATTTATTAGATAACCAGCAGAAGAAACTACTGGCACAACTCTTGCCCCAAATTAACATTACTGAGCATGCTCTTTTCTCTCTCTAGAAGAGTCATATTCATATGCTCTGCAATTCCATTTTGCTAAGGCCGAGTGTATAAATTTTTTTTATGTATTACGATACCTTCATCTTTGAAATACTTTTAAAAATATAAAAAAGTAAACTTACCTCCATTATCTGTCCTTAAACACTTGATTTTCCCGTCGATTCTTTTTTCCACCATAACTCTAAATTGTTTAAACATGTTAAGCACATCAAATTTTCTTTTCAAGACATAGACCCAAACTTCTATTGAAAAATAATATACAAACAATACATAATATGCTACTCCCCCATAGGAAATGGTAGGAGACTGAACCCACAAATCAAAATGAATGTAGTCAAGAACACCTTTATTAACATGACTACCTACTTTGAAGTTTTGTCTACACTGCTTTCTAAATATACAATGTCTACAAAATGTCAAATTCAGAGTTTTCAAATTTAGAAGTAATTTACGATTCATTAATACCTGAAGTCCTCTTTCACTCATATGACCAAGACGCTAATGACATAATTGAGTGGATTATGCCTCCTCTTCAAATACTAATGTTGTATCATTGAACTACAACAAATCCTGGAATTAGCGTCCCATTTAGCATCCCTTTTTAGTGTAATTTTATTTTACATTGAGTGGTCAAACTAGACACTAAATGGGACGCGTCATGGACAAAATTTAAATCATCTCAAAAAACGTCTTTTTTCTTTCTTTCTATATTGCATTTTTTATGATGTCCAAAATAGCGTCTATTGTTTTGCTTCCAGAATAGCATCCAACTTTGCTTCCCAAACAATGTCGAGGTTTGTTTCCTAAATAATGTCATATTTTGTTTCCTAGTGAGTGTCCTCTTTTGCTTCTTAAATGGAATCCCCGTTAGCACCATATTTGCATCCTTAATAGCACCATGTTAGCATCCAAAGTAGCTCCCAATATTGCATCCATTTTTGTACCACTTTAGCATCCCATTTTGCACCATGTTTTACTTCAAAAAATGTGCCAATTTTTGCTTCCAAATTTGCACCAATTTTTGCTTCCTTTTTTGCATCGTGGTTTGCTACCAAAATGACACCAAATATTTATCCTATTGTTGCACCATATTTTTCTTCCTATGTAGTGCCATGTTTTACATCCAAATTAATGTCTCATTTTGCTACCATATCAACGACATGTTTGGCTTCATCAAAAGTGCCACGTGTTGCATATTTTTAATGCCTAGTTTCACGTCTTATTTTGCTACCATATCAATGCCATGTTTGGCTTCATCACTAGAGCCACATGTTGCATCCTCTTTAATTCCTAGTTTCACATCTCTCAATTTTTGGTCACTAATTTAGTCATTTTTAATAATTTTATGTACGAATTTTGGTCATTTTGTTTGGTCATTTATCTCTTATTTTTTAGATAATAATTTAGTTTTTTTTTTAACCGATATTATAATATCATTAGGGCATAGAGGAA
The DNA here is from genome assembly GCA_001517045.1 of Pseudotsuga menziesii. NCBI lineage: Eukaryota > Viridiplantae > Streptophyta > Pinopsida > Pinales > Pinaceae > Pseudotsuga > Pseudotsuga menziesii. The sequence goes on along the minus strand of LPNX010018165.1, from coordinate 228,113 downwards.
TCAAACCACCAATCTCCTGCTTGTAAGGCATGCACTCTTCCATTGAGCTAGCACCCTTTAAGAATTTGGCAACCTAACTTACATAGTCCTCTATAATGGTAAAAAGGATCAATAGACAACTTTGTTTATCTAATGGTCGACCAAGGATGATATATTGTATAAGTTCGCAATATATGATCAAGCAGGTTATGAAATCGATAAACCTTTTCTAGTAATTTATAACAAAACCCTAGAAATTCGCTTAGTGGGAATGCAAAAATCACTATTCCCTAGAAATCATAAGTGTACCACTATATGAGACCTATCAACAATAATCATCTTAGTGTGGATGCCAAGGATATAGAAGATAAGCATGATCATCCTAGAGCCATGTATAAGTGGAGCAATAAGGAGAATCAAAAGAGGGTGATCAACCTAATAGTTGGTGCTTCACATGGATCCTATCCACCATGGGATGAGCAAAGTTCCTTATTCCATCAAGCTAATAAGTATCCACAAGGACAAATGGTTAGGATATATTGTGATGCCAATTCAGAATGTTTATTCTCTTCCCAGGGTGATGTTGTAGTGCTTGCATTGGGAGATCTACATGATCCCCAACAACATTAAATATAAGCATATTCATGGGGCCATAGAGTATAGGATGAGGCTGTCTTTTTATCTTTTTCTTTGGAAAACCATGCATGATTTGAAACACTGGGAGAAGAAATAGAATTAGATATACTTAACAAACTACAATCATGACAAGGCATAGGACTCTACTCTATAGTTATTGTGCAAATGTTGTAAATGGGTATAACTGCTTAAGGACTATTAACAACATCCATTTAAATATGAATGAAAAACCTTCCATGTCATAGGAATACTCGATGGCAGTGCACTTACTATTTCTAACATAGAGAAACAAAGAAGCCAGAAATGGAAGATCAAGGGAGATACACATGAATGCGTGCAAACCTGTCCCTTTCAGGAATATTCCTTTCACTGAGGCGATGAGACCTTGGGGGAGATCATTCTAGAGATCATGTACGATAACATCGAGCATAAGACTAATGCTGGATGAATCCTATGTCACACAGTTCGGGTTCGGGTTCGAGTTCGGCGACCTTTAAGTTCGATTTGGGTTCAAATTTTGCGATGAGGTTCAACCTTAGATTGACCTATATATATGTAAAAAATTTTAAAAATATATAAATAAAAATAATGATGAAGAAATACTTAAAAATAAATTAACCATGATCAAATCTAATAATAAATGCTTTTATTAAAGTTAAAAAAAGATGAAATTGCAATTGCAAAAAGAAGCAAAAAGTATTCTTGAAACTATAAAACTTAAACGGACATCCTTTATCTCAAATTCAGAAATTTTAAAACTGGTCAAATTTAAATATATATTTTTATCTCGTAAACACTTACTCTCATAAATGTTTTTTTATCTCGTAAATGTTTTTTATCCCATAAACATTTACTCTAGTTGCAAATCACAAAGTCGAGTGGTTTCTTGCGGACTAGTTGACTCGCAGGCCATTTGACAAAGGCTAGAGCTAAAGCTGACGAGTGAGGGTTTAGTATTTCTTGGTGGCTTGGGTTGAATCACAGACAGTCGACACTCAAATCAGAAATATATTCATTGGAGGCTCGTGCTAACATGCAGAGGATTAGGATGTGGGTCGATATGTCGCTTGGGAGTTTGTTGTCGTTGGGGATGTTAGTTGAAACTCTATACCCTGAAAAACTGAAAACTTCGCCAAAAACGTGCTCAAACGAGAGCTGAACCTAAATGAATGTTTTAAATTTTTTTAGGTTCGCGGAACTTCAAACTTGGAGGTTTAGGTTCGACGAACCCTGTGACTTAGGATGAATCCACAGCCTCTTCTCACATGTTTAGGTGTTCCGTATGGGATAGGACTTCTTGCAGAAGTCTCACTTTGATTAGGATGGGGAAGTGTACCCTTATCAACAATAGGACTATGACTTGATCCTCTTAACAACCTTCTGCTTGGAGGCCTACTTCGACTTTTCAAAGGAATTTGAGCTAGGTTTTACCGTGAATTCCTACTCAAACTCCTTCATGGACTCCTGCTTAAAGGCCTACGAGAAATCCATGGGGGGTTCGCTACAAAGGAAATATTAAATCACGTCCATTCATATTTGGGATTTGAATACTCCTAAAATCCTCAAAAATATATTTCCTTGTATTAAGGGGTCAAGGTTTTTTTTTAATTTGACATAGTGATATAAATATTGAGAGTTATTTTATTTGGGTGGGTCAAGGAATAACATTCAAATTGTGGGATATATATATATATATATATATATATATATATATATATTAGGAGGCCACCCAGAGAGACATGTTGAATGCCTCATGGTTGAATGCATTACAAGAAAAATGGCATTTTAGCCTCACATAAAATTGTTGTATATTAAAATATTTAATTTAAAATAATACTATAATTATGTTGAAATTTTTTTTATAGCTTTTAAATTATATATACATACACACAAACACACACATATATAATTGTTGTATATGAAAACATTTTATACTAAAGTATTTAATTTCAAATAATATTATCATTATGCTTATGATTTTTTTGTTAAATAGTTTTTAAATGAAAATATTCATATCATTATGTTAATCATATTATAATATTATTGATTGAAATCTCAATTCCAATTGAAATCTAATTCCATAAATCCATCTTAAAAAATATCAAAGAATTTGATTATATGATTGGATCATATACATAAAAAAATTGAGAATTTTTGTCTTAGTTTCATACAAAAGATTCTTCCCAATTAAATAAAATTACAAATATTCCAAAATAGAATACTTCTCAACCCAAGAAAAATCATTAACCTCTTGGATAACCAATGTTAAATTTATATGGGAGTGTCATTTAATTTATTTTAAGAATTTAAATAGGAAATGGAGATAATCTCCTCTAATTTTAGACTAATATCTTCCACAATATCTTTAACCACAATTCCTTTCTCTTCCTCAATGCCTTGCTTGTCTAAAGTTTCTTTCATTGGTAATGCAATTATTTTTCCTGGAATGAAAAAAGAAACTGTAGTCAGATGATTTTCCATATAAGTCCTGGTTAATAAAATATTTTCAAATTCAATTAATATGAACATCTTTAGCACAATGATCTCAAATTTCATGATATGCAATTAAAAACCCTGCCAGGACCTGGAGTAAATTTTAAATTTGAGAGATAATAAAACCACCTTTACTACTGAAAATTCCAGGAAAATATAAACTAAGATTTAAGAGTCATGCAATTAAACCTTTCACAAATCATCTACAATGATATAGAAGGGCCATTAATCCTGTAGCACAAGTATTGGAAGCTAGAAGAAAAAACAATTTATGGTTTGTTGAGCCATAGGCAAAGTGGCCTCATAGAAGAAAGAGTTTTCCAAGAGGTACCACCATTTTTAATGGTGCCCATTAAAATTTTAATTTCTGCAACTTTTACATCTAATACCTTCAAAAAAATTGGAGAATAGAACATTGGTTAAAGTGTGACCATGAAAAACATTATCAAACCCAACATCGCCAGTTCTATCAGTTCCACAAAATGCTTGATGGCAGGTGGAAAGCTAAACATTAAGTCAGTAATGAACTACCACTTACCAGAAAGTTGAGGCTTCTCAATTGCATGCGAGTGTGTCTTTGATTTCACACTTTTATTACCAACATCACTGTCACTCTCACTTTCAATATCACTCTCACTTTCGGTCTCACTCTCACTATCACTTCCACTGCTATAGTCACTATCTGAGCTCCTGCAGTTCAACAAAAAATTCTTCAAACACTATTATAAAAACGAATTATGTATATAAGACATGAGATTGAATTTCATATTCCTAGGTCAATGAATAAAGAATCCATACCACTTGGAGTTTCATTTTAATCTATTCACTTTTCAACCATGTCTTTTCCCTCTCTGCTTGTCCCTCCATCGCTTTGTATGTCTATGCGTTTTTCTTCTTGATGATTTCTTCTTTCTTCTCACCCTATCATCTTCACTTGAAGTGCTAGTATCATATGACAAGGAAGAGTTCGAGTCAAACTCACTATCAAAAGTGTATGAATCTAAATCAGTGTCTGATGAGGTTAATCAGAATAATAATGACACTGCCTCCTCTTTCTCCGGTCCTTATTTACCTTCCTATGATTTTTCCTTTTATGCATTTTTCAGCTATCATCACTTGACACTGCTTCCTCTGTAGCCTATGTTTCTTTCCTTTCTTTTTATCTGCAGATAAATCCGAATTTTATTATCTAAAAGGAAAAAAAGAAAACCATTTCTTCAAATTACATTCAAGATATCAGTCAAAGAATTATAACATCTATGGTCAGTTAAATATTCAACAATGGCATAGCATGATGCTTACAACTTAAAATATAAAAAATACCTTCATCAACTGCAACTATACCGATATCTTTTCCTCGTAATATTTCACCATAATTAGAAATCTTAACTAGAACAATAGGTCTACCTCGATATGTAGTTGATATCAGCTTAATTTTCTTCTTTACATCTATTCCCTCAACAACTCTTCCAAAGACGACATGCTTGCTACAGATAATAAGAAAAGGGACATTAATGATATGAGAGTAAAATAGAAATAGAGATGGGGAGAGGAAAGATATCCACATTAGTCAGAAAAATGTTAGCCTCACCCCCTTAGTATCATATAAACCAACTGAACTGGATTGAAGAGAACTGCCTACAAAAAATTATCACAATTTAAAAGCTCAAACGGTAAAATTACACTAGTGTCTCACACCCAAAGAAAATAACCCATTATTTCAAGGTAAAGGAAGCTTGTATTTCTAAAATATGAAATCGCCATATGGTGACACTCATGAGTCATGAATAAAAAGAAAATATGTCGATCACAACCAACATGTAAAGTTGCTCAGACAAACTTAGTTGAATACAAAAAATCATAAATGACATTTAAGATATGGAAATCCTAGCGAGATCATTCCCATTGGTCCAATAATATAGTATTAAGTTATTATAATTGTTTGGTATTGCTCTTAAAATAGGGATGGATTTCCAATTTATTGTGATAAAATAGGGAAGAATCTTTCGGAATTAAAAAATATCATTGATTAAATGGTTATTTTTCTCAGTAGTCAATGTTGTAGCTTTTTGTAATTTTCTAGGGGATAGCTCAATGATTGCTTTAGCCAAAGCCCCTTGTATATGACTTTGATGGAGATTTTGTCAAACTTGGTTACAATGTCCCTTGCTTGGTTTCATTTGTAAATGGGTTGTCTTAATCTGCATGGAACCTATCATCCATACTCTTATGAGTTTGGAGATTTTGTAAACTTACGTAATAGCCATTCCTTTTTCTAGGGTTATTGAGAGTAAAGTGATCAACACCATTAGATTTTATTAGTTGCTTGAATTATTATTCAAACTCAATTTGAAGCCAATTTTGAATTTGCTTAGGAAAACTATCCCTACTCTTACTACATTTGCTTCAAGTTGCTCCACCGAAGTATCTTGATGTCTACTTTATGTTTGAAGAGAGAGCCACCACTATCATTTATTTCCCTTTTTGTATAAGTCGGGGTGGAGATACTAAGTCACTAGCTTTTAAATATTTCAAAAACCTTAAGAGAATTGCTTGTGATGTACATTTATGGTTATGGATCATAAGTCACTTTGGGTTGAGATTTATTTTTCAAGGCACTATGAATACTTAGAACAAAAATGACTCTAAACTTCCAAAATTTTTACAATATTATACAAACTTATCCAAGTATATCATAAAATATGAAAAAGAGAAATGAGCTTGGGATTGGATTATGAAGTGACAGATCTATCCATGCATATGCAAGCAGTTTTTAGTACCAGTATGAGTTGATATCAAATACATTAATGGAAAAATGAAAAATAATCTACCTGGAAAAAATAAACCAAACATAGGATGTCAACCTCCTAACTCTTCTATCAGTTTAAAACATCCCCTGTTGTCAACTTTTTTTTTGTCAAACCCTATAACAAACAATTACAAGGATGATAAAAATATAAATTAGAATAATAATATTGAAAACCTTTGAGAATACCCCTTGCTAGCACATTTAGGTCATTTTCTCAAGTCCTTGAACCTGTATTTAAAGATAGTTGGGAAATTCAGAGTCAAATATAAAACCACATGAATAGTTTCAAGAAACTACTTAAAAGAACACTAACCTAACCTAGATTCTCAATTATCTTGGGTTGACCTAGGGTTGCTAAGGATGCAATATAAACATTACTCCATGCATGAGATAATTGCCACAACTTTTTGGCATACACTAAAATATGAATGCCACAATGTGGGTCTCATCAATTCCTACTCTCATTGAGAAAGCTTAAAGGTGTATGACACACATGTCTTAAGACAATCCATACACTTAACCATGAGATCATATAGTGTGAAGGTAATGTCACTTATATTTCACTAAAGATCTCTTCAGTTGTAAAACATGAATACAAATAGGGAAACCTATTGTCACACTGGACTTTTAAACTTTATTACACTCGCAACTAAAAGGAATATGTATCCATTTAAGCTAACAAAGGCCCACCTAGAACCTCTAGTAATGCCACTATGTAAGTAAATCAATCCCATTTAGATCCTCTAGTAACGCCACTGTGTAAGCAAAGAAAACCCATATACATCCTTAAGAACACTTGTAATTAATATCTCTAGGAATTAATGACTAAAAAATGACTAAAATCTTACTATAAACGACTATTTTTGAGCCGACGAATAATAGTAGCTAATTTCCACTATCTTATAGCTTGACTAACTTAGTCGTATTTCACTTAGTCATTAATAGGTTGACTTATTAGTCATTGATTTAGTCACTTAGTCATTGATTTAGTCATTAATAGTCAATGATTTTGTCATTGATTTAGTCACGGATTTAGTCACGAATTTAGTCACTGATTTAGTCACTGATTGCAACAATTATTGACCAAATATATGTCTAAATAAACTACTAGATGATAACATATTAATGACTACACTAAATACGACTAAACATTAGTCGCGCTATAAGATATGGGAAATTAGCTACTAATAGTTGTATATATGTGAATTTAGTCATTTTTCGTAGTCACAAATTTATGATAGGGCACGGGGGAATCGAACCACCAACCTCCTACCTATAATTAGGCAGGTGCTATACCATTGAGCTAGTACCCTCTAAGAAGTTGTTATTGCTTGATAATGATGATATTCAAACAAATTTTGCATCATTCAAGCATGCAAAATAATGATTATCAAGTAACTATAGATCCATAATGGCTTACCGTGTACTAGTCCTTCAAGTCATTTTTGCAATTAATAAATGCATTTGAAAGACTTGAAGGACTATTACAAGGTAAGCCATTATGTATCTATAGTAACTTGATAATCATTATTTTGTATGCTTGAATGATGGAAAATGCAAAAGTCCCATAAATTTATAGCAATGACAAGCATGCATCCAATGTTAAAATATCTACCGAGTCATCTAGAGTCATGCCAAGATATCCAAATTTGACTGAAAATTCATAAGTAACTTGAAGATAGTGTTGGATTATGTCATGGAAAGGAGAGTTTCAGTTTATAGATAAAAGGATAAGAAAATGGAGCAACTCATCACCCAAAATGTATATAGAATAGTAAAAAGAAATATACAACTAATTCCATTTCACATCAAGAAGAATGGGCATTAACTATAAGTACTCTTAGCCACTAGATAAATGGAAATGAAATGAGATGAAATATCAGCAACAATACCTTTGATTCTGATTGTTGACAAGAAGTATGGATACTTATGTGATCATTTTACTCAGCAGTGACTTAAACATCCATTAACCTGCAATCAAGGCAAGAAACCATGTTCAGATTGCTATATAGATAAAATAAAATAAAAGTTAAATATAAACTATGTCAATCCCACTATCATTTATACCTCGAAAGAGAACTAGCAAATCTCCCACAACTGTTCAACTTTGTCCAAAATGCCCACTTGGAATGCCATTGTTTAAACAAAACAAAAAGAAATTGAAAACATGAAAGTAGTAAGTTACTCTACCTATCTATTGGATGTAGAGTCCCATAGTTGTACAATAGAATTAGTCAAGCACATGCAATAAAATTATAAATGGACAAAAAGAAGAAAACAATGTGGTTTATACCTTCCTTTATATACTCAGATATATATTATGATCAGACTTTGGCTCATCATGTTACACCTACATGGAAGGATGGACAAGAAATTTACACTTAAGTAGCTACTACATTTAAAAAATAAATAAATGCACCTAATCTAGCTCCCAAAAGATAGAGATCACCTTTCCCTTTTTCCACTCTCCTTTTATGGAGAAAAAAGTTGCATCTCTATCTATCTGATTTTGTATGAAATTTGTTGCAGCAACAAAAAAGAGAGGAAACTCCATGTCTATGGTCAAACCACTACTCATTTATAAAGCATAAAAACAAGCTCAATTAAAAATGCTTTCCAAATTTATAATATTTTTATCTTCACAAAAATGGAACCCCTCATTCATAATTATAACAGTAGATTATAAAGAACTAAATCTTAGCACAATAGATGGTCAATCATACTACATTTTTTTATACAATGCTCATGGTAGGTATAGAGAAATTCTCCCTAGTGTGTAACGTATGCTGGAAAATAAAGATTTTTTACTAAATAATGTCTATAATTAAAGAAGATTAAAATATAAAGCAGAAAGCACTCTCAGTCCAATATTTGAGAGAGCATTCTGAAATATTAGCCCCATGCAAACGAGTTTTACATGAAAGTGAAACAACCAATGACCATGAAAAACATGAAACTTTCTATAATGAAAACTAGTATTAGAACATGGAGGAAATAAAGTTCTTAAACCAATTCAACATTAAATGTTTGAAAAATCAAATACTCAAGTCCTAAGTCTTAGGTTTGTGCAAATCACTCCTACATAGAAGAGAAACAAGAATTAGTTCATAGTAAAGGAAAACAGAGGTTTGCTTCTGAGAATTATCTCAACTCGAGGCCTTCACCATTTTAATATATACAACGTTCATTCATAATTGTTTCTAATTCAAATGCATTTATAGTGGATCTTTAATTCAAACTTAGTCATCACACTATATATCACCTCGTAAAAAATATTTGTTACATGCACAACCTTTTCCATTTCGATTATTTTGAAATTGATGATATTGATTTTCCAGCACTAAGATGTGGTTGCATGAAATCAATATGCTGACAAACATTTTGAACTCAAGAGAGTTCAACCAATATCTGTTCACATTTTCCTTTGAGAATCTTCACAACTTTAGTAAAAAGCACCCCAGGTGGCAATGCCCCTGTTCATTCAATGGTAAATGGAAAACAAAATGCACAACGCAAAAAAAAATATTTGAGAAGCATAAAGCTTTAAAAGTAGAAATACAATCAATAATCCAAATACTAATAATATTTACAAAATACCAGGTAACGATACTTACATATAAATTGCTCTTTCACACGATGTAAATTTATTTGCCTATCCCAGCCATCCCCACAAATGCATTCATGACATAATGTATAGTCTCTTGGACGGATAACCTTTGCCTTATTTTTCCCTATTTAGCATATAAGCAAATTTTACGTTATTAATGCAAATTAGGAGCCACAAAACAATTCATACCACCAAGCAGCAAAATAATATGTATTTTCTGAACTGCAAAAAATGAGATAAATGTATTTCATTTAATAAAAGGCCCACCTCCACCAAAACCTTCAATGTCAAATACTTTCACAGGACACTTCTAAACAAGCTCTTCTGCAAGGTCATCCTCAACCTCTTCCAGCAAAACAACCTGAAAATATATTTATAGCTAGTGTGTAACACTATTTTCTAGAATTAGAGTATATTTATTCACAAAGTTCTTAATAGTGTTATATAACTTTTCTTATATAAAATCTATTAGAATCTAATATTTATTACCTCAAGAAGCATTATATATCGTGGAGTTGCAACAGGTGACCATTCGGCATGAAACAAACATCAAACTTATGTACGATCCCTGCATGGTTATTGAGATATTTAGAAAATTACAAATAAAAATCAACGTCTTATAATTTAAAATAGAAATCAACATCAAAATTTTAACAAAGTTTTATTAGAAATAATAAATCACTATTAGGTTTCTTAGTAGAAAAAAATACAATATCAGGTTTTTCAGTCAGTCAAAATGTAGATTATGAAAAAAAAAGCATCAAAATTTTCATAAGTCAAAATCGAGAGTGCAAAAAAAAATGACATTTAGGACATGACATCTCTGCCTATTTTCATATTCCTTTCATATTCCAGATGCATTGCATATTTGTATCGACTGTTCATTTTTAAAGAATTTACAATAGAGTGGCGGGGATAAGATTTGAGTGGTAAGAAGGGGATGAGCTCTTTGAGCTCTTAGTCGAAATTGAAACCTTTGAAGCATTTGATAGGGATGGCATTGGCCTACCGACGCTTGTACAAATTTAGGTTGTCACCAATGATAATTTCTCTGCTTAGATCCCTTACTCATATAAACCAATAAGTTTCACATTCTTGTTTACAAAGTACAGTGGTGAGACTAAAACAAATTGCACAAAATGCAGGAAATAACTGTGGGGGATAAGAATGCAGCTACCTATAGGAAATGACTACAAAAATGAGCAAACTAGTTTGGGCCTGAAAACCAACTGAAATGAACACTTCTCTCTCTGCCTCTAGTGTAGTCTGGAACTGTCGATACAGGGTGGGTCAAGGGTTTGAAGGCATTGGGTTTGAGCATTGAATATTATGGGATCCGCCATATCTTGAGATGGGGGTGCCATAAAAATTGAGCCTCCTTCCATGGGTATGTACTTGCATGCTTAGACTGAATGGTGGTGCATCATGCCATATATGCAGACTAGATGGTATGCCATGGATGGTGCCTCCATGATCTATTTTTTGATAGCGTGCAATATTCTGGGGGTGGAGTATCCCATCCCTTGTGCATCCACTGACATATGGGTAAGTTAAGGCCCTGCGACAAGATTCTTAATGACTCTACTGTAGGGTTCTTATTGCTTGATGTTGACGATGGAATATTGCAATTCATTCATGCTCGATTTTCTATACTCACGGCTCGGGGATTCATGATGGTTAGTGTTCAATCATTTAAGCAGACACCTCATTTGAACACTTGTCCAGTGTGCAAGCATTCAAGTCCACACCTCCTTCCTACACATGGCCAGTGTGCAATGTTCAATATTCAATAACACTGATCAGAGTTTTTCTTTGGGGTGGATGTAATGAAGCTTAATTTGAATCAATTGAGTGGGGTTGAGTGAGACTTTGGGGAAAGGGCAGGTGATGGGGTAGTTGTAGCTAACCATTTTCTATACCAAATGAGATTGGAAACAAAACCCAGCATCATTAAAGATGTGGTTATAAATATTTCTAAATAATATGGTAATTCACCTTAGGTTTTCTACTATTGCTTGTGATCTTCAGCTACATCTGAGGAAAGCTCATATCGACATAGAGGACAAAAATTTCTCTGACCAAGCCACTTGAGGATGCATTCACCGGTGATCCTTCAAATATTGGAGAGTTATTTCTAATGTGGGATATTTACTTTGACTAATAGTGGCTCCAATCGAATAGGTGTGATTCATGTTACTGTTTTCTTTTTATAATAAAAATTAATAAAAAAATAAGTACTTAAATGCATATTTATAGCCACTCTCTCTCTCTATATATATGATAACAAATGTTAATAACAAATAAAATTATAAACTTAAATGCTTGATATACATGATCAATATAGTTTTATGGATATACATGATAAAAATTAATAAAAATATAAGTACTCAAATGCATATTTATAGCTACTCTCTCTATATATGATCAAATGTTAATTAGAAATAAAATTAGAAAGTCAAATGCTGGATATACATGATCAATATAGTTTTATGAAATGGTAGTACTTTGATTTGTAAATGGTAAAACCGTATGTGAGGCTTTTACTTATAGAGATGTGGTTTTTCACCTTAGGGTTTTCTACTATTTCTTGTGATTTTCATCTACATCTAATTGAAGCTCATATAGACATAGTGGACAAAAATTTATTTGACCAAGCCACTTGAGGATGCATTCACTATGATAAAAATTATTGCACAGTAATGTTTTGGCTTCATCACCAATAGCTATCGGGTCTATGCAAGCGAATCAGACTAAATAGGATACTTTTTTCCATTTAATATAGAGAAACTATCAGAAAAAAAACATAGCTATTAGCTATGTGTGTCTATTTCATAGCCTGTTGGGCCCATGAAGAACTTAAAAATGATAGTTGTTGGTTATGCTATAAATTATTCTGTAAATATGGTGCTTCCTTTTCCTGGTTCTGCAGGTGCTGATTATGCTGGGACTTTTGAAACTGGGAATAATTATTAAACTGCTTATTTTAATTATGCAGGAATTCTTATGCCTTTTTCTACTCCGAGTGGGAGTTATAACTATGTTGAATTGAGAAATAAATAAAAGAAATAGGGGGGGAAGTATTTCTCGAGTGAAATGTAAGTGGCTATTCAAAACTAGTTTCGCTCTCCGCCTATCGCCAAATTTGTGTAAACGCTATCTCGGAATACCCCAACTCTGTATAGGAAAGCACTTCTAAAAAAAAATCACGGTCGATGAATTCCCTGCCTATCGCTTTTGGGAATGCCCTCGGCATGCCACTTATAGTTAGTGCTCATGGTTCAGTTATTTAACAATTTGAAAGGATGGCCCGAAAAGGGATAGGCTTTCCTAAACTAAAGATGGTGATCTTTGCTACCAAAAGAAAACCAATAGATGGTCATCACGAAGCGCACCTGCTTCAGGTTCCAATAGTCATCACCTTAACAATGTATGCCTCCTATATTTCTGTGTGCATTTCAAAATAGTATGGTGATTGACGATAATCATGAGAGATCAAAAATATATTTCATGACGATCAATAGATTTAATGTTATCTGATCCTTGAGGGATTTCAATTTAGCATGGATCACATTGAAACATGGTTAGAATACCCTTTTCTAGGTCCAGTTATACTCCCACCTATCTCTCTACCTAGCTGAACGTGAATAGGCAGGTGCACCCCAACATTTATGGCTCTTACCCTATCTATGTTTTTTTGGGTGGGAAACCTTCCTTCTTTCAGTAGGGATCCGTCCCATGCTACAACGATCCATCCCATCCAAATAGAATTTTATTTTTATAGGGATAGATGGTAGACAACATTTTGGCTTATATAGATGTGCATCCACTGAGGCTATTCAATTAGTGGTTAGAATACCCTTTTCTAGGTCCAGTTATACTCCCACCTATCTCTCTACCTAGCTGAACGTGAATAGGCAGGTGCACCCCAACATTTATGGCTCTTACCCTATCTATGTTTTTTTGGGTGGGAAACCTTCCTTCTTTCAGTAGGGATCCGTCCCATGCTACAACGATCCATCCCATCCAAATAGAGTTTTATTTTTATAGGGATAGATGGTAGACAACATTTTGGCTTATATAGATGTGCATCCACTGAGGTGCACTAGTGACCAAACGTGGGAACAAATTAGTCAGTTCAGGCCTATGTTTTTATTAATTATTTGGGGGACCAGTACTACTATTATAAAGTATTAAACCTCCCTGAATGATAAGAAAGGTACTAAGCCTCAAACTCAACAAATATGAATTATGAAAGAGCACCATTAAGACACTAATTATTACTAGCTTGAAACCAAAATGTCCCCACCCCTCCCCCGTATGAATGTACCACCGAGCCTTATGAAAGTGCTTAGTATAGGTGAGTAGACCAATCAAGGGATCCCCATAGCCTCCCAATATTTCTTTTGGAGGATATTGAAATCCAATCCAAGGTCCAACATCACATTCTTAATGTAATACCCATCTACCTAGGAATCTATCCTAATTCTTTCCCCATCCTCCTCTTCCTTTATTTCACTCTATAATTTTTCTTGTGGTGGCTAGGTTGGCTCCATCCAATCTTGCAATATTGATTCATCCCAGGGCACCTTCATTGACATAGATCCACACATATCTTAAAAATTGAAACCCTATAACCTCAAGAGAGCACTTGAGTGATTGGTAATTTGTGTTGAGCGAGAAGCTCTAGAACACATGAAAAGATAATTGGATGTGTTGTGGCATAAGCCCTGGAGCCTTCCATGTTGATGTTGAGCATAAGCTCTGTAGCATCAGATCCTTGGCCATTGTATCCCTAGGTGTATCGTACAAGTACATCCTAGAACTAGTGTTGAGAGAGGAGATCTAGAATTACACTGAATTATAAATCCCTGTTAAAGTGTTGAGTATGGGATCTGGTAAGCGCTAGGGGTTACTGAAAAGAATTTAATAACTTCCAAGTGAAAACGACTCGAGAAAAATATTGATCTCATCATACTTACTTATAAGTGATTAAATGAAATTTCGAATTTTTTTATTCTCATCAAAGTACTGAAGAGATACCACATTATACGAGGGAAATCCAACATGCAAGGATGTTTAAAGTTGCCTAACCTAGTAGACCTAAACCATCTACCAAATTGACCTTAATGAAGAAGTGCCATTAAGTCTAGGGATCATGGTATATGATGCCCAAAGCCAAATGTTAACAAAGTGTTATATTATTATGTACTTTATACATGGTATGTATAAAGAATTAAATATATTAATAATATAAATAAATGAAAAAAAGAAGAGAAGCTCCATCAATTATTATTTGTTATTAAAGATTAATAAATAGTATAATGTCTATGAAAGTCCAACTAGAAACTAGTAGAAAGTTCCTAAGTTAAAATATTAATAATTACCCAAAGTAATTGAAAAGGGTTAAATCAAGAAACTAAGGTTTCTTGATTTAATTGTCCCTTTGACTAAAAAGTCCATCTATAAAGACTCAAGCCAAGGAAAGGCTTGGGGGTTCTGATCTATCATTAGAGGAGTCATTTTCTGCCTGTTTTCTCTCAAGTAAATTCTTGAAGAAACATTTCCTAGAAGTAAAAGGAGAAATGATCTAGATCTGATACACTAGTTAGGAAACCCTACCTTAGGAGCTTTAAGCTACTTGCATGTTGGAGTCTAGCTCAGGGGGATCTAGATTTAAACCAGGAACTATTTCGGGTCATGGTTGGGTGGAATGTGGTAGTTCCCAAGTGATTTGGTATTCAAAATAAGAGGTTAGATCTGTCTTAATTGGTTAATGTTGGTTATTTAAAGTGTGCAGGTTCAGCTATTAAAGGAGCTTCAGAAAATTACAGGTATGAGTTCTTAGTATGTTAAGTTCATTTCTATCATAAATATTGGTTGCTTTAGGTAAAGGTTCATATTGTATTTCTAAACCAAGAAATGATTGCTCTGTCTATACTTTCTAGGGTTTACATGTCTTATAATATATTAACCCTAGGGTGTAAATGATTTATTATACCAGGGTTAGTCAATGTTTGAGTATTGGTTTATTTTTGCAAAGTTCAACGCATTGGCTGATGTTCATCAAGGGTTCTAAACCCTAGTTTAAATTATGTAGTAACATTATTGATAAAACTGGGTTATGTATAAACTAGGTTAATTCAGACCTATTATTATTGCTCACTTATTCTTTATATACTCTACTGACATATTTCATTTGTCAGTAGAGACATGTTTAGATTAAAATAGATTATGCCTAGGAGCAAGATTTAAATAAATAAATATACCATTTAGATAACTTAGGGTACTATTTACAAACTGAACTGTTATATATATAATGTCATCATGCATAAACAAAACTAAAAGCTATCTATATATTTAAATCCAAGATAAATAATTCATTTAAGGCCTTTCAAGGTCTGCTATATTGAGAATAAACTAATATTAAAACATTGCATTTAAATCAACAACATCATAACTAAATGAACAAAGAGAGCATCATGACCATCCATGTGGTCCTTTAACGAATCTCTGATCATATATACATATAAAAGAATCCACAGTTCTATTTAATCTACCATAAACACATAACCATTAAAAGAGATTATATAAACTCATCAAACATTACACATAACGATTTAAAACATATCAAAATTGTATTATAAATCCATGTATTATAAATAGGGACAGGAATCGAATCCCGTGGGCATAACAAGCCCAACCATTTTTATAAACTAAAATACAACATATTACATTAACACCCGAACATAGTCGAACTCTAATGGGTTCGTTTTCCATTCTAATCTATGGCCATGCTATACATTTTATGGTATGTATGCTACATCAAATAAAACTCAACACAATTCAAATAAACATTAATCAAACCCTCATGCTACAAGGAGCTCATAATACCCTGTATTCCACCCAATGCTGTGAGCACAGCCTCGACTAAGTAAACATTACACAGAGTCCTTTTAAAGTCTAAATCACAGCAACGAAGGACATCGTGGCTTGCAACCCTGGAAGCTTTATATCTATATATTCCACATATATACTAAACTAACAAAAACATTAAAAACAATAAACAACCATTTTAACCCATGCGCAACATTCACCCAAGCCATGGCAATGCCAAACCAAAATACACAGTATGGTTTTATTAAAACTACCCTATTAACGATTTAACCCTTTAACTAATAAATGAGATACAAATAGTAATGAATTACATTAGAGCTATCATAGCCATTAAGGAGAATGCTTAACCCACATACGACTTGGTCTTCAAACCCACGCTATTCACCATTACAACACATTAAAAATACTCAATACATAATCTTCAACGACAACATATGTCTGTTCCTAAAACTTTGTTAATAAACCATTAACGCAGAATACATTTCCACACACACAGTAAGCAAAATAACGAGGGTCGTTTCATTTAAAATGTAGATTATCTACCTTATAGACAGTTTTTCCATTTCGCAGTATCTGCTACACAGTCGCCATTAAAGGCCGAGAATGAAGTTACACAAGCATGCCAATGGGCTATAGCACCATTGCAAGAAATGGTGCAGCCCATGGCTAAAAGGCCCAAAACCCAAAATAACGATTTACATAAATGCATACATAGAGACGAATGACTTAAGTTTCACTCCGTGGCTAAAAGCCTTAATACTGTTAAAACCCAGGTTTGTTCTTTACAAGCCCGAAGGAAACTTCAACCAACACAGTAAAACCCCAACGCTAAACAATGAAGACATCACTCAGTCAGGCAGAGATATAACAAGCATTGGCTTGTTGGAATGCTTACCTTACACCATCGACATCACACATGAACCAGCGATGAGCTTTGAACCACGATACTCACCACAGACCCCAGCACCTGCAACCATCCACAAACCAGGTGAGAAATGGGACACCATTTAGATGCATCAATGTTAAACCATCAAATTACTGTGAAGCCAAACGATTTCTTACCTTCGTGGCCATGGAGGTCGCCTCCATTTTCCCCTACGCAGAGCAAGACCAAACCCCAACTCAATCAAAGCAAATGTCAAATCCATTGTGAGCCAAGCCCTAAGCTTGGGGCTACCACAATTACCAAGAACATTAAATGCACCAGCTAGTGACCCTTATCGAAATACCAAACCCACTCTCCATAGTTAATTTTCGTTGCATTCGTGACCTTCATTTCCCATGCAAAAGCTTAAACTTTGTTGATATATGGTTCAACTATATGTTATATTTGCCACCCCATTTCATATCACAAGGTAACACATACAACGTTTATGTTATAACAAAGTTTAATATATTGCAATAATAAAGGTAGCGCATAGACCAGGCTTGGTTTGTGCTAGTCTTAATACAAGCCACAAGACTTATACACTAAATATAATATACCATAGACTTAAGAAATAATAACATGTGAATCATAGATTAAGGCCTTAACTTAGTACAATACAATTAAGCCCTAAGCTTATGCTTAGTGAACTTGGCCTATGTAATATTCCATGTTAAATATTTTAACCCTCATAAAATCAATGACCTGGTTGTGAAAGCCATGAACATAACATACAGTAAGAGGAAAATGAGAAATATTAATAAGACTTAATAAAATACACATAGAACAAAGTTAATACTAATATGTAAAAACGATAAATTACAATTCCGTAATGAAGCATAAGAAATGTACAGGAAATTTAGCAGTAAGAGCTAAATTGACGAGAAGGGTATTTTACCTGGTATAATTCTGAGTTAACAAGGAACCAAAGTCAACCAGTAGTATGTTCTTTAAGATCAAGATTTCCAGTACTCGTTAAATAAGACCCTGTTGCAAGTATGAACTGCATGTGAAATAGAATAGGTGTCTTAGTTCAAAGAACTAAGTAAGCCTTCTAACAAGTAAACACCTTTACCTCTCAAACTGTCATGGGAGAACCAGTCCCGCCACTCCACCCACTTTGTTTCCACAAACAAAGTTAAGTTAGGACTCTATAATTAACAAGTGCGACAATGCAGAAAGGATGAAGCATATAAATCCAGTGACGATGCATAAGCGACAAAAGTATAAAAATAATAGTAAGCAGTAAACAACAGTACGACATCATAATTAAAATACATTAAAAATAATGACTGAAAGTAAAAGACAGAATGTAAGAACAGCTTACGAATAAACAGTGGTACATGAAGTGTACGATAGAGTTCTGTAAGTGAATAATGTTCCGTCTAGGTAGTTTTTACTAGCCTATAATTTTTTTTTATTTTCGATTTTTGGGGACATTACATTAATAGGATAGTGGAAATTAGATCCATTTAAGTCAAGGTTGAATTTAAGGAACCATACTTATTTAAAAGCGAATAAATGTTGGCGAATCTAACTAATTCTTAAAACGCCAACTAGAAAATGTTTGGCGATATTTTTCAAAAAATATTTTAATTTCCAAGGATTTTATATCGTCTATATAATAATTTGGCGATTTTTAGGGTGAAAAAGTTTACCCCATCAAAATTGGGCGAAACAGGGCTTCGAAAAATGCAAAATGGTGAATCTTTTTTTGGAGAAAAAACCCTAAAAATAGCCCATCGGCTAAATTTCGCCGCTAAAATTTTCCCCGATTTAAGTAAAAAATAATGTGGCTACGGTGGAAGATATTTGATTTGTTGCTTCAGCATGCAACCTTGTTAGTACAATGCAAGATTTAATAAGATACATGGATATTAACATATCTAAGATCTTGTTTTTATCAATACATCTACATTCATGAACTTATTTTAAGAAGATACATGGATATTAACATAGCTAAGATCTTGTTTTTATCAATTCATCTACATTCATGTACAGGATGACTAAATACTACTACTACCATCCTCCATCTTCCATCCTCAAGGAATAGGTCATTTGGAAATTATTTCAAACGTGAAGCCATTAGGTGGGCCTGGGAATTGCTGACAAAGGTTTACAGGTTGCCCATAGACTGCTTATATGCAACTTTTTTGGGTGGTGATGAAAAGTCGGGACTTCATGCTGATATTGAAGCTAGAGATACTTGGCTCAATTATCTACCTATTGGGCACGTGTTTCCATTTGGTTCCAAGGATAAATTTTGGGAAATAGGTGATACTGGACCTTGTGGTCCATGTTCTGAAATTCACTTTGATAGACTTGGAAACCGTGACACAACTTATTTATTCAACAATGATGATCCTAATTGCATTGAAATGAAGAACATCATCTTTATTCAGTTCAACAATGATAGTGATGGTTCTCTATAGAATTTACCAGCAAATCATGTTGATACAGGAATGGGATTTGAACGACTGACCTAAATTCTCCAAAATAAGGTGCCCCTTAGAATTATGCAATTTATGGATGTGTTTCCTAACTACCCTGGAGGGGGAAATACAAGGGTTTCCACAAAAGAAACATAGTAAAATCCAATTTATATATGGCATAATTCTTGAAAGGCTTCTCTTATATTTATTTTAGGTGGAGTAAACCATCTTACCAAGGCATTATTGCCTCTATAAAAATAAGCTATATATCTGATTCAATGAATGTAAATCGGGACTCAACAACGCCTTAGAACGCACCCAGGTGCCTGTTCTCCTGTTCCTCGACCTTTTCCCTTTTTGGTACTATAAAGATAGTCCAACTCATTGGCTAGGAAGGCCAAACCATAGCATGTGGTTCGGTCTATCAGTCTATATAGGAAAGCTAGCTAACCAAGTTTGGATCACTCTCTTGGATGAGTAGTGGCATCGAGTGAATAAAACACCTTTTGTTACAATATCTCGTGGTCACGGAACATGTTTCTTTGCTTAGCACCTCTTTTCACAAAGTCTAATCACTGGGGAGGGTTGGGCCAAGAAACAAGTGCACGGTTTTTTACCTTTGAATTGGCCATACCCATTTTTACATCCCCGAAATATTTACATTTAAGAACTTGGCCTCTTTGTTTAAAAAGAACCTGTAGTGGATTTCTCAAGAAATAAATTTTATTTGTAAGCTCGTCCCCCTGAAATATTTTACCCATCATCAAACACAGAACAAGATGGGATTTTACCCATCATCAATTTTGACACGCAAATCCTTTACAAAATGAAGAGGTTGATACGAGTGTATGCATGGACCATTAAGAATATTGTAGGAAGTCAATTAGATACTATAGTAAGCCAAATAAGATGGGAAATTATGACAGAGATATTTTCATGCCTATATTTGATGCAGTGCAACAGGCAACAGGAGCCCAACCTTACTCTGGTAAAGTTGGGGTAGATGATAGAGATAAAATTGATATGGCTTATAGGGTAGTGGTAGACCATATAAGAAGATTATCATTTTCTATTGCAGATGGTTCTTGCCTAGGAAATGAGGGCCATGAATATGTACTTCGTCGCATTCTACGTAGAGCAGTACGGTATGGACGGAAAGTTCTAAAAGCTCAATAAGGTTTCTTCAGTGGGTTGGTGAGCACAGTTGTTGAAGTTATGGGGAATAATTTTCCATAACTGAAGCAATATGAAGAGAATATCAAGGAAATTATTGCAGAACGGGAATTGAGCTTTGGCAAAACTTTAATCAAGGGCATTGAAAAATTTAAGAAGGCTGCTCAAGATATCAAGGATAATAAGCGCAAGATGTCAAGGATAGTAAGCTCAGTGGTTAGGATGCTTTCATTTTGTGGGACACATATGGGTTTCTGATTGATCTTACTAAGCTTATGGCAGAAGAAAGAGGTCTGGAGGTAGACCATGAGGTGGTATGAGGGAGAAATCTGGGTGGTATTAGGGATAAATCTGGGTAAAGGATATATGGGTTACCAATTGAGATCTGGGTCTCAATCAAAGTTGGTCAATATGTCAGGACCACATGGGAGCAATGAAGCACTATGGAAGGAACCCCATAAGCAGCAGGAACTAAGTTGCAGAACGAAACTTAGAACAAAAATATGACTTCTCTGGAAAATATCAACTAAGGCTACTACTAATTGTAATAGTTTGTAAAAAACCTTTTCTAATGGAATATAGAAACAACAACAACTAAAAAACAATTCAAAATTTTAAAATATTAAGCACTGGAAAAAGCCTTGAGGGGAGAGGTTTCAAGCTTACTTACCTAGTTTGAAGGCATTTTCTCCTCTATTTCTCTACTCGAATCTTTCTCTACACAGCAACAATAACCCCAATCTAGATCAGTTTGGAAAATAAACTTAGCTATGAGGAAAAGCAAATTCAAATCAAGACAAAAAGATTGAAAGAGAGATTTAGGGTTCACTACTCACCTATTTTGCAAGCATTAGCTCCTCTACTACTCTCCTCTGATCTGATCGATATTGCTAGCTCAGTCTGTGATCCTACTGGGTTTCTTTGTTCGCCATCCCTCCCCCTACACACCACCACAATAACCCAAGTGTGATATTAGCCCGCTGGGTTTCTCTACTCACCGGTTGAGTTTTTCTCTTAGAATGAGTGAACTTTGGCGGGAGGCAAAAAGCTAATTGTTTTCACCAATTTTGGTCAGAGGTAATTTTTTTTTATATATATACTTTTGTTTTATGTTTTTATTTTTTAATCTAGTGTTTATATATATTTATTATTTAATAGTATTATATATTATTTTTATTTTTATTATTTAGGTATTAAAAGTTATTTGTTTGCACCAAATTTGGTTGGAGTGCTTATATATATATTTATTATTTAATAGTATTATATATTATTTTTATTTTTATTATTTAGCTATTAAAAGCTATTTGTTTGCACCAACTTTGGTTGGAGGTAAAGCTTATTTTTATATATACTTTTGTTTTATGTTTTTATTTTTTAATTTATGGTTTATATATAATTATTATTTAAAAGTAATATTTATTATTTGTATTTTTATTATTTACTTATTATGTACTATTTATTATTTATATATTGAAAAATAATAATTAAAAATTAAAAAATAATATTTAATTTTAATAAAATTTTTTATTAAATAAATAAATTAAAAATAAACTCATGAGGTTAGTGATGATGACATTGACTGCATTGGTGTTGATGACTATCATTATCGTCACCATCTTGATCATGATCATCATCGTGATCATCATCATGATCATCATTAAGAACCTCATTGTCATCATAAACAACATCGTCGTCGTCGTCGTTTGTAGTCATCATTGTTACAACCATGAACCTCACCCCTGCCCAAGAGCTGGATTGGGCGCTCGGTTGGGAAAGATGAACATTCACTTGGTAAGACTTGGCAAGGGGACACCTTGGCTAAGAAACAGAAAAAAGGTGGGACACAGAGACCAAGTACGGGTGTGCTCCCACAAACGAATTCTGCACCCAAGAAAGTGGATCTTAGCAATCCCACAAGTGTGGACCTCGACAACATGTTGGAAGGTGGCATAGGACAGTGCAAAAGATCCCAAAGCAGTTAAAGAGAGCGGTTGGATGCACCTTGACAAGAAGCGCGAATTAATAGGTCCCAAACGACCCAAGCACTCCACTAGAAGTGCACTTGGAACGACACCAGTCGCCAGGGACGTTCTTTGTGGAAGCGCTCATTGAAGTTTGAGTTATTGGACTGAGTTCCCAAGAGGGAAATGCCCGACACCTCGAAGAGACGGATGGCTAGCACACTTAGTGCACTTGGGGGCGTTCGACATGGAGACAAGTGCCTGCGAAGACACACCCAATGTCCGACCAACACTTAGCACGTTGGACCGACAGACTGACGAGCATGTGCGCATGGGAAGTGGACCCTTAGGTGGAGTTAGCGCATCGACTTGGAACTAGCGTATATGCTAAGAAAAGGGTCATGCCCACCTTTGGGCCCGTGCTCATCCTTGCAACATGTATAAAGGAAAGACACCTATGATGGAAAGAAGCAGGTTTTGATGAGCATCATCAGCGAAAGCAACAAAGTGACAGACGTCGAGACATATGCAAGCTAGGGAGGCATACGAGCTAGTTTCTTAGACGAATGTCTTTAATCACATAGTGATCATATTCTATGTAGACTCTGTAGCCTTTCTGTATCAGTTGTCCAATGCTCAATAAATTATGTTTCATACCTTCAACATGATAGACATTAGGGATATACTTACTCTCCCCCTGTTTGGTTAGAATACCAACAATACTGTTTCCCAAAATAATAACTTGGACATTATTTCCAATTGTAGCATCAGTTTGAACTGAATTATCTAGACTGGAAAACAAATTTAAATTACCAGTAATATGATTACTGTAGCCTGAATCTAAGTACCATATTTCATGTGTACTTTCTTGGACAGCATTGCATTCAACTGGAGATGCATATGCCATTAACATTGCACTTGTCGGAGTGTTGGTGTTGGTTGACTGATTTGGGATTTTCCTTCCTTGGTCATATTGCTCCTTCCTGCATTCATATGCATAATGACCAAATTTCTTACAATAATGACATTGAATTTTTTATTTATCAAACCTCAGACCACTTGGATGACTTGGATTTTGATTCTCTCCTCTACCAGCGACATTTGTAGGATTTATGTCGCGTCCTCCTATGGAAGAACTTCTTCCTCTGCCTCTGGAGTCGTTTCTCCCCCTATCTCTACCATGACTTATGGATGACTATGTTGCGAATGCACCTTCCAATTATGTATGTGTTCTGTTGATTCTGTGTTCATGATTTATGAGTGAAGCTTTCATCTCATCAATGGTAAACACCGACATGTCTGTGTGTTCTTCCAAGGTCACAACTAAGGATTCAAATCTTGGGGGAAGAATTCTAAGAACTTTTTCAACGACCCTTTGGTCTATGATGGTTTCTCCATGATATTTCAGTTGATTTATCAAACCAACAACTCTGGTGTAGAATGAGTCTACTGACTTTGATTCTTTCATGGACAGAGATTCAAAATATCTTCTAAGAATCTACAACTTGGAAGTCCTTACCTTGTCCAAGCCTTGATATGCAGTTTCCAATGTGGCACATTCCTGCTTAGCAATAATTGATGCTAATACTCTTGAGAGTATGCTTTCACACATGGCTTGATGTATGTAGAACATAGCTTTTCCATCTTTCTTCTTATGTTGCCGTAGGACATCTTTCTCAGCTTGTGTGAGATTTTTATATGCTGTCAGATTTGTTGGTTCTGCATAACCATGTTGGACTATCTCCCAAACATCTTGACCTCTAAACAAAGCCTTCATTGTTAGAGACCAATATTCATAATTCTTTCCTGTAAAAATTGGAGTTTGCAATGAACCAGAAGTGGAAACCATTTTTAATCTACTTTTTCACTTTTAAGACATGATTTATTTCCTAAACCTTCCTCTAATACCAGTTAGCAAAAAGCAAGCAGACAAACTTGAGTTACTGCTCAGTTATAAAATTTTCACGTGGAGATCTTTTCTTTTTACTTGTCAGGTGAAAATTGTCTAACTCCGACTAGACAAGTCTACCAAATGGTCAGACTTTTTGACCCGACTCTTTTACCTCAACAAGTTCTTACTTGTCGATTTTACCGACAGGTTTTACTTCGACAACTTGTCGATAACTGACAACTTGTTAGTTTTACAACTTAGACAGAACTTAACCGACAAGATTTACTTCCACCACTTGTCGAATGATTTTTTTTTAGTCGAAATTTACAAGGATATCTCTTAGCCTAAAAGACTTAAGAAATTACAAATGTTTTTCACCTACTAGTAAGATGAAGTAAAAACTGACACAATCAACAATTCAACAGAATTATAAAAACATATAACCAAACATTAAGGAGACTTGTGTCGACCACTCTGCCATAAAACCTGGAACTTTTAATGGGTGAGAAATTTATGGATTCTTTGCACTCAACCAGTAAATGTAAACAACATTTACACAAATAACTCTATAGAAAATGTTGGCTAACTAAACATGCATTTCAACCATAGACTATTTGATATATATAACTTGTCGAGAAATAACAAAATGTAATAAAAAATTGTTGGATGTTCTGTAGAAATAATAGATCAATGCTATGTGCAATGATGCTAAAAAGAAGCACAAGAAATAGATCTTGCTACTAATAATTCTCACAAGCATACACAGGAAAAATAGAGAGAAGAAAAGAGACTGAATCACATGAATGAAGAGATGAATATTGGTGTGTATCCTTCCATTGAATAATTATGAATAATAGTGTACATAAATAGTACATCCCTCATAGGAAAGTCGAATTGTATGGAAACAACTCATAAAGCTCAAAAAGGATGACTTACCAAAATATAGCAAACCCCCATAGGTGGATAAAGCACTTGCTAAATCTATCAAGGACCTCACGAGTTGGAAAAAGAATGAGTGAGTTGTCAAGGAGATGGAAATAAAATTCTAATCCTAGAAAATGGAGAAAAAATAATGGATGATGGGTTGGAAACAAAAGCTCCCAGTTTCCTAGTTGACTAGCTTTTATCTTATCCATAGAAAAGCAGGAAAAAACAAAAAAAGCAGAAAAAGCAGAATCTGCTGTAAAGTCATGTATACTAATTCTGGATCAACCTAGAATCAGAAATAAATCATTCCTAGGATATAGATGGCATGTATTGACTCTAAGGTGTAAGTGGATGCCAACTAATTAAGCTAGTGGGTGAATAATTAATCAAATAATGATTAATTATTTTATCCTAAGTTGTGAGTGGGTTTAATATATTTCTACACCCCCCTATAAGTCTGACTTTATGATGGTATGACAAAAAATATGGATGCATATGGATGCATATAGGGCCCAGCAACAAGGCTATGGTCACCCTTTAACAATTATTATGTCCAGAAAAGTGAGGAAAGAGGCAAAACCACATGGGGAAAATCCTCCCTCAAGATAGGACAAGGCACAGAATTTGAAATGTGTCTTCAACATATCTTCATATTCACTTTAATGGGCTGACTGAACTGCTTCTGGATGAAGGACTTGCTGAAGAAATCATGAACCCCATGATCATGCGTTGGAGTGTAGAAACCTGCAAGAAGGAAGATGAGAGACTCCTTGTATCTCATCAACTGATGAAGTAGGAGCATTATCTGAATGCTTCTTTCTGCTGTCAAACTCTGATCTGCAAACATAATCTGAAATGAAAAGAGATCTATGCATACTCCTTCCCAAAGAGTACAAAAGTTAAGGCAATTTATTTCACACCCAATTCCCTGAATAGCTACAAAATTGTGATGTGAATCACATGTCAATCTTCCAATATGATGTAGCACCTGTACAGATCTGATATGAGGTTGATAAAACTCTGGTATATCAGAAATATTAACATATGGAACAACAAGGACAAGGGCTTCAATGGCTCCATGAGGATATAGGGCTAGACTAGGAAAATTATGAGCAACTGGGGAAAACTGATAGGTGTAAAAATATGAATGATGGATGGGCATAATATCTGAACCATAAGTGTTTAGAAAGGATCCAAACATGTTTAATATCAGTCCATATATGACTAAGGACATGGATAACCAGCCAATGAAAGATAGGAAAGACTTCAAACCATGTAAGATAAATATCACTGCATAAGAGACCAATGAGGAATCAACTAGTGATCTTGGGATTTGTATAGTCTTTGGATTATTCAGAGGTATGGTAGATGGTATGGATGGTGGTATTATATGTGTATCAACCTGCAAATATGCTTCTAAATCAGAATCCAAAGGATCGCATATAAGCATATCAATAGACTCATGGGAATACACTGGTAATGAATCCTCTGTATGAAAGGAGGAAAGAATGAGGTGTTCACAATCTTCAAGAAGGCTCTGACTATTGATGCCAAGAACAAAGGAGGATATGCTGAAGCACATGAGATCAAGTAAGGTAAGTGGTATGACACAAATAAGGCTTGATGTAGCTAAGCAAACATCCTGTAAGTCACTGGGCTGTGCACCATCAATGAGAGAGGTATGCAAGAGGTGTAAAGAATCTGGCACATAGATCTCAGAATCTAAGATAGGAGATTGAGAGAACAATGAATGGGTTATAGGATCATAATCAATATCATCAGTAGCTCCATATGTTACTTCTTTTTCATCAATAGTATCACAAGAAGAAAAATCACCTTCAAGAGACACAGAAAAAGATGGCTCTTCAATATTTGCTTCTTCATTGAAGGAGGAAGCATTCGAATGAAAGAGGGAAGAAGCAACATGAACTGTATGAGAAAATTCTTCATCATGACCAACTTCATCAGAGAATGTAGAGGCCAAGAAATCTTGAGAAAGAGAACAAGAGGAGATGCTAGGTTCACTCCATGCTTCATCTTCAATTTCCTGCAAACCAAAAGCTTTGTCCAAAATTTTCCAAAGCTCAAATGGAAATTCAGCAGAATCTATGAGATGATACATATTTGGATACATTCCCAAACACATAATTCCATAAGCTCTATCACAATTATTTAGCCAATCAATTTTCTCTTCATAAGACTCAGGTTCACTCAATGCACCAATGGAGACATCAAAGAGACATTGCCTCTTCAAGTATGCACTCATCTTTGGCTTCCAATCAGCATATTTGAAAGGATATAGTAGAGGAAATTTTGAATCCATATTGAAGTTGTTGATATGATCTAAGAAATACTCTCTGCAACCTGCAAAACAAACTAGGAGAAAATCTTGTAAGCTAGACAAGCTCTTCTTCAGAGAGGGATAGGAGACTGGAAGCGCTCCTCAACTCTGTAGAACTTGATCAACCTTGTAGCTCTAATACCATGTAGAAATAATAGATCAATGCTATGTGCAATGATGCTAAAAATAAGCACAGGAAATAGATCTTGCTACTAAGAATTCTCACAAGCATACACAGGAAAAATAGAGAGAAGAAAAGAGACTGAATCACATGAATGAAGAGATGAATATTGGTGTGTATCCTTCCATTGAATAATTATGAATAATAGTGTACATAAATAGTACATCCCTCATAGGAAAGTCGAATTTTATGGAAACAACTCATAAAGCTCAAAAAGGATGACTTACCAAAATATAGCAAACCCCCATAGGTGAATAAAGCACTTGCTATATCTACCAAGGACCTCACGAGTTGGAAAAAGCATGAGTGAGTTGTCAAGGAGACGAAAATAACATGCTAATCCTAGAAAATGGAGAAAAACTAATGGAGGATGGGTTGGAAACAAAAGCTCTCTGTTTCCTAGTTGAGTAGCTTTTATCTTATCCATAGAAAAGCAGGAAAAAGCAGAAAAAGCAAAAAAAGCAAAAAAAACAGAATCTACTGTAAAGTCATGTATACTAATTCTGGATCAACCCAGAATCATAAATAAATCATTCCTAGGATATAGATTGCATGTATTTACTTTAAGGTGCAAGTGGATGCCAACTAATTAAGCTAGTGGGTGAATAATTAATCAAATAATGATTAATTATTTTATCCTAAGTTGTGAGTGGGTTTAATATATTCCTACATGTTCAACAGATTCTACAAAGCTTTGGCTCTTCCACAGAATCAACCACACAGGACCTTGAGATTCAACTCTATTCTTTCTTCACTCTATTTCTCTTTTTCTCACTTAGTGATTTACAAACTTCTTCTTCTATTTATAGGAAAACTAAAAGTGCTTCTTCGTGAATCTATAGACTTGTCATTAATGGTTGTAATAACTATCTACCTAAAGCTTAAGTTCATAAAATTAATTCGACTCAATTACATTGCAGAGTCGTGAAGTCTTCACTCTTGTCAGGCTGACCGATAGAGACTGATACAGACTTTGGCAGAGTCGACTGAGGTCAGGCATGGCTTCTGTGAGTAATTACTTTTTCCAATAGGCACATCCATATTTTTTCTTTGAAGATTCTGATTAGAGGGCAGTATGGTGAAGAATCTCATAAAATGGATTTAAGTGCTCACTAAGGAGTCATGTCCAGAAAAAATACAGATTCAAAATAAAACTCTGTTTGAGAAATAAAAATAAAACTCAAATAGCGAATTTTGGAAATCACTCTCACAATATTATTCCAAACAGTAAAAAAATACAAAATACTTATGTTAACAAAACAGTAAAACAAAGTATGTTTCTCTGTTTTCAACACACAAGAAATTTGAGACTAGTCTTCTCTGTTACAGTGCACTAAAAAAATTATCACTAAAAACTCTCTAAACAACATTACCTAAACAAGAAATAAAATTCTCTATAAATAGAGTTTGATGGGATTTGATCCAACGAATGCAAATGAAATGTGGAGATTAAGAGAATATATGTGGCAATTTACAACCAAGAAATGGAAGAAAATGGTTAATAAGAAAAGGCCTAGTTTATTTGCTCCAGCTGTTGAAGGCATTACTGAAAACTAAGGCATTAGATCCTTCAATCTCCCCCTTAATGTAAAGTTTGACGAATCCCAACTTTGATCTGAGTTTCTCCAATCGATCCTTTGGAAGAGATTTAGTAAAAATGTCTAAAAGTCGATCTTCAGATTTACAAAATTCAAAAAAGTGAAATTCTTGATGGACAAGCTCTCTAATATAGTGATGGCGAATGTCAATGTGTTTGCTCCTAGTGTGGAAAAATGGATTCTTTGTCATGGAGATAGTCCTTTTATTATCATAGTAAACTTTGATGGGTTTACATTCTTCCATTCCCAAGTCTTCCACCAACCTTGACAACCAAATCGCTTGTGTGCTTGTGGATGATGCAACAAGATATTCTACTTCTGCTGTAGATAGTGCAACAATAGGTTGCTTTTTGTTGTTTCAAGAAACACGGTTTCCTCCAAAGAGAAAAGCATATCCAGAGGTACTCTTTCGATCATCCAAGCTACCTGCCTAATCTGCATCTGTGTATGCTACAACATTTGAATCATTAGCAGAGGTATAAAATAGTCCATAAAATTTAGTACCACTTACATATCTGAGAATCCTTTTGTATGCTCACCAATGGGACTCGTGAGGTTGATGCATAAATATAGAAACTAGACTTACAACAAACAAAATTTCTGGTCTAGTGGATGTCAGATACATAAGGGTGCCAATCAAAGATCTATAAAGGGTAGAATCACAAAGTGGACTTTCATCATCTTTCATGAGTTTACTCCCAACTACAAGAGGAGTGCTCACAGGTTTACAATTTTGCATGATAAACCTCTTCAACATGTCTTCAATATATTTAGCTTGACAAATAAATATTCCTTCAGTTGTTTGTTGAATTTGCAACCCCAAGAAATATTGCATTTCTCCCAAATCAGACATTTCAAATTCTAATTTCATTTCCTCTTTAAATTCCTCCATAAGTGAAAATGAGGTGCTAATGAAAATTAAATCATCTACATATAGACAAAGGATGATAAAATCTGACCCAACAACCTTTTTGTAGACATCATTCTCAAAAGAACATTTAACAAAACTATTATCATGAAGATAGTCATCAAGTCTAGAGTACCAAGCTCTAGGGGCTTGCTTAAGACTATAAAGAGATTTCTTAAGCCTATACACCTTACCTTATTTACCGTCAATAATGAAACCCTTATGGTGATCAACATAAACTTCTTCCTTCAAATATCCATTTAAGAAGGAAGATTTGACATCCATTTGATAAATAGTTAACTTTAACTAAGATGCAATGGAAAAAAATGTTCTTACTATTTCCATTCTTGCTACAGGAGCAAAAGTATCATCAAAATCAATGCCTTCTTGTTGCACATATCCTTGTGCAACCAAACATGCTTTATATTTTGAAATCCTGCCATCCATATTAAATTTAAGTTTGTAAACCCACTTTACACCAATAGTGGATTTTCCATGAGGAAGATCAACTGACACCCATGTTTCATTTTTCTGTATTTGTGCAATCTCATCTTCCATGGCTTGCATCCATAACTCATTAGAACAATTTTCATTAAAAATAAAAGGTTCAACATGTGCAGAAGAAAGAAGTGAAAAATTATAATTAGCATACCTAGAGGTCTCATATATTTCTTTTAAACTTCTTGTTTTTCTAGGAGGACTAAATGGAGATATTGCTTGACTTTCAACATGAGTTCTTATTGTTGGAGAAGATGTATATACCCTCAATGGAGAACTCTGTGAAGGTGATCCCATATATCTTGTTGTAGAGGGATACAAAGACTCATCATTATTATAAAAAATTAGGCCTTCAATACATGGATTCGTCTCTTTAACTTCTCCTTCATTTTTGAAATAAGCTTCCCCTTCATCAAAGATCACATATCTACTAAGATGAAGCTTATTGGTAAGTGGATCATGACATCTATAATCCTTAAATTCTTCTGAATATCCAATGAAAACACATCTTACATATTTTCCATCTGACTTCTACCTTTCTTGACTAGGAATATAAACAAAGCATGTAGACCCAAATATTTTAAAATGAGAAACATTAGGCTTTCTATAAAACCAAGCTTCATAAGGAGTAGAATATTTTACCATCTTTTTATAACTTCTGCTGAGAATATATATAGCTGAATGGGCTGCATCTTCCCAATACATGTTTGGAAAACACATTTCTCTCAACATACATCTCCCCATTTCTACCACTTTTCTGTTTTTTCTCTCTCCTACTCAATTTTGTTGAGGAATGTAAGCAGTATTTAACTCATTCTTAATGCCATGTGAGCTCCAAAATTCCCTAAATTCATTTGAGGTGAACTCTCCACCTCGATCAGTTCTCAAGGCTTTAAACTTTTGAAAACAACTAAAATTTTGAGATTTCTAACTTATGAAATAAACCCAAGAAATTCTTGAATAATCGTCTACAAATAGTAGAAAATACTTGTTGTTTCCAAGTGACAAGGTTTGCATAGGGCCACAAATATCTGAATGTACTAAAGCTAATGGCTCATATGATCTAAACTGATAATGAGGAAAAGTTGCTCTTTAATGCTTCCCTATGGCACAACCTTCACAGATCTTATTATTGGACTCTATGGAAGAATGAAAACCTCTTACTAAATTCTTCTTTTGCATAAGGGATAGATATCCAAGATTAAGGTGTACAAACCTTTTGTGCCAAAGCCAAGAATCATCAACTAAGGCCTTCAAACAAACTACATTTGATTCTATTCTTAACAAAAACATCCTATTTCAGTCATGGGAACTTCAACAACAAGCGAATTCTTGTAAAAACTCTTACAGCACTTTCCTTCAAAAACAGTCTTTCAATTGTTATAATTTAGTTTCCCTATGCTAATCAAGTTGTGCCTTAATTTTGGAACAAACAAGGTATCTTGAACATACATCATTTTTCCATTCTTAACTTGTGTGGCAATAGTACCTTTTCCCATTAATTCTCCTTCATTATCATTTCCAAAACTAACTCTCCCTTTCACATTCTCATCTAGCTTCACAAATAATTTTTTATTTCCAGTCATATGATTTGAACAACCACTATCCAAATACCATGTAAAATCATCACAATATTCAAGTTTGTTACATGTGAGAAATAAAGTTTGAGAATTTTCACCTTCTTCCTTGCTGAAATTTGAATGAGAGGTATCTCTTTTCTTTTGAAAGCAATGACTTTCAAGGTGACCATCTTTATTACAATAGGTGCAGTGAAAATTACCTCTACGAGAACTACTGCTTCTTCCTCTACCTCTGCCACCTCTACCTTTGACTCTTCCACGACCTCTACCTCCTCTCAATGATGTTGAATAAAAATCATTTCTAACAGTGGATGACTATTTCTTCTTATAATCTACCACCTTCAACGTGCTTTGAAAATATTGATCCAAAATTTTGTCATTCTTTTTCAACCTGTCTTCATGTACTTGAAGGCTTCCAAATAGATCAGCAAGGGTTAGTTGTGTTAAATCCCATTATTCTTCTATAGCAATGGTGATAGGATCAAAATTCTTAGGAAGACTTCTTAACATTTTTTTTACAATCCTTATATCTTCAATAGTTTCACCATGAGCCTGAATATCATTAACAATATTTTGAACTCTAGTAATAAAACATTCAACACTTTCATTTTCTTTCATAGAAAGATACTCAAAATCTCTTCTCAGCATTTAAATTTTGAAAACTTTTACATTTACAAATCCCTTGTATATACCTTCTCCAAGGTATCCCAATGATCCAGATGGAGATCGGTGGCCACCCACCTATTCCACTGGCTCAAAACAATTGTCCATTATGGCAGTTTCCTAGTTATTTTTCTACAGTTTTTTGGGTCCCAAACTTTCATGGTCGTTTTGAGGCCCTGAACAACATTTCTTGGTGATTTGGGGCCAAATGGTTTCAATCGGAATGCATTTGGCTGACCAAAAGTTGTAAATATTAGATAGACCTTTCCAATGAGCTATCGAACGCCCAAATCAGAGATCATATGCAAAATTTATGACCCCAGGAAGTTGACTGTTCAACTTACCACCTTGGGGCCGCAAACTTTATGACGGTTCATCTTCTAGTGTTATGTTTTGGAATTTTGAGGTTCTCATCCTCATTATTATCATAAATATGCCCCTTTGGCCTCATTTTGTATGAAGCTTGGCACGGATGAGCGTAGTAGCCACATCTCTTCTCAGAGATAGCTACCACCATTCTAGCAATTGTATTACAGTCTGTTCTATTTCTGCAATTTAATAGAATATTTGTTTACTGTATCTCTGTTATCTTTGCAAAATTTATGTTATTATGACTCTGTTTCTATTCTTTCATTTCATTCACACATAAATCTGGATCAGTGGTATCAGAGCAATCTGCTCTTTGATTGTTTCTCAGCGCATGTCCGCGATGAGGTCCGAGTATAGAGAGTTTAGTCTCGAGCTAGTTTCACTTGATCATTCTCACCATCCCAAATGACCTCCCATGGTGGAAGAAAAGAGAGATGGTCGAGCAGGAGATCCTATCAAGTCATTGCTCGAGGAAGCCCTTGACCGACAGAGGAACAAGATGATGGATAGTTTCGCCCAAATCCTACTACGAATGCCGGCAATGGCAAGTGCATCTTCAACGAGCAGCCGATTCAGGGATGCAACTCCCTTCAAGGTACAAATTAACTTTGATATTCCTTTATTTGAAGGAAAAATCCATGCAGATGCCCTAGATAATTGGTTGAATGTTCTAGAAGGGTATTTCTCTGTCCACAATTTTTTTGACAAAGAAAAGATCACCTTTGTGCTCCTTAAGGCAATCCCCCATGTCCAAAATTGGTGGGGTACTTATTGTGTGCAAAACTCATCAGACGAGTCTGAAATGTTTGAAACAAATCCCACTTGGGCCTCTTTCATAGATGTCGTTAGGGAACAGTATTACCCTGTGGGAAACTATGATGACCAGTACACAAAATGGACCATTCTGCATCAAGAAAGGGACCAGATGGTGTCGGAGTACACTAAAAAATTTCATAACATGTGTACAAAGTTGAGTATTAAAGACTCCAAGTGGCACCTGATTCTGAAATATATTAGTGATCTACATCGGTACATTCGAACTGAGATGGACTTCCTTGACATATCTTCACTTGGATCCGCCTATCGGTATGCTATCAAAATCAAGGAGACATTTCGACAAAAGAACAAGAGAGACTCTGGACCTGCACACCCACCACAGAAGCAAGGCAAGGGAAACTCTGGCCCGCAAAACACAGGACAAGGAAAGGACAACCAGTCCCCGCCACAAGCAAAGAAGGGGGATGGAAAGACAAAGAAGGACACTGATAAGTGGTGCGAATTTCATGAAAGCCCTTGGCACAACACTAATGAATGTCGCTCAAAGCAGTTATTAGTGGCCGAGATCAAATCTTCAGAATCAGATCTGGATTCTGATTTTGAGCCCAATACCACAAACGCATACAATGGGATGCAAATCATTGATGCAGACCCCACTTCCACTGTTGCTACCTCATAGATTCAACTGGAGGATCCTAAAGAGTTAGAGGCAGAGGAGTGCCTCTTCCACTCGCAGATGTGGGTGAAGGGAATCCAACTACATTTTGTTGTTGATAATGGCAGCCAAAAGAACATAATCTTAGCAGAAGTCGCTAAGAGATTGGAGCTTCCGTCAACACCACACCCGCAACCCTAAAACATTGGTTGGCTAAGCCAAGGACAAGGTATCCGCATTACTCAACAATGCCTCCTACCATATGGAATCAATCCTTTCAAAGACGAGGTCCTGTGTGATGTGGCCCCATTTGGAGTCTGCGATGTTCTTTTAGGAAAACCATATATGTGGAAGCGCCATGCTGTATATGAGTCACGACCTCGCAGTGTCATTGTTACTTTGGGAGGAAAACTCTATCAAATACCAGAGACCGTTGCACCTAACAACATCTGGCAAGGTAGGAAGATAAGCTCCCACATCATAAAATTATTCCTCTTCACAATTGCGTCTAAAGGAGAACATAAGATCATAGAGACCTCCATACCCTCTGCACAGGGTGTCTCTGCTCATCAAACACAAGAAGAATACAGAGCCATTGTTTCCTCATCTATCCGAGTACCTCTACGATGCAAGGCCATGCATTCAAGGTGTTCATCTAGAAACAAATAATCCATACAACAATTACAGCCCTCTCAGGATGTCAAAGAAAGGAAGCCTCTTCACTTCAGCAAATATCACACCAGTAGATCAATTCAACACATAGTTTGAGAGATGATATGGGATTCAATGCAATGGAGACCATTGCTTCTTAAGAAGGGAGGATTGATCCAGATGGAGATCGGTGGCCACTCACCTATTCCACTGGCTCAAAACAATTGTCCATTGTGGCAGTTTTCTAGTTATTTTTCTATAGTTTTTTGGGTCCCAAACTTTCAGGGTTGTTTTGAGGCCCTAAACAACATTTTTTGGCAATTCGGGGCCAAATGGTTTCCATCAATATGAATTTTGCCAACCAAAAGTTGTAAATCTTAGATAGACCTTTCCAATGATCTATCAAACGCCCAAATCGAAGATCGTATGCAAAAGTTATGACCCCGGGAAGTTGACTATTCAACTTACCACCTTAGGGCCGCAAAATTTATGACGGTCCATCTTCTAGTGTTACATTTTGGACTTTTGGGGTTCTCACCCTCATTATTATCATAAATAGGCCCCTTTGGCCTCATTTTGTATGAAGCTTGGCATGGATGAGCGTAGCAACCACATCTCTTTTTAGAGATAGCTACCACCATTCTAGCAATTGTATTAGAGTTTGTTCTATTTCTGCAATTTAATAGAATATTTGTTAACTGTATCTCTATTATCTTTGCAAAGTTTCTGTTAGTATGAATTTGTATATGTTCTTTCATTTCGTTCACACATAAATCTGGATCGCCCAAGCATCATGGGACTTTTCACATTCTGCAATCTTTGGAAAAATTGCAGTATTGACTCATGTTTGAAGAATAAGCAAAGCCTTAGCATGTATTTTATTATTCTCCTTCAATTCTTTCTTCTGATCAACTATGTCATAACCCCGAATTTTCACCAAAATTAAAAAAATTTAATGTAACATAAAATGTCTAAAGTCGCAGTTTAATAACTACTAGCGGCTAGCGGAGAAATGAAACAATTAACAATATGTAGTGATTAACTTCAAACACATAAAAACTAATACCATTTTAATTTTGATATGTTATGTAAATGACCTACATTCAGTTGCTTCTAGCTGTACCGATGATCTGCTTTTGTCAAGTAGGTGAGAAGCTATGTTCTAAACTAGGGCTTACTTAGCAATTGCTAACTCAGCTAGATTTATGGTTTTTACAGGTTCAGCAGGTAAATTTTTTGAACAAGTAGGAGTTTGTTTTTGCGCAAGTCAAGAAGTACTTCTTAGCATAATAAAAATGCTAGAGCATAAATTGATTAAAAGAGATCAAGGATTACGATGAGGTAAAGTAACTTTCTTTGTTGTTTTTGAATCTATGACAGTATTTTAAGTTAGTCGTAAAGATCAATATCCTTAGCATATTAATGTATTTTACCAGCATGACTTCTACTTAAGTTTTCGTTTTAACTATTATATGCCAAGTTACTCACAAGTTCTACTGATGAGCATAGGGCTCATAAATTAACATAAACACACTTCTACTAAAGCATGAAATTACTCTATTGCTATGTCTAATAATCAATGTGCTGTTTTAAGCATGAATATAATTCTAAGACCTTTAAGGAAAAGTTTACAATAGATCACAACGCTCTACTTTTAATTTAGCTCTAGTAGAGAAGAATTATCAGCCTGTTATTTGTATATAGTTATAACTGTCTACTTGCATTATTAGTCATCAAGATATAATTTTGATCTTCCAAGTTTTATCATGTCACATGTATTACTGTAATATTATATTACTATATCACTTAATAATATTACTAAGTGATTTTACCTTTAACCCTAGGTAGTCTTACTACCTTGTAATTACTAAGAGTAGTGTAAATATATTGGTTGATTTATTAAGAGTTTGGTTCTTTATGGAAACCAAAAGAAAACTAACTTCCAAGAAGTCTTCCAACCATAATACTGTCGACTTTAAGCATTTGTAAGAGTTATGCTAGTGTAGAAATACTATCTAACATTTACTTATATAAAGTTGAACTAAAGATAATGACCTTACCAGCTTTGATTTTACATAACACTAATTCTAAACATAGCATTATTCTTTTAATACAAGGTTTGTATGAAGAATCATTAGGAGTGCTATTGACTAAAGTTCAAAGGCATAACTCCAATATTGATCTCCATATATATATATTTTACAAATAAATGATTTCAAGGTTTCCAAAATGCAAATGTTATGATACATACAAATTCTTTTACTATCGCTTGATTGTAATGTTTATAAAATGTAAAGATATGAATTGAATTTAAAAGAAAAATTATCATTGTGGTATGATATAAATCATTGGCAATAATTTGTGTTCACCCGACAGTGCAAGTTGAAAATATGAATCGACCCACTTCTAATTAAAAATTTCAGTGGGCACGTGGATGAGTCTCCACCATGCAATGGTTGATTTAAAAACTCACAAGAAACCCTATCCTCTTAATTATCCTTCGAGGGTTTGGCTCTGTGTTTTTTGGGTTTCTTCGCGGCCATGGGAGGATCGTTGGTTCATGTTTGACAGCTCCATTTGGGTGTAGTATAGTGCTGTAACATTTGTGCAAGAGTTGTGGGATTCACCATTTTTATCTTGGTTTCTTTCTGAAAGTATTGTAACGTCGTGAGAGTGGGTTTTACTCTGTCACTAGTCTAGAGTTCTGGGCATAGCGTATCCTTGCCTTTGCTTGTAACCTGCTCCATTGTTGGTGAAAGTCTGGAATGTGAACCTTGCTTCCTCTGTCATATGTTAGCGCAAGGGTTTCGTTTCTTCAAGGTGCAGTTTCTTGAACTGGTTCAGTCGCCTCCTCGGCTCCAGTCTTCTTACTTACAGGTAATAGATTTACTCTGTTATTATTATTAATTTCTAGTTACAGTTTTAGTATAATGAATACAACATCTAACTAAAGCTTTCGGTCTTGTTTTGCAGGTTACAATTACGGCTTCGAGCTTGAAGGATACCTCTCCAGCACTGGTTATCTCCGTGGCCATAACGAGTAAGCCCTGATTTGTCGTGGCATCTCCCTGCTTGCAAAGGTTATTGGAAAGGAGTTACAGTTTGAAGGGAAGCATGGCTTCGGTTCCTCCAATGTTTAGATTCTTAGTACTTATTATTATTAGTTTTTTTTTTACAAAACCCTTGTGTGTCGTTGGGTAGCTCCAGCTTATAAACCGTGACTTATATGTAGTTTTATTGGTTTGTAAAAGTGAGTACATCCTTACGGCTTAATAATATCATACTATGGTTTTTAAGATATGAGGGTTTTTCCTGCACTCATGGTTTTAAAATGACTCCTGTTTCGATTCTCCTGTTTGTTCAAATCGATCTTTTAAATGTTAATACTGTAAAAATAGGTTTTCCTTCTTCAACTGTCCGTGAAGTAATTTACTGTTAATGATATCTTTTATAAGTAAATAGTGTTAATATGAAGACCGTGGAATAGTCATAATGTAAATTTATAAATTTTATATTATCAGTCTGTAATTTAATAGTTAGGGTTTAATGGAAATGAAACGCTTGTGTAAAATGTATTCTTAAATAATTTGTTATTTGGGCACTGTTTCTTGTTTGCCCTTATTTCGCTATTACATGTACAATGTTGTTTCATTATCTTGTTAATGAAGTATTTAAATTAAGTAAATTTATAAATATATTGTAAAGTTTTACAGATAAGACTGTAATCAGTCTAATGCTTAGTTTAAAGTTTTCTTATTATTTTAAATCTCAGTTAGCAATGTAACTCGATGTAGATTAACTTTTACTTGAATAGTTTAATCGAAAGGGTTTCGACCCTTAGATTTTTCACAGGTAATAACCTGTCTAGTTTTTATTATTTTTAAAAGCATGAATGTATATATGTCTTAGTTTTTTCATTTATTACTTACAAATACATTTATTTTTCTTTATAATTTATAATTATTTAGAACTCTGTAGATAAAAGATTATTAATCCTGAACTCTGTTTATTTTACATAAATAAGGGTTTATAAGAGAAACCCTAATCTGGTTTTTAATAATAATAGTTTAAGATTAAGTTAATATTTTCCAAAACTGTTTAATTATCAACTTGTAAACTTTTTTTTTTCCTGAATCATAGTTATTATTTTCTATAAACATATATTTATAATCAGTATACTAATACTGTGGTAATAAAGTATATTACTATTTCTTTCACATGTATTTTCATCTAGATAGACTAAATTAAATAGTAAATAAGAATAAACTATAACACTGCTTTTCATTGTACTGTAAACATTGAAATAAATTCTATTTTCATTTACATACAGATGCAGAATTCACATTTACTATTCTCATTTAATTACAAAGATTATTTCATTTATCTTAAACAAACTAACTGTGCTAGAGTACGGCCTATAACCAGGTGTGGAAAAACATAGCTTGGAATTTAAATCCTTTCTATTTCATTATTTTCCTAAATCATTTTCATTTCTATTAACAGTCTAATAAGAATACTAACTCAACAATTTACAAACTCAGGACCAATTGCATTCATGTAACATCTAAACTAAGATTTATTTAACTAAGGCAGTAAAATAAATAACATAGAACCTGTTGAGGACAAACGACAACATCTTTAGGAGGCCATTACTCCCTACCAATCTCCTAGAGAGCGCTCAAACAATGCTTCCTCAGGACCCCCGAGCCTGTTCCTGGTCTTCTTGGCTGAGAACTGGGTGGAGAATGTAACTGTAGAACCATCTGTTAACTGACTAGTTCAATACCTCAGTAAAAACACTTTGCTCTCAGTAGTATGATCTTCAGCTTAAAAGCTGCAACAAGATCATTCAGCAATTATCCCCTCAAACAATTTCCAATTTCCATTCCATTGAATTTCTATGAAGTAAATTCATTCACCCTGAATGATCACTTGTCTCGAATGAGCAGCCTCACCTCTCTTCAATGGGAATTTTTATAAAGATGCCTAGGTCTTTTGGGTTAGTTTTCATTAATTGAGCCACCTGCTCTGATTCCACTTTCTTGGGGAATCATGACCACAAATGTAGGGATATTTTCACCTACAACAGTTGGAAGTGGTTTGAGGATGCTGCCACATGTCAATTTTCTTTCTACCCATTCTTCTCCACTAATTTGACTAGTAAACACTCTTTTAACAGCTCTCCTAAGTTGTTGTCTCTTCATTTATTTATTTATAAATAAAAAATTCAGAATTTACATTAAATATCCTTGACCCCACTGGGTCATCAATTATAACTTAGCATAAAATTTAACATATTATTCCTCAAATAATATAAAATTGTTTTTGCAAAATTGGGGCATGTGACATACACACCCCCTTAAATTATAACATTGTCCTCGATGTTATTTATTCCTCGTCCTCAGAATTCCCCTGAAACATAATTGGATATGAATCCCGCATATGAATTTCCAATTTCTAGGTGGCTTCCTCTAGACTAAGGTGCTTCCATTGCACCTTCACCTGACCAATGGTGAGGTTCCGAAGTGTGATCTCCCTCTACTCGAGGATACAGTCCGGTTCCACCAAAAAATCTCCTTCTGGTTCCACCTATACATCATTCCAGTTAACAACATGAGTAGCATCATGAACATATTTCTTTAATACAGAAATGTGAAAACCATTATGAACTCTTAAATTCGGTGGCAAAGCTAACTAATAGGCTACTTGTCCAATCCTGGACAGTATTTCAAAAGGACCACAGTAACAAGGTGCTAGTTTTGCACAACTACCCAACCTCATAGAGTTCTTTTTGGGTCTCACCTTGATGAACACATGTTCACCTACCTGAAACTCTTTTGGAGTTCTTTTAAGGTCTGCTTCACTTTTCTGTCGATCTTGCGCAATTTTTAGATTACCTTGCACCTACTTTACAATTTCTTCCATTTCTTTCAACAATTCAGGACCTAATACTAATATTTCCACCGGATTACTCCAAGAGATAGGAGTGTTACACTTCCTTCCATACAAGATTTCGAAAGGACTAAATTTGGCTGAAGCTTGATAATTATTATTGTAAGCAAATTCTACCAGATGCAAATAATCCTCCCATTTATGTGGCTGATCCTTTACATACATTCTTAGTAAATCTTCCAGTACTTGGTTTACTCTTTCAGTCTGTCCATCAGTTTGAGGATGGAACTAAGTACTAAAATTTAGTGTAGTATTTAATCCTTTAAACAAAGATTTCCAAAAGTTACCTGTAAATTTAGGGTCTCTATCTGAGATTATAACTTTCGGTATCCCATGTAGTCGAAAAAATTGATTTAGAAAGATATCAGCTATGTTTGCATCTTTATACGTAGTTTTTACAGGTATAAAATGGGATGCTTTACTCAATTTTTCAACTACTACCATTATAGAATCATTTAAATTTTGATTTTTAGGCAGTCCAATAACAAAATCAAGACTAATTATCTCCCATTTCCAGCTAGGAATGGGCAATGGCTGAAGTAATCCAGCTGGATGTTGATGTTAAGTTTTAACTTGTTGACATTCAAAACATCTAGCGATATATTCTGTTAGTTCAGTCTTCATGTTTGGCCAAAAATATTATTTTCTTAACATAGTTATAGTCTTCTGATAACCCAGATGGCCTCAGTATGGAGTTTTATGGATTTCATCTAAAATTAATTAATTAACTTTAGGTACATTAGGTACATACATTCCATCTTTATACAGTAAAAATCTCTTTTCATTCAAGCTGTACCCTTTACTTAAACTTTTTGTTGGATTTTCTTTTGTTTTTGTTTGTAATTTTTGGTAAATTTCATCTTGTTCTAACCTTGATTTAAGCTGTTCTTCCAGATCTGTTGTATAAGTGATCATAACTGCTGTAAAGTTTAGCCTTGCATTTCTACTTAATGCATCAACAACTTTATTTTCTTTCCCTTTAATGTGCTGAATTTTGAAATCATACTCACTTAGAAAAGCTAGCCACCTAGCTTGTCTAGCATTCAGGTTAGGTTGATCTAACAGATATTTCAGTCCTTTATTATCCGTCATTAGAATAAATTTTCTTCCAATTAAATGATGACGCCACATCTTTAGAGCGTATATGACAACAGCTAATTCCAGGTCATAAGTTGCATAATTATTTTCATGAATTTTTAATTTCTTAGACTCATAAGTGATAACATGCCCTTCTTGAGTCAATACTCCGCCTAAACCATCATTGCAGGCGTCAATACACACTACAAAATCTTTATTTGGATCAGCTATTCTTAAAATAGGTACGCTGGTTAATAAAGTTTTTAACTTTTTAAAACTATCCTCGTACTTCTGATTCCAATCAAATTTCTTTCCCTTTTTCTACAAGGAGGTTATCGGATTTGCGATTCTCGAAAACCCTTCAATGAACCTCCGGTAATAACCGGTAATTCCCATGAAGGATCTAACATCAGTTACATCTTTAGGAACTAGCCAATCTTCAATCACCTTTATCTTTTTGGGATCCACCGAAATTCCTTCCTTAGTCACCACATGACCTAAGTACTGGATTTTATCCTTAAAGAATTCACATTTACTAAACTTTGTAAAGAGTTGATGATCTCGTAACTCTTGCAAGACAATTTTTAAATGTTCATTATGTTCTTCTTCATGTTTTGAATAGATTAAGATGTCATTGATAAACACGACCACAAACTTATCCAAATATTTATGCATTAAATTATTCATTAGACACATAAAAACAGCTGGAGCAGTAGTTAGCCCAAATGGCATGACGACAAACTCGTAATGGCCATATCGAGTCCTAAAAGCTATTTTAAAGATGTCCTCATCTTTAATTATAACTTGGTGATATCCTGACCTTAAATCAATTTTCAAAAACACAGTGGCTCCGTGTAGTTGATCAAACAGATCATCTATGTGAGGAAACAGGTATCTATTTTTAATAGTCATCTTATTCAACTGACGGTAATCTATGCAAAGTCATAGAGTTCCATCCTTTTTCTTAATGAAGATGACAGGTGCCCTCCAGGGAGACACACTGGGTCGAATATATTTCTTATCAATAAGTTCTTTTAATTGTGACTTAAGTTCATTAAGTTCAAGTATGTTCATCCAATAAGGGGCCTTTGAGGTGGGTACTGCACCAGGTACTAGCTCAATGGTAAAATCTAGTTCCCTTTTCGGAGGCAGTCCCGGATTTTCTTCTGCAAATACATCTGCATACTCTTTTAAAATTGGTATATCCTCCAATTTTAATTTATTGATGTTATTTAAATTTTCTTCATTAGTTATTGTTACTGCACAAGCCTTACAACCTTTCCTAACAGCTCTCTTAAGCTGCAGAGTAGAAATATGCCTTACAGTTATTTTTCGAGAGATTCCCTTTACAGTTATTGATTTTCCATCACTATTTATACAAGTAAAGGTTTTATCATAGCAGTTTAAGATCACCCTATGTTGCTCTAACCAATCCATACCAATTAGTATGTCATAAGAACCCATAGGTAGTACATTAAGCTTTACAAAAGTTTCAAATTGATCCATAACTACTGCACAACTCTTTACAAAACTAGTTACCTTCCTCTTTGCACTAGTAGCTAATTGAACCAACCAAGAATTTACAAACTTTTCAACAAGTAGTTT
Organism: Pseudotsuga menziesii; assembly: GCA_001517045.1. NCBI lineage: Eukaryota > Viridiplantae > Streptophyta > Pinopsida > Pinales > Pinaceae > Pseudotsuga > Pseudotsuga menziesii. The sequence continues at coordinate 183,532 of LPNX010018165.1, read as the reverse complement.
ACATTTTTATACCAAATGAGGTGAAATATAACTTAAACTAGATCCTGGATCAATTAAAATAGCTATGGGTGTTTGGTTTATCTTACATTCTACTTCCACCATGCGATTTTGATAATCTGCTTGTCAATTCTCCAAGGCTGCATTGATCCTGGGCATATTCCTCACTAAATCTTCCACAGTCATCTCCTCCTATATTGTATGGATATTACTGACAGTCTTTTTTCGATTAGGACAGACTGAGGCATAGTGTGGGCCATTACACTCCCAACACTTTATGGGTTCTTTTCGTTCAAAGTTTTTCGTGTAATTACCATGATTATTAGCAGACTCTTTACTCTTTTGATTGTTTTGATTGTTTGATGAATTCTTCTTATTCCCTTGGAAATTCTTATTAGAAAAATTTCTAGCCTTATTATTTTTGGAATTCCGATTGGGAACAAACTCTTTCTTCTTTTGATCATAATTATTATTCTTTTTGGCCTTCCAGTTGGCCATACTCTCATTTTTTCTATTATGTTCATAATAGAAATTGGCTTTCCTCATAGCTTCTTCCAGAGTTTTCGGATTGTCATACTCAATCCTATCCTTTATGTGATAAAGTAGACAGCTGAGAAACCGTTGTACCTTTGGTTTTTCATCTACAAGGTATGGCACATACGTAAGCAAACTTAAAAACTTGTTGTTCAAATCTTTCATAGTCATTGTACCTAGTTTAAGCTCATAGAATTCTTTAACTCTTTCTTCATAGTAGTGTTAATATAAAAATTTCTTTTTAAAGTACTTCTTGAAGGTACTCCAGTTTATGTTCTTCTCTTTTATTCCTTTCACTCTCTTTAAATCTTGCCACCATATATCATCTTTCCCTAAAATATTATAGATAGCCATTCTAGCCTTTAGTTGGTTAGAATAGTTATAAATCTGAAAGTACTTCTTCATCCTAGATAAGCACGATTCCGCTTCCTCCCCCTTCTCAGTTTCCCCATTAAAGGTTGGTGGTTTGATATTTTTAAACTCTCCAAAAATTTCTTCCAATGGTTTATATTTTCTCTTTCTAGTATAGTGGTTATCTTCACTACTATCACTAGTAGAATGAAAATTACGTTGATCACCAAACACTTCGGAAGATGAGTTGCTTTCATTTTTAGTCTGTTTAATATTTTTATACTTATGTTGGTAACTTATATCTTCTGAATCATCTCTTTTACCCCTTCCCTCAGTTTGAAATCTTTCTGTTAGGATCTGATTCAGCTCCTCCTAAGCTCTCAGAATCCTCTCATTTTCTTTTTTAACATATTCCATTTCAAATTTTAATTCTTTTACTGTTTGTAAAAGTTATGAGGAATTAGTGGTTATGTCTTCTTGTATAGGGTCTCTTTGTAAGTTTTCTTGTTCAGTAAAGGGAGATTCCTCTTCCGCATATTTCTCTAGTCTTTCCATACCTGTTGTTAAACTCAGAGACAAATTTCTTTGTTGAACAACATTAAAAGAAAACAACATCAACAAAATAATTTAAATTCATTGTTTCATATAAGCAAGTTGAGCTTCATCAAGGCCTAGTGTTTGAACCTTGTGCTCTCATACCGCATGTCATAACCCCGATTTTTCACAAAAATTTAAAATTTTTAATGTAACATAAAATGTTTAAAGTCGCAGTTTAATAACTACTAGTGGCTAGCGGAAAAATGAAACAGTTAACAATATGTAGTGATTAACTTCAAACACATAAAAACTAATACCATTTTAAGTTTGATATGTTATGTAAATGACCTGCATTCAGTTGCTTTTAACTGTACTAATGATCTGCTTTTGTCAAGTAGGTCAGAAGCTATGTTCTAAACTGGGGCTTACTTAGCAATTGTTAACTCAGCTAGATTTCTGGTTCTTACAGGTTTAGCAGGTAACTTTTTTGAACAAGTAGGAGTTTTTTTTTGCGTTAAGTCAAGAAGTAATTCTTAGCATAATAAAAATGCTAGAGCATAAACTGATTAAAAGAGATTAAGGCTTATGATGAGGTAAAGTAACCTTCTTTGTTGTTTTTGAATCTATGACAACATTTTAAGTTAGTCGTAAAGACCAATATCCTTAGCATATTAATGTATTTTACCAGCAAGACTTCTACTTAAGTTTTCGTTTTTACTATTATATGCCAAGTTACTCACAAGTTCTACTGATGAGAATAGGTCTCATAAATTAACATAAACACGCTTCTATTGAAGCATGAAATTACTGCTATTGCTATGTCTAATATTCAATGTGTTGTTTTAAGCAAGAATATAATTTTAAGACCTTCAAGGAAAAGTTTACAATAGATCACAAAGCTCTACTTTTAATTCAGCTCTAGTAGAGAAGAATTATCAACCTTTTATTTGTATATAGTTATAACTGTCTACTTGCACTCTTAGTCATCAAGATATAATTTCGATCTTCCAAGTTTCAACATGTCACATGTATTACTGTAATATTATATTACTCTATCACTTAATAATATTACTAAGAAATTTTACCTTTAAACCTAGGTAGTCTTACTCCCTTGTAATTACTAAGAGTAGTCTAAATATATTGGTTGATTTATTAAGAGTTTGGTTCTTTATGGAAACCAAAAGAACACTAACTTCCAAGAAGTATTCCAACCATAATACTGTCAACTTTACTAGCATTTGTAAGAGTTATGCTAGTGTAAAAATACTACCTAACATTTACTTATATAAAGTTGAACTAAAGATAATGACCTTACCAACTTTCATTTTACATAACACTAATTCTAAACATAGCATTATTCTTTTAATACAAGGTTTGTATGAAGAATCATTAGGAGTGCTATTGACTAAAGGTCAAAGGCATAACTCCAATATTGATATCCATATATATATATTTTACAAATAAATGATTTCAAGGTTTTCAAAATGGAAATGTTACGATACATACAAATGCTTTTACTATCTCTTGATTGTAATGTTTATCAAATTCAAAGATATGAATTGACTTTAAAACAAACATTATCATCGTGGTTTGATATAAATCATTGGAAATAATAATTTGTGTTCACCCGATAGTGCAGGTTGACTATATGAATCGACCCACTTCTAATTAAAAATTTCGGTGGGCACGTGGATGATTCTCCACCATGCAATGGTCGATTTAAAAACTCACAAGAAACCCTATCCTCTTAATTATCCTTCGAGGGTTTGGCTCTGCGCTATTTGGGTTTCTTCGCGGCCATGGGAGGATCATTGGTTCACGTTTGATAGTTCCATTTGGGTGTAGTATAGTGCTGTAACGTTTGTGCAAGAGTGGTGGGATTCACTATTTGTATCTTGGTTTCTTTCTGAAAGTATTGTAATGCCGTGAGAGTGGGTTTTACTCTGTCAATAGTCTAGATTTTTGGGCATAGCGTTACCCTTACCTTTGCTCGTAACCTACTCCATCGTCGGTGAATGTCTGGAATGTGAACCTTGCTGCCTCTGTCACAGGTTAGCACGAGGGTTTCGTTTCTTCAAGGTTCAGTTTCTCGAACTTTTTCAGTCACCTCCTCGGCTCTAGTCTTCTTACTTACACGTAATAGATTTACTCTATTATTATTATTAATTTCTAGTTACAGTTTTAGTATAATGAATACAACATCTAAATAAAGCTTCCGGTCTTGTTTTGTAGGTTACAGTTATGGCTTCGAGCTTGAAGGATACCTCTCCAACGTTGGTTATCTCCGTAGCCATAACGGGTAACCCCCGATTCATCGTGGCATCTCCCTGCTTGCAAAGGTTATTGGAAAGGAGTTACAGTTTGAAGGGAAGCATGGCTTTGGCTCCTCCAATGTTTAGATGCTTAGTACTTATTATTATTAGTTTTGTTTTTACAAAACCCTTGCGTGTTGTTGGGTAGCTCCAACTTATAAGTCATGACTTATATGTAGTTTTCTTGCTTTGTAAAAGTGAGTATAGCCTTACGGCTTGATAATATCATACTCTGGTTTTTAAGATAGGAGGGTTTTTCCTGTACTCATGGTTTTAAAATGACTCCTGTTTCGATTCTCCAGTTTGTTCAAATCGATCTTTTAAATGTTAATATTCTAAAAATAGGTTTTCCTTCTTCAACTGTCAGTGAATTAATTTACTGTTAATGATATCTTTTATAAGTAAATAGTGTTAATATGAAGACTGTGGAACAATCATAAAGTAAATTTATAAATTTTATATTATCAATCGAGAATTTAATAGTGAGGGTTTAATGGAAATGCAACTCTTGTGTAAAATGTATTCTTAAATAATTTATTATTCGGGCACTGTTTCTTGTTTTCCCCTGTTTCGCTATTACATTTACAATGTTGTTTCATTATCTTGTTAATGAAGTATTTAAATTAAGTAGGTTTATAAATATATTGTAAAGTTTTAAAGATAAGACTGTAATCAGTCTAATGCTTAGTTTAAAGTTTTCTTATTATTTTAAATCTCAATTAGCAATGTAACTCGCTGTAGATTAACTTTTACTTGAATAGTTTAATCGAAAGGGTTTCGACCTTTAGTTTTTTCACAGGTAATAACTTGTCTAGTTTTTATTATTTTTAAAAGCATGAATGTATATAAGCCTTAGTTATTTCGTTTATTACTTATAAATACATTTATTTTTCATTGTAATTTATAATTATTTAGAACTCTGTAGATAAAAGATTATTAACCATAATCTGGTTTTTAATAATAATAGTTTAAGATTAATTTAATACTTTCAAGAACTGTTTAGTTATCAACTTGTAAACAATTTTTTTTCTTGAATAATAATAATGATTTTCTGTAAACATATATTTTTAATAAGTATACTAATACTATGGTAATAAAGTATATTACTATTTCTTTCACCTATATTTTCATCTAGATAGACTAAATTAAACAGTAAATAAGAATAAACTATAACACTACTTTTCATTGTATTGTAAACATTGAAATAAATTCTATTTTCATTTACATATAGATGCAAAATTCACATTTACTATTCTCATTTCATTACAAATATTATTTCATTTATCTTAAACAAACTAACTGTGCGCCTAAGTGTGGAAAAACACACCTTAGAATTTAAATCCTTTCTATTTCATTATTTTTCTAAATCATTTTCATTTCTATTAGTAGTCTAATAAAAATTCTAACTCAACAATTTACAAACTCAGAACTAATTGCATTCATGTAACATCTAAACTAAGATTTATTTAACTAAGACAGTAAAATAAATAACATAGAACCTATTGAGGACAAGACGACAACATGTTTAGGAGGCCATTCCTCCCTACCAATCTCCTCCTCGAGAGCATTCAAACAATAGTTCCTCAGGACCCGAGAGCCTATTCCTGGTATTCTTGGTTGAGAACTGGGTGGAGAATGCAACTGTAGAACCCTCTCTTAACTGACTAGTTCGATACCTCAGTAAAAAAACTCTACTCTCAACAGTATGATCTTCGGATTAAAAGCTGCAACAAGATCAATCAGCATTTATCTCCTCAAACACTTTTCAATTCCCCTTCCATTGAATTTCTCTAAAGTAAATTCATTCACCCTAAATGATCACTTCTCTCAAATGAGCAGCCTCATCTCTCTTCAATGGGAATTTTTATAAAGATGCCTAGGTCTTTTGGGTCAATTTTCATTAATTGAGCCACCTGCTCTCATTCCACTTTCTTGGAGAATCATGACCACAAAAGTAGGGAGATTTCCACCTGCAACAATTGGAAGTGGTTTGAGGATGCTGCCACATGTCAATTTGCTCTCCACCTAGTCTCCTCCACTAATTTGACCAGTAAACACTCTTTTAACAGCTCTCCTAAGCTGTTGTCTCCTCATTTATTTATTTATAAATAAAATATTCAGAATTTACATTAAATATCCTTGACCCCATTAGGTCATCAATTATAACTTAGCATAAAATTTAACATATTGTTCCTCAAATAATATAAAATTGTTTTTGCAAAATTGAGGCATGTGACAAAGTGACAATGCATTATAAGAAGCTTGATCAGCTAGCTATGTGTACCCTATAGAAAGAAGCATCCATGAATATTGTGATATGAGCAAAGTTGTCATATTCACACTCCAATACTCAAAATTCCCCTCCCCCGAGAAAAGAGGAATCTAGACTGAACTACTATTTTGGTCCATTGTCTTTTCTGCTACAAACAACCACAAATTTGGCTCTCATACCAAGTGAAGAATCTTATGAAATGGATTTAAGTGCTCACTTAGGAGTCACGCCTAGAAAAAAATACAGATTCAAAATAAAACTCCGTTTTAAACTCTCTTTGAGAAAAATAAATAAAACTCAAATAGCAAATTTTGGAAATCACTGTCACAATATTATTCCAAACAGTAAAAAATATAAAATACTTCTACAAAATAGTAAAACGGAGTATGTTGCTATGTTTTCAAAACATAGGAAATTTCATACGAGGCTTCTCTATTACAGTGCACTAAAAAAATTATCACTAAAAACTCTCTACACAACATTGCCTAAACATAAAACACAATTCTCTATAAATAGAGTTTAATGGGCTTCAATCGAGCGAATGCACATGAAACGTGGAGATCAAGAGAAGATATGTGGGGATTTACAACCAACAAAAGGTAGAAAACTCTTAATAAGAAGAGGCCTAGTTTATTTTCTCCAAATGTCCAAGGCATTGTCATAAACTCAGGCATTAGATGCTTCACGTATGTCTCAACATAAATGGGACATTGTGGAAAGGTTTAAGCAACCAATTCTATGGTTTTTCAAGAATATAATTGTATTTAAGGAAGGTGGGAAAATCAATTCTATGGTTTTTCAAGAATATAATTGTATTTAAAGGTGGCAAAATCAAATTAATATCAGCTTTGTATATTATTCTTATATTAGTAACAAAGTTATAATTGATCTTGAATAAAGAAAATTTTACATTGAGTTTTTTCTTTTTTATCACTAGCAAAATTAACTGATTCATTACCCATTTTCCTTCAAATTTTTTACCAATCTATAGGAATTTTAATACTTCATCAATTTTAATACTATGAAGTAAAAGAGAAGAACTTTCAATTGGAAGCTTTACAACTATAAAATCAATTTGGACTTCTGACTCTAAAGGGAGGGAATATGCAACAAATTTTAATACTTTATCAATTTTAATACTATGAAGTAAACTGGAAGAACTTTCAATAGGAAGCTTTACAACTTAAAAGCAATTAAGCCTTGCAACACTAAAGGCAGGAATATGCAGCTTTCCTACTAAGCCTTGTTGGAATGAGTAAAATTAGAGGAGATTCAAATTAATAATGACTTATACCATTTGAATGAGTAAAATTTGAGGAGATACAAATAAATAATGAATTATATTATTTGAATGAGTAAAATTACTCATGATATATTCAACATTGGTAAGGGAAGTAGATAAGGTCACTATTGGTCTGGTCTAGTTTATGGCAGTAAAACCAACCTGCCAGGCTTGATGGAGGTCGCTAGTAATAATATTATCTTTGTGTTTGCGTTTATTATATGAGTAACGCGTTCATAAAGAGAATGCAAAATGTGTAGAGCTAAGGAATGCTAATCGACCTTTAGAAACAGAGAATATAAGAGGTGGATGAATGAACTCATGGACCGCCTACTGATTAAGGGCCCTCGTGATTAAGTGAAGCATATGAAAGGCCGCAAATAGCAGTCGTCATACAACGATTGGAGCAATTTCAACTCTTAATCTCTAAATTCAAAATCGTTAGGTTACCCCTATCCCATTGTTGTTCTATATTACAACATCCATTTTCTAATATGACTCTTAAGCTTCGCCCATTTAAACTATTTCTGTTACACAAAGCTAATCTGACTCTTAAGCTTATCTGTTACACTTTTTCTTTAATGGAAGAGCTGTAGGAGTCATCAACATGGTGGTCTAAATTGCAAGAAGATTTGCAAATGAAGGTCTTGGCATGGTTGCCCGAAGAGTTCTTATGTAGAGATGGCGACGTCTGTAAATGTTGGAATGCCCTCTTTTCATCCTTTCAATTCATAAGTGAGAGATGGGTCGTGTCACCTCCTAACAAGAAACCATTGCTTGTCATGTACGATCGGCAAAGCCCATTGCGATGTATGACTTAATGCTTCTTTATAAAAACCTAGAAAACCATCTCCCTTTCTTTCTTAAAAAATGATTACAGTGTTCAGTGTTTAGAGAGATCAACGACAGGCCTTTTCTTTGTCACCATTGTTAGCTCTACTGGCAATTACATTCTGTACGGGGTCTTTAATTCTCAGAGTAGAGTCGTTAAAACTAATTCTCACCATCAATGATACAACTACTATTTTGGGAATCGTATTCATTGATGGGGAGGTTTACCGTCGATCGAGATATAAATTTTTAGCCATGTTCCAATGGGAGAATTCATAGAGAGTAGGAATCTACGATTCGTATTCACACTCATGGACAACAGTAAGACACCTGCCATAGAATTTTCACGCAACCAGGTGGATGTTGGGGAAAAACATGGTGTTTTACAATAATGCTTTGTATATTTTTGTGAATGAGCTAGGTTTTCAAAGGATGGGCATCTTGGCTTTCAACATACTAAACAAACGTTTCTTTTTTTCGTCGTTGCCGGATGTGCATAGGGATTATAGCAGTAGGTCTGACCACCTATTTCACTGTGGATAACGAGTTGTTATGGCTACATGCATAGATGTTGCCACTATAATTATAATATGGGATTTGGATATGGACATAGGAATATTCAGGGAGATTACAAGGATCGCTTCACATGGGTGTTTACGGGCGTCATATTTTGACTTCGACGAAATCGGTGAACTGATTTACATCAGATGCTTCTGCGATGATAAGGTGTTTGTTTATGTTTATAATTTAAAGGATAATCTATACACTTGACTTCCTACTTGTCCTCCAAGAACCTCGCCTAGTGACACAACTATATTTTCCTTTCAACCTCGGCGGGACATGAAAGCTTATTGAAATATCGTTACTTATGCTGTAGAAAATATATTGTAAAAGTATTTTGAACAGTATGTTATTATCTTTGTTGTATGTGTTATGTATTTATGAGTTCAGAGTTATTTTTGTATTTTTTTTATTGTTTATTTTGAATTTAAAATAAATGTTATAAAATCAATTTGGATTCTATACTTGTTTACTATTACAATTTAGAGAAAACATAGATGGTTGTTGATCTCAAAAACTCAAATAAATATTTATGTAATCTTGAAAAAGTATAAGTGATTATCCACCTCAAAATCTCAAATAAATACATCTATCAATGTAATAACTTTTTTAATTGTTACATGGTTTTATTTGTCAAATAATATACATGACATACATAAACCACATTTAAAAATACATAATTACGTTGTAGGAATTTTCACAATGGAGACATAGTCTCAAAATATTTTTCATCTCTTTCACCATTAACTTTTCGACACGTGTCGCGTCGGCTTAGTGAATGGAGACTAGACATGTGTTGTGTCTCATTTTCCCTATCAAACATGTCCACTCAAAGGAAATCATTCCCTTTTACAGTTGTAGCTGTGCATGATTGATTGATTCTCTTTGCCTTTTTTTTTATGCATGTATGTTTATCATTTTTTGTTTTTTCTTAATGCACTTTAGTTGGGTCCGTGATTTTGCAATCTCGATTCTGGAACTTTTTTCACGCATACCATAGGTTTCTTATGTGTTACAACTGGTGTTGCGCGTGAATGGATTGATGGACTCAATGGATTGATTTCCAGTTGCGGATCCTTCTTCCCAGTTGGTGTTTACCATTTTTTTTTTACAGGTGGCTTGCGTGTTTTCACTACACTTCTATCTATTGTCCTAAATGAACGGTCTTGGAAATTTGTTTTACAGGGTTTCGTTGTCCTTCACTGCAGTTCATTTCTTTCTATTCGGCATAGCCCTTGCCGATATTTTGTGAAAATTTTAGTCCAACGGTTTATCTAGGTTTAGGCTAATATTTTCTCTAGGGCTTTTCTGCCTTTAGGCTCTGAGTTTGTGGGGTCAATTTAGTCGTGGTTTTGTTTCACTGATGCTTCAGTCGATGGAATACACTTTTTCCATGTCTCTTCATCCACATTAATGCTTCATCAATGCATTGTTGCTCCATTAATGCAAGAAAGTTTGTCATTTGATTCAAACATGGGCCTATATCTTCATTTTTGCTCACCTTATGACGATCTCCAAGATCTTCTTACAATACTTGATTTACCGCATTTGTTGTTGCACCGCCTTTGCTTTGCACATATAAATAGGCCTTCAGGTAACCACTATTTCTTATTGTTTTCCTTTGATTTTCTTATATTGATTTTGTTGCATTTCATTTACATTAGAGAGTTTCCAGAGGATTTTGCATCTTGTTGAATTTGCAGGTATTCCTTATTTCTTCTTAATTGTTTTGAATATTCATTCAGTATGCTTATGAGATGGTGAAACATCGTTGCTCTGTTTTAATTGAATGTGACTCTTGCTCTGTTGCAAAAATATTGTGGCTTGTATTGGTTAGGTCATGCTCTATCAATAAAATGATAAGTATTAGTTTTTTGGCTAAATGAAAATGTTGCTTATGAGATGGTGAAACACCCTTTCTTTGTTTTAATTGACTCTGACTCCTACTCTGTTGCAAAAGGACTGTGACTTGTATTGGTTGTGTGGCTTCATAAAGGTGCAATACTCATACTGTGTCAATAAAATGATAGGTATTAGTTTTTATAATGTACTTGTTTTAGGTAAGGAACTCAACCTAAAGCAGCAAGGCCACTACAAAGATTTCCTGATATGTCTTTCGTTGTCCTTCTCCAGTACTTGTCAGTGAAAAACCCTTGTTTAGGGCTTGCATCGTTAACTTCCCACTTGACTAGGTTGATATACAGCATGAAACCAAGTTTGGATAATTGAAAAAGACATAGGTAAAAGGGGTTTCATTTCTTAACATACAAATATGAAGGCTAACACGAGTCTCCACAAATTGTACCAATTTAGAGGCCAAAATCTCTGCCAAATTTATAGGCAAACCGATAAAATAGAACGCAAAGCGAGTTTAAAATAAGGATGGACTTAGCAGAGGAAGAAGTTACACAAAAAGAATACGAATAGACAGAATAAAGCCTAAAACACCAAAGGAATTTAACAAAACCGAACTTTTTCGGTTTCTGATACCCGGAGGTCGAAAATCAGAAATAGGAACTTCAACATTTCTTTATTTGAAAAGACAACTTCTGAGATCTGAAATGTCACAAATCCGAAACGGGGGAATCAAAAATAGAAACATAGGGTCTTCCTTATTGGAAAACATAAGACATAGTATTTCTGGAATCCAAAATGTCGGAAATAGAAAATCGAAACATAGGGTGTTCCTTATTGGAAAAGATAGGATTTATGGAATCCAAAATGTCAGAAATTGCAAATCGGAACATAGGGTGTTCCTTATTGGAAAACATAGTATTTCCGGAATCCAAAATGTCGGATTCTGGATTTTTAATTTCTTTCTTAGCAACTTCCTCTATTTGCTTTGAATAAATCGGAAATCGAAAATAAAAAATCGGAATTTACATGTTCTCATTTAACATTTCATCATTTCCAACTTCCAGTTTCCTCACGCGAAAATGCGATCTTTAATGTTTTTCTTTGCAAATTTATTTTCGTCCACTTTCCAAAGAATGCCATGCAGAATGCGCAATTTCGATACGTTTTTAGTTCAAATAGATGCAAACCTTGTCCCAAAAGGCATGCTTCTATCTGTGTCATTGTCCACATTTAATATTTATAACACATAATGAATAACAACAACCAGAGTAATGAAATATGTTAATATGAATAATTTTGTTTTTTATATATGCATTTTAGTCTGGTCACATGAATGTGTTACAATGCAATTTATTTATTTTTGTTCATGCATTGTTTCATTCCACAGGAAAAAATAACCATCACGTTATGGATACTATGGTAACTGAATATTCTATTTCACTATTACTACATGGTGTTGTCAACCTTTTCCCACTGGTACAACTCTCCTCATTAAACCAAGTGAACTCACTCAACTCATCATCTATTCAGTTCCAAATCTCTATCTCAGACAACCTTCACAAGCATGAGTTATTGCTTCCAGTTATATATAGTGGTCTTATAGAAAATGGACAACTAAAACAAGGAACTATAATCAAAGTTACCCAATGTACATGCAACATTGTACATAATGTAACATACCTTTAATTTCCTCTTTTTTTTTCTCACTTAATCAATTTCACATTGTTCATGCATCCAATGTTTTTCTCTCCCTTGAACTCTAACATACTTCTTTTCACATGACTACCGCATTGCTTGCACTCGAAGTTGTCACAGTGGATCTAGGAATTACTAGAGATCATGCACCTTACCACTTACATGTGCCTTCTCCCTCAGAGAGTAGTTCCTCTATTCCAGTCAACCCTAGCTCAATAAATGAAAACCCTGATCGACTATCCCATGCACATCACTCTCCCCTTCTAGCAAAGTTTGGAACATTCAAGGTCAATTTACTGCCAAGACAAACATACATGAATATGGAAACCAACAAGGGTCTAGAAAAGTGTTTGGATTTGACCTTGTTAATGCTTCACACGATGAAATACATATATTTGAATTCAATGAATTGGAACTCTCTTTGTATATGCAAATACAAATAGGAATAGTGTGCATAGTATCAAATGGCACATTCAAAGCATCCAATCCAATTTTCAACCATTTGAAAAGCTATAATGAGATTTTCCTAGGTTCCTCCTCAACCATCCAACAATGCTTAGATGAATACCCCTTAATACCTTTATATTGATTTAACTTTAAAACTATTAAGGAGATTCAAACTATACCAGTAAATTCCATGGTTGACCTTGTTGGACTTATCATTTCAATTTCACCTACATCCACGATATGAAAATGGGATGGTGCTGAAACTATTAGGTAGACCATTGGACTCTATGACATGTCATGCTATAGTATTGACATAACACTTTGGGGAGAGAATTGTCAAATTCAAGGAGCTGAGCTTGCCAGCCTTCGCGGTTTACCTACTGCTCTAGCTGTCGCAATCAAAGGAGGTCTTGTTACAGATTTTAATGGAAAAATTGTTGGCACTATCTCCAACACTACTATTTTTATAAACCCAAATATTGAACAAAATTCAATTCTACGGAAATTGTTTCATGAAAATGGATTTCATTCAGCATCACCCACTTTGAGCTGAAAATTCAATGCCTCTCATTCTACTCCTCGTAAAATCATTACCATCAATGAGATGCAAACTCTTCAACCACCTGAAAAACCTGTTTGGTACTCTCTTGTTGCAACCATCAGAAATGTTAACATGGATGACTTTCATTTCCTTGAATGCCCTCTTTCTGTTGATGGTATATAATGCATGAAAAATATTGCCGACAAAGTTGGAGACATTTGGCATTGTGGTAATTGTGATGGGGAGTTTCCTGAATGTGGCTACCGATACATACTGAAGGTTGACTTAGAATATGTAATTGGATACCTTCATGGTGTGATAGATTTTGATGATGCTACAAACCAACTCATGGGCATCTTAGCAAAAAACCGGTGTCTTCTCTCAACTAAATCAACATCAATTGTTGAAATAGTCTAGAGGATCTGCAACAAACAATTACTTCTTACTCTTTAAGTTAGAACAGAGACGTTCTCTGGAATTGCACGCCTAAAAGTTGTAATTGTCATTGTTGAAAGCACATAATTGGAAACTTCATCAGATACATAAATATATAGGTTTTTTCAACCTGATACATAAGCATATTCTTTATTGTCTGTAATGAATGCTTTCAATTGCCTAGTTTAAGTCCTTATTTCATAGTTCAACATAGCAGGGTATTTTTTTTAACTGCCTTATAGCACTTCTATTTTGCAGTCTGATACTTCCACTCTACAAGCTATCACTTAACGTTTTTTACCTAAATTGTTGATGCAACCTATATGGTAACTTTTGAATAAAATACTAATTTGTTATTGTGTTTATTTATTAAATTAACAATTTTCTTCTCTTGTTTCTTAGCACAATTTTTCATTCTTTTGTACAGAACAAAAATTATATTTTTTTCATATATCATTTTTCATACTACACTTTGTTCTTCTATATTGCTTCTTTCTTACAATTATCAAGGTAGGACTTGAAAAAAAAAATTATTCCATCAATATTATTTTAAGGTACATTCTTAATTCCCAATATGAAATCAGTTAACATTTTTTTTTATCTTCTTCTTTATACCGATATAATTTGCAGTTAATACATATAGAAAATGTGTTGCCAACAATAAAATATTCTAAGTCTTTAACAACTTTACGGTTTCCTTCTAGGAATTATGCCAACTCATGACAATGAACAAGCCAATGCACAAAGAAGAGTTGTATATGCACAAAACAGAGATAAAAACAACAAGAAACAACATCTTCTTTACAGAGCTGCTCGTCTACCTCTGGATATGTCTTCTTCAATTTCTCTTCCCAACCTTCCGACAGAGCTTCACTTCCATCACCTATGCTAAATCCATCGAACACCAGCCTCGATGATGCACATCAACGATTTCATAAAAAAATGGACCAACTGGCTGATATGCATGTTTGCTTGATTTGAAGATAATGCTATCCCGAAAAAGTTCCATGATGCATACACTTGTTCTCGTTGTATTCTATAACGAAAATGCCATCATTTTTCATTGGAAAACAATATGGACCCAAGCATGCAACCACCTGTCCTTGCAGTACTTACACAATTTGAAGAAATGTTCATTATTCATGCTAACCCAATCTTACAAGTTACACATGCTCATGGTGGTCAATATAAATATTCTCGACATACTTTTTTCTTCCCCCAAAGCATTTCCAATATTTCCAAATACCTACCCCATTTAATATCATAACTTGACATCCTTGTTGTTCGCAAATGCAACTCTACAAACAATCCATATGAACTATTTGTTAGTCGAACACGTGATCTTGCTGCCCTTCAATACAAAATGGCAAACAACCCATACTACAAGGATGTACAGGTCAACCCAATTGCATTAGCTTCTTTGCCTCTTGTTTCAACAGACATTTCACCTTGGATTCCGCATGTTAATAGCAATGCTACATTAGTTAATCAGCAAATATTTTCCTCTACAATTCAACCACCAAATTCATTTGAACCCTATGAATTAGAATCCTCCTCGTTTATTTCAACACAAACTAATGCTAGAACTAAGGTTGAAGAAATTAGATAGTTGTTACACATACCAAATATACCACTACCTCCTTTCATTGATTATCCCCCTATAGGCATTTCCCCTATCAATGAGTACAACAAAGAAGGCCTTCTTTCCATGGATTTTCCAACTTTGTTCCCCACAGGTGCAACAATGCTTAAACAACCACTCATTCATGAGGTTGATATGCAAGAATATGCACTTCACCTAATTCACTATCATGACAATAGATTTGGCCAACATCCTTGGTTCTGGTAATACATATACAATCTAATTATGCATCATCGGAGTAATACTACTACCTCTATTTTTGTCAAAATTAATCTTGAAGATACACTACCACTGACAATACTTGAGCTTGTTAACCAATTGTAAGACATGGCTAATCAAAAAATTGGTGAGTGGTTCGCAAGGTTTGGGTCTTCATTATGTGGAACATGCTCATGTTTGGAGAAAAATTAGGGTTGAACTAACAAATATGATCAATAAACAAGGTTTACCAATGTTCTTCTTTACCCTTAGTGCAGCTGACATAAAATGGCCAGATTTGCATGCTCTAATGCATGTTGGACGTCCTACCGGTTTAGATCAAGACTACAAATGGAAGGTTCACAACATCATATCAAATCCACATATTACATCACAATACATGCACAATAGATTCAAGACATTCCTTCAAGAGGCACTTGAAAAATGTTTTCATATAACAGATTCTTGGTGCAGGTATTCTACCATCTCTTCCTTCTTATTTTTCTATTCGTATTTCTCACTTTATACAATTAATTTATAATATATTCCTTTTCCTCCCATGTAGGTATGAATTCCAAATGGAAACATAGAGGATCCACACACATTCATGTTTTTATTTGGTTGGTACATGCACCAAATATGGACACCTTAGAATGGGAAGATGGTATTGCAGTTGAAGCTGCAAAAAAAATAATTGACACATATGTTACAGCTTGGAATCCTCATAATTCCCACTTGTCAACATCTGGTTTACACCATTCTACTACGAATGATCCATGCAATCTTGCATCAGCTTCCATATTTGCATCAAACTACTCAGTTGACTATGAAGAACTTGTAAAAAATTTTCAAAGGCACACCAAATGTTCATAATCAACTTGCCTTCACAAAAAAAGAACATATGTTCAATGTCGCTATGGTTTTCCGTATGAGCTACAAGATACTTATTCATTATTCATTGATCCAAATGGACATAAAACATACAATCCTGCTAGAAATGATTCCCTTCTGAATATTCACAACCCTACCATGCTTTCAGTATGGAGGGATAATGTTGATTGCCACCCTATTCTTTCTAGACATGTTGTCCTCAAATACATTTCAAAGTATGCATCAAAAGTAGAGCCAAAATCAGAAAGCTACCATGCAATTCTCTCTTTCCTTACACATGCAACACCAAGTGACGGCCCCATTCTTTAGCCAATCAAACAATTTCTTGCACAAACAGTTGCAGAACGAGACATTAGTGCACAAGAGATGTGTCACATGCTGCAAAAACTTCCTCTTGTACTTTGTAGTCGTCACTTCTTTTCCTTGAATGCCATTCAAAGTGTCTTCCTCCATGTTTCTAATGGCACTAATAACACCCCTCCAACACCCCCCCCCCCCCCCCCCCCTTCATATTTGCGTACATGCAAATACCCCTTTCTTTTGAACATCTAACCCTACTTGAAGATGCTCGTTCTTGGTCTTTCTCTCCTAATAGGAAAAAAATCCATGGAAACAAAACTTGTGTCGCTATATTGTTAGAGTCTATCCATAATTCATTTCCATTCCTCCCTTTGATTCTTCATCTTTTGAACGGTTTTGTTGTATCAAAATTGTTCTATACAAACCTTTGCATTCCATCCCTTTGGATATTGGAACAATAACATCTGAAATTATTTCTCATTGGGATCACATTAAAGGCACATATGTTGTGTGGCATGGTGAATGTGCACAAGAAGAACCCTCTACACCTCTATCTGATGATTCAAACTCCTATTCTATTACCTTTTCATTGTCCCATACCATGGATGAATGGGAACTTCTCTCTCAAATGCGACCAAGAAACAACATCCAAATGGATGAAATTGACATTCTTGATCATCATGATTTTGACAAAAATCACAATTGGACACATAACAATATAACCACCCACTTGCATCAGACAACAACATCATTCATTGACCTCAATCACTTGTCCACCCAACTACATGAAGACACCCTATCATTGTCCAATTCACCTGATTCCTTGTCTCCCACACAACACATAGCCTTTGATCTTTTTATTTCCCATTTTAGAAACACTACATGGGCTCAATCACTCAAAATGGCGATTCAAGGTACTGCAAGTACCAGGAAATATTACCTCATATCTTGCTTAAAATATGCACTACAAACTGCATGTGAACAAAGTGCCTCCCCACTTCTTCTCCTTGCTCCAACTGGTGTTTCTTCTTTTAACATACATGCATCTACAATACATTCTTCTCTTCGAACACCCATTGGTGAAATTCACCTCCTTAAAGGCCAATCCCTTTCAAAACTTCAATAAGAACTATGCCATATTCGCTATATTCTCATTGATAAAATGAGCTTTATTAGACCAAAAATGTTAACTCAAATTGATGCATGCTTACGCCAAGCAAGTTCCCCTCAAATTGTACAGTCCCATTTGGTGGTTGTTCCATAATCCTTATTGGTGACTTCAAACAATTTCCTCTTGTAAAGGACATCCCCATGTATGCAAACTCATCCGTTGGAATAAATCTTTGGTGTACATTTGATACTTTTATCACACTAGAAACAATGTTTCGACAAGGAATGAACCCTTCTCAAACTACCTTTCTCCAACTCTTGCTAAACCTTCGAAATGGAATGCCAACTGTTGAATACTGGGCACTCCTAATGACAATAACAACCCCATGCCTTTCAGATGTGGAAAACTGTTCTTTTCAACAATATATCCACTTGCATCCCACCAATACCTATATTACACTGCACAACAGACACATGTTGAAATAGCTTAATATGCCAATTGCACATTGCTTTGCAAAACAAAGGAACAAACATGGCCACAAATCCATTGATGATGAGTAGTTTCCATTAAAGGTCATTCTTGCTATTGGTCAACAAGTCATGTTAACTAATAATTTATGGGTTCAAGCAGGACATGTTAACGGCTCACTTGGAAAATTCATTGACATTGTCTACAACTCCAATGAACAACCTCCTAGCTTACCATGTTTTGTTGTTGTCAAATTCCTCTATTACAAAGGACCCTTATGGGGTTCTTTTAATCCTACTTATGTTCCAATATCTCCTATAACAAGGGGATCCCGTAGGCAACTACCACTTTGTATGGCATAGGGTTTAACAATTCATAAAGCCCAAGGTATGACCCTACAAAATGTTACAATAGATATTGGAAACACTCATAGACAAGGGCTTACATTCACTGCAATATCAAGAGCTACATCTCTTTCAGGCCTTCTCATTTCTCTTTTCCCAGATACTCTCGAACGCAAGACAATCCATTTGTCCAACATAGGAAACAAGAGGAAAGCTTACTTGCTTCAAAGTCTTTAAAAGCACATTGTGGTTTAAAAGCTTCTCATTGTTTTCTCTATAAATGTACTATTTTTATTTGGTCACTTGTTGATGTAAGAGATATGCTTTTGTTTCAAGAAAAATCCAAGAAATTTTGAAATAATTGTGTTCTAGACTAAATTGTCTCAAGAAACTAAGACACTCACTGTGAATGTTTTTAAGTAGGACAGTTATTATATATAGAAATAATTAACGTATAAAAATTTTAGATCAACTCTTATTTCTTTAAATGAACTTTAAATAAAAAAAATTTAAAAAATTGCACATTTCGGATTTCTGATTTCCGAAACCCGATACCCGATTTTCAAAATCGGGTATCGGAAGCCGGAAATTCCAATTTTTGATAAGGTTATTTGGGTATCCACGATTTCTGATATTTCAGTTATTGAAAATAGAAGACTCAAGTTTTTGTTGAAATAATTTGCTAGCTTCCCGATTTCCGATTCCCAATATTTCAAATATCGG